>OY720425.1:12235739-12835739 GCA_963082815.1 Melanotus villosus | reverse complement strand
CCTTCAGAAAGACTTACAAAAATTAAATTGAGTGAAATAAAAACTGGTTACGATCTCATAACAACCAAAACGCTACTAGAATTACCTGAAAGCGGTTTGGGATCCAAACGAAGTATCATCTTACAGACCTACAGTATCTAAAGTATTCGAAAAGCTTATCCTACAAAAATTAAAACCAATCGTTGATGAGAGAAATCTCCTACCGAAACATCAGTTTGGTTTCAGAGAATATCATAATACCATAGAGCAAATACACAGAGTAGTGACCAAAATAAACCACGATTTACACCTGAAAAAATACTATTCCGCAGCGTTCTTTGACATTAGCCAGGCTTTTGACAAAGTCTGGCTAACTGGCTTGTTGTATAAGATAAAAAGAGCTTTACCACTCAGTTACAACATATTTAAATCATACCTAAGCAACCGATTCTTTCGAGTCAAATTCCAAGAAGGGCTAACAGCGTTGTACCCTATCCACTCGGGCGTTCCACATTCTATTTAATCTACACTTCAGATATCCCAACTACCAGGCAAACAATGAAAGCTACCTTAGCGGACGACACCGCCGTGCTAGCCTTCCACAACGATTTGCGAACAGCATCACAACTCCTTCAAATAAACTCAAACAAGATAGAAACCTGAATAAACACTTGGAGAATTAAGGCCAACGAAGTCGAGTCTGTACACGTGACGTTCACATTGCGCAAGGAAATCTGCCCTCCAGTTACGTTAAACACAAAGCAACTCCTGCAAGCAGACAATGCTAGATACCTGGGCATGTACCTCGATAAAAGACTAAACTGGTGTACACATATCTCGAAGAAACGAAAGCAATTAGTTCTGAAATACTGACAAATGTATTGGCTCCTAGGTTGAACTTTTCATGCTACTACTGTACAAAGCTATCCTGAAGTCAGTGTGGACGTACGGGATTCAGTTGTGGCGATCGGCCAGCAACTCAAACATAGAAATCCTCCAGAGATTCCAGAACAAGGGTCAACGCACCCAGATACTTACCTAACTGGGTCATACAATAGGACATTCATGTGCCGTCATTAAAAGAAGAAATACACTCATTGGAGTGTCCTCCCACATGTCACCATTATCCAAAACAAATCATTTACCGAATGTTATCCTGTATAATAGATTGTAAATATTCGTTGATACTAAATTTAAAAAAAAAATCAAAACTCCTACACCACTTTCCCTATTTTCAGTCTCATCTTTGCACGAGTACAGCAGGTTATCTCTATTTGTTAGTTTGAATTTTCCACTACCAATCGTATTTCACCGAGGCCTAAGGTTGTATATGCACATTTTTTTTGAGACTTGACTAGTTTTCTGGGTTCCGGCATCGTACAAACATTCCAGGTTCTAATTCGTATAGCCTTTTTCACGCTAAAGTCCGTCGTCAGTTGAGCTATTCTTTGTATCGGTTTCTTTAATAATAATAATAATTTATGGTGCAAACTGCAAATACAGAGCTGGTTATTGGCCAACCCAATTCTAGTAGTGGGGCTGCCACCTTTTCGCCTCCAGACTTGCGGTAGTTTCTAAGTAATTTATTTAGAGATTGTGCTTCCAGTAAACATTCAAATATCAATTATGTAATAAACTAAAAATTCTCTTTTTTATTATAGACAGTATTTGAAATATGCGGGAAAAACAAATCACAAGATTATCTCGTTATGAAGACAAAACGAGCATTTCATAAAGATGCAATTGCTTCTCATCATCTGAAGCTTGAGAAACAATTTAAGAATGAAGCACTTGATCATGATGTAAAGCCAACACTTCCTGAAAGTAATGCAAATGATATAAACAATACATTTGGACAAATTATTGTTCCTAAGAAACGAAGAATCGACGATTTATATAAAACGAAAGTGGAAAAGCAGAAGATCAAAGATGAAGAAAATTACATACCCTATTCAGCACCTGATAAACATACAGAAGAAGGGTAAGTTTTTTGTTAGTTTTTAGTTTAGAACTTAAAGCAATAGCAATTGGTAAATAAACTGCATATTTTTAGACTGGCTATCAACAATTTCCAAACAGAAGCTTCTAAAGTTCAGTTAGATTTAACAGGAGATTCAGCTGAGTCAATGCAAAGATCAAAACAAAGAAAAAGATGATTACATTTAATCCGGTAACATTTTTAATTAAATAATAGTACAATTAGTCTAAACATAATTATTGCCTTTTAGGATCCTAAAGCAGGCAAAATTAGAACAGAATCAGGGGCATGGATCCCAGCTACATACAAAAGCAATCGTTACGAGGAATGGAAAGAGCGAGCAAAAATTGCTCATAGATAGTGACGATGATAATAATTCAAGCAACAACAAACGTAAGTAGGAATTATTTATTATTACTTATGGTTATGGAGCATGTTTGTCTTTATTCCGTTTAAGAATTTTTTCAATCGTACTGCCATTTTTAACAAGAGGGTGTTGACATTATTTCTCATGTCTCATGTCATCAACTCTATTAAAAATAAATGAAAATAGGTAAACAAATTTGTTTTTATAAGGGAACTTTGAAGTCATTAATAGAATTACAATTGGAATTGTAAAACAGGGATATATTGTCTATCAACAAATACTTTGTACTGCCCCATTTGGAGTTCTAATTATCCGCTTTTTTGGGGAGATAAGATCCCATATCTGTTCTGTTAACTAGCTCTCTCCATTCCTTTGTATTTTCAGCTTTCCTTCTCCCAGTCGTTTATCTCCATTTTCCTAATATCTTCCATTACCCTCATTCTATTTCATTTTTGGACTTGGTCTACTTCCCAGTTCTGTGGGTTTTCATTTCATTATTACCCATATTGCTGTCTTCCTTTGCTTTCATAATGTGCTCCAACCATCGTATTTTATGCGTCTTTATTGCTTTAACTTATATTTTCTTCTCATGTTTCTTCTAGTATTTTGTGGTTAATTTTGGTTCTATACTCGTTTTCTTCTGACTTTTTTGGCCCTATTGTTGTTATCAATTTTTTATATATTTTTATCTGTGTTCTTTTACTTATTCTCTTGCGTGACATTTCATATAATTTGTTTTGTTCTCATTTATCAGTAACCCTCGTTTTTGCTTCTTCTATTTGGTTGAACATTTCATCTAACTTCTTGCCACTATTGCTAAATTGTCTGCATATACTATGATTTGCACTTCTTTGTTTCTAATTTGCATCTATCTTTCTTATTATGCTTTCCAATATTAGTACAAATAATGTTGCTAATAATGTAATAATGCATCGCCTTTATCGTATACCAGACCGTGTTTCAAATTTCTCTGTGTCTCCTTTCAGTGTTCACATTATCGTCGGCATCTCCTTCATTATCATCTCTATCATTTGTATTAGCTTTGTTTTTATATTGAACCTTTTTAGATCCTGCATCATTTCTTCTCTTCTTACTCTGTTGAATGCATGTTGGAAGTCTATAAATAGCATGTGTATTTGTATATTGTTCAACAACACCAACCAAGCGTTACGGTACCCAGGTATATAACGAGGAGCATAAGGCAACAACATCAGTCTTTAGAATAACTTCTGAAGAAGCTGACAGTATGAGCAGTGAAACGTCAAGTGAAATTGAACGACCACGGCAACACCCGGAAAATATTAGTTTATTGGACAACAGCCGCGAAAGCCTGCATTCAAGAAATGTATATTGTTGTCATAACTTTTTTCTATTATTCGTTTCATCACGTATATTGCATCCGTTGTTGCCCTACCAGCCCTAAACTCGTACTTGTAATTGCCTATTATCTTCTCTGCTTGTTCGACCAAATTCCCTTAAATAACGGTTGTTAGTATCTTATAGGCTACATTCAACAATGTTACTGTCGGGCCGCTGTAAGTTGGTGAGAACTCAAGATGCGCTGTAGCTGTTGAACTGTGACGTACGTCAGCTCTCTTCACCATTGGCGTAACTATTCGCAGCCCGATGGAGTACAAATACCAATATGTAATTAGTACTAACAAAACATAATGAACAATTTTGTGACTGGAATTTTTGATCAATGTAGAAAGATAGCACAAACAGTCATTAACCAAATACTACTTCGAAATTTGTTGCAATTGGGGTACTCATAAATCGCCTACGCCACTGCATTGCTTTCAATACTGAAGCATGACCTTGAAATCGCACAAAGTAAACATTCGGTATGCACCGGGGCTCGCCAACTTACAGTACAGTATTTCTCTATAATTACTACATATTTCTAGATCTCCTTTCTTAAAAATTGTCACTATTATCCCCTTGCTCCATTCCGCATCACTTCATATATTCTCTTCCACAGCTAATACTTTCATCATCATCATTTCACTGTTTATCCTGTCACTTCCTGCTGCTTTCCCTCTTCTTGTTTTGTTTATAACTTGTTCACGTGTTCTTCATATGTTGGTTCATTTACTTCTTCCTCCATCTTTCTTCTTACTTGTCTTTGGTTAACTTCTCTTCTTAATTTAATAATTTTTTCTCTGTCGTGTTCTGTGCTACCTATTTTGTTTATTCTTTGTGTCTGTCTTATATCTTGGTACATTTTGCTACCGCCATTATTTCTATTGCTGCTTTCAGTTTCTTCTAATGCCTGTTCTATCCATTCATTCTTCTGTTTGTTGCATATGTTCTTGTTTGCTTGCCCTTTTTTTGTTTTTATATATTTCCATTTGTATTCATCTCAATCTTGCCTCCCTTTTTTGCTTTATGCTTTCTTCACATTCTTCATTCGACCAATCCTTTCATATTTTTGTTTTGCATTCTTCTAAATTTTTCCATTCTTTCTCTATATTCCTGCTCCTTGGTTTTCCTCTATTTCTCTGTTCACTTTTTCTACATATTGTTCTTTTGACTTTCAGCATTTAGTTTTTCTAGATCCCATTTCTTTTACTGTATGTATCTTCCTCTTTCTACTCCTATTTGTTATTGTAGCGAATACTAAAAAGTGGTCAGAGTCTATGTTTGCTCTTCTGAATCTTCTTTCTTCTTCTCAATCGCTCCTCTTCTACCTTTTTTCAGGTGTAGAGGTTTCCTTTCTAATGTTTTGTAATTTTCTTCCATTCAGGTCTGTTTCTATTTCTAGTCATCTCTACAGCTTGGGTCCATGATAAATTTTTATTTTGAAGTATTTTAGTTATCTGAACATTCCAAGTGTAGCGAGGCCGTCCTCCTGGTTTCTTTCCATTTATCTTCATCTGCCAAATTGTTTTTGTTAATTTCTCTAGGTTCATTCTAATTAGGTGTCCCCATCATTGAAATTGGTGCTGCTCTCTTATTTTGTTGAGGTCTGTTGTTCCTAGTCTTCCTCTGATTTCCCAATTTCTGATGCGGTCTTTTATTCTCACACCTAGCACCTTCCGTAAATATCTAATTTCTACTGCCTGTACTCTGCTTTTGCGTCTTTCATTTAGCACTTATGTTTCACTCCCGTAAATTAACGTTGGCACAAACACTGTTTTAAACACTTTTATTTTTCTCTTTCTAGGGCGTATAATAGTTTGTTTGCACTTGCAATGCGGTTGTTTATTTCTTCTGCTATTTTTCTATTTTATTCTACTGTTTGTTCTAGATATTTGAATCTATTTACTTGTTCTATCTCACTGTTATTTATGTTGATTTTATTGTACGTGGTTCTGTAGCTATTACCTTGACTTTTGATTTATTGGTATTGATTTCAAGGTTTTTCTCCTGTAATGCGGCGTTCCATATCTTCATATCATGTTGCAGATTTTCCTCGTTGTTTGATATAATTGCTAGATCATCCGCATATGCTAGGTTTGGTAATCTTATGGGGTTTAATCTATAGTTTTCCCATATTTGATTTTTTGTATCTTTTATGCATTTGGAGTTTATTTCGGCCATTAAGATTATGAATAGGTAGGGACTTAATGCTCCTCCTTGTCTGATTCCTGCTGTAGAAGTGAACTCTTCTGATTCAATGTTTTGTGTTCTAATTATGTTTCGTGTTGTCTTGTAAATACTATGCTATTAGGTCTTTGTCCACTTTTTTGCTTCTGAGCGCGTTTCAGATATCTTTGCGTCTCACTCTGTCAAATGCTTTGATTAAGTCTATGAAGCCTATACTAACTGGTTTGTCATGTTCTATCATCTTCTCTATTAATTGTTTGAAAGTAAATAAAGCATCTTGTGTGCCTCTTGTAGGTCTGACTCTGAATCCATATTGTAGATCGTTTAGTTTGTTTTCTACTTTAATTCTTAATCTGTTTTCTAGTATAGCCTCATATATTTTCGCTGGAACACTGATCAGTGAGATTGGAAGAATAACGGCAATTTTCTAATCTTTTGATACTATTTTCAGCTTCCATACTTTGTTTATAAGGTGCAGTAGTACCTGGAATCCTTCTTTTCCCACATATTTTAGGTATTCTGGTGCGATTCTATCGTAACCTGGGGTTTTTCCATTCTTCATTTTCTTTATTGCTGTCTTGTTATTTCATTATTTTTTGGTTCTGATTCCTCGTTATTACCTTGTATTGTCATGTTGGTTTGTTTTTCTTGTTCTTTCTTATCGTCTGTGAGTAATTCCATGTAGTACTGTCTTGTCTCCATCTGTGCATAATTTCTTTCTCGTTTTTTAATGTTTCACCTGTTTGTTCTGTATGTTATTACATCTTTTACTGTATTTGCTCTTTCTTTTGTTATAAGCACATGGCCGGATCCTCTGTCCATCCCCAGGTATGATCCATGTTTCTGTATGTTTGAACTTTGTGTCACTTATTACCATAGTAATTATTGCCACATAGTTGCACAACCTATTCCCTTTTATTATGCGTTCTGTCATGTAAATTTCTCTGCTACCTTGTTAAAACATTTCTCTTCCCACCTGGACTTTAAAATCGTTCTTTTATCTATCGGATTAATCACAGATAACTTAATCCAAGACATCCTCTTAATCCATCATCCCTAGAAAATGATTTAAACTTTGCATTACAATAAAACTTGGGATATATTTGTAACGGTTCATTTTCCGTTATATTATTTTGCTCCTTTCAATTGCTTATTTACGGTGAATGCATTTATTGAACCTCTATTTATTATATATTCACTGGTAAAAGATTACGTAGTTAGTGACTTTTTGGTTTTGAGTAGGTTTTCTGATTTGGGGAGAGAGCGTCATGCGCGTTTGGGGATTGGCGTTGCGTTCGAGAAATCTTGGCTTTTTCCGTTTGGGTTGTCTGCCGAGGCAGTTGAGTTTGGTGAAATTTATCCCGAAGTTACCTATTTAATTCTAATAGAATTTTCGTAATTATAACTTCCGAGATTTTCGGTTTTGTTTCACGTTGTGAACTTATTTTTTAGAAGCACCAAGATTGTGGTGGTAAGTGGAGATTTTTGCCTTATCATTGAACGCACGTGTTAATGGCGACTTTGTTACAGCTTCTTTTCTTTCTTTTCGTTTGGTTTTATTTTCCATTACTTTACCGTACTCCGGCTCTTTTGGTTATTGCCTTTTTGCGGCTGCATTATTTATGGAGTTGAAGGATGCGGTAGTATTGAAAAATTATTTATCATTGCTGATTATTCGCAACTCGATCGCTTGGAGGATTCAAGGTCGGTGTTTATTGAATTGTTAAGTGTCGTCGAATTTACCTGGTTTTATTCCATTTATTAAATTTCTTAATTTTTAACTTTGCTTTACTTAAATATTTGTACAATTGAATTTTAACGCCTTCAGCTAATTTAATTTGCATTAATATTAATTATTTCATATTCATCTTTTTCGCTTCACGAAATAAATTTATATTTTTGTTGTAATATTCTGTAACGCTTTAGGTTGGTTTTTCCATTTTATTTTATTAGCATAACGAATTTGCGTGTTTTTTTTCAAGGTAATAAGCTTGAGTTTAAACAAGGCTATTGCTATTTATTTTTTGATCGTTCATTTTTATTAGACTTGTTTTCACTCAGGTAATAAAGGTAAGCGCTTATTTTTTATTTATCCACCTTGATCGTTTTTTTTTTCATTCATGTATATCTTTCTTTAATTCAACTAACGTTGATATTTAGTTTTTTTTGGTTCCTTTGAAATTAACCTAAGCGATTTGTTTTTGTACGTTTGGTTGCATATTTTTGCTCTTACTTTTTCTATTCAATTTGCATATTGTTATCTATTTTGAAGTCATTAAAATTACTTATTTGTATTTCTATATTTTTTTGAAAACTGAAAAGTTTTCTGGCGCCCAATTTTTTCATTTTTTTATTAGTATTCACTTTCTGAGTTTTAACTTTGATAAGGCAATCCTCGGCGATCTACGGCCCTCGCAAACAACTAAGTTAGTCGGCGAATTCTTTTGAGTTTTTTGTAAGTATACAGGTAGGTGATTATTTTTCTTTGTTTCGCTTTTACCTGTTATATATTGTCTAAAGTTTTAATTCAATGGATACTGTGGCATATACAGAAATAAGCATTTTTGTAGTGTCTGTTAGCTGTCTGGAGGGCACTTTGTGAGACTAGTTTTTGTATTCTTTCGTTGTAGAAGCTTACCGTCAAGTTCTTTAGCCATTTCTATACAACGTTTTTTGACTTCTGATCACTTTCTAGCTTCTGGCTACCCACCATTTTTTAAGAAGGAGAAACAAGAAACAAGTGAAAGTCGCTAGTGAATCACTTATTTGAATTTTTGCGTCCACTTTGTTTTAAAAATTATTTGTCACCAAAGAGAGGTGTCAACTAAACATGGATGAGTGTTGCCTGTGTGGTTGCCATATGCATTATGCAATCCATCTTACTTTCTGGACACACTTCATATATGTTGTATGTCAATGTACGTGAATGTATTGTTTTTGTTACAGAATTACCTGAAAGGAAAATTCATACACATTGGGCAAGACACAATGAAAAGATGAAACATAAAAAAGCTAAATCTGAACTTCGCACTTCAGAACAAATAGTGGAGTAAAATCGCTGCTCTAACTCGCTGTTTTCCGAGGATAGGTGACTCCGAGGTATAACCAAATGAAACCTATACCACTTTGTAGAAGACGTTTTGCTGCATTGGAAATGGGAATCTACAACTTTTTTTAGTAGGACCGAACTTTGAAAATGGAGTTTAAACGCTTCTGACCTCCGGTTCAGAAAACCACGTTTTTCTTTAACATTGATCGCTGTATTAATTCAACTAAACAGGCTATAACTCTGATTTTTTGCAAACTTATACTAGAAATGTGAGCGCTTCCAACGGTGAGTTGTAAATTTTGAGATTGTTAAAAAGTTTTGAAAAAATAATTAATGAATCTAGAAGTATCAGAATCGCGCATCGGAAACTTCACCCTGCGGTGAGCTATGTGAATTATTGACAATTTCTATACACATATATCGAGTCAAATGTAGTCAAAACATTAAAAAAGTTTTTAAAAACAAAACTAAGTCGCTAGCTTCAATATTTATGGAAATATGAATTTAAATCGATAAGCGCTATCAGAAATCAGGATAGTTGAGTGGTGGCCGTAGTTGATTGTAATAACGTGGTAGAGTGAGTGTATTAGGTTAAGAACTTATCGGCTGCACTTTGGTTATTTTTATACTGTTGACTGTCGACATCCATTAATATGGCTGGCATAAGTGTAATAAGTTGCTTAATTTGCGGCGAGCCATGTGAATCTCGAGAACATAACTCCGTTACATAATAAACCTACAAAAAAGGGTCTGTTGACTATATTGGCTGTTGCGAAAAAAAGACGGGACGATTTTTCTAAGCATATTCTACCATACAAGGCTTCAATTCTGTCGGGAAATACCAGTTTCAAATATCACGTGGCATGTCGTAGTTCTTACATTAGCAGTACCAATATATTCGAAAAAGAAAAATCGTCCACTGAAGATGCACAACCAAGTACTAGTACCAGTACTTTTGACATACGCAAAATGTGTTTATTTTGCAAAAGAACGGGAAATAAGAGAAAAGAGAAATTGATTGCTATTCAGACGGGTATAATTTTTTTAATGTTTCTTTAGCTATTAAATTTGTAACATTTTGTAGGGACAGGAGCTTCGACCAGAAATTATATTTTGGAAGTAGCTAAGAAACGAAATGATACCGAAATGATTTCAAGACTTGCTAATTATTTGGATCTTTTTGCTTATGACTGTAAATATCATAAAACTTGCTACAGCCAATACATATCACAACGAAACATAGCAAGTACAATTCGTATCAATACCAGCAACGCAAAATTGTCCGACAAAGCACGTTTGCAAATTGAGAAATACGTTCAAAAACATGTTATTGTAAAGCATGAAACTCTTACACTCAGTGGCGTCTGTAAATTATTCAATAATATTGCTGAAACTGAGAAGGAAACGTCAGTGAAATCTTATAGGCTAAAGCAAATGTTGCAAAAGAAGTTTCCGTCGGAAATAGAATTTATGTCTCGACCTAGCAAATGCAAATGTGATATTATTTGCGCATCTGATATGGATAAGGCAGAATATCTAAATTCTGATGATGCTAAATCTAGTAGTTCAGAAGAGCAATATTTTCAGGGTGTGACTCTCTCAGACAAAGAGGTACTCCACAGGGCATGTGGAATCTTAAGAACTGCTATGTCTCAGTACAAAAGGCCTCAAAAAACGTTTCCTTCACTTGACGGAATATCCAAGGTACAATTCGAAAAACAGGTGCCGGATATTTTGTTGCTATTTTCAAAATGGCTCTTAACAACTGATGAGTTAGTTGATGATCCTGAAAATTCAGAAATAAATGTTGAGATGCTAACTCTTTCAAATATTATCATGAGTTTCTACTCTAAAGGATTCTCTAAGAATAATTTACATATAGGATTGGGTTTATTTTTATATAATACTGTTAGAAGCCGAAAAGTTATAGATCTCTTATACACAATGGGACAATGACGACAGCTTTAGCGAAAGAGGGTTTTAAACACTGACTGTGATTATTACGTACCTTATGGGCTTGAAATGGTACCCGCCTCCCAGAGTCAGCGCCCGTTCCAATGCTTATCGATTTAAATTCATATTTCCATAAATATTGAAGCTAGCGACTTAGTTTTTTTCTTAAAAACTTTTTTAATGTTTTGACTACATTTGACTCGATATATGTGTATAGAAATTGTCAATAATTCACATAGCTCACCGCAGGGTGAAGTTTCCGATGCGCGATTCTGATACTTCTAGATTCATTAATTATTTTTTCAAAACTTTTTAACAATCTCAAAATTTACAACTCACCGTTGGAAGCGCTCACATTTCTAGTATAAGTTTGCAAAAAATCAGAGTTATAGCCTGTTTAGTTGAATTAATACAGCGATCAATGTTAAGAAAAACGTGGTTTTCTGAACCGGAGGTCAGAAGCGTTTAAACTCCATTTTCAAAGTTCGGTCCTACCAAAAAAAGTTGTAGATTCCCATTTCCAATGCAGCAAAACCTCCTCTACAAGATGGTATAGGTTTCATTTGGTTATACCTCGGAGTCACTCAAAGTTATAATTTCACTTCGATTTTACTCCACTAAAATATTAAAAGCCCGTAAACTAGCAGATAAGAAAAAGGTTCGTCAAAATAAAAAGTTAAGAACGAAAAGGAAGCGAAAGTCATAATTGATTGGTAATTGTTATAATTGTCTCTGTAAAGCATGTATTGATAATTAGGTATTTTCAATAAAAAAATATTGTAATAATTTTTTGTTTAAGTAAAGGGATGATATAATTCATCTAGCTCCCTCAAATAGCTTTGACAGGCTTGCTTGTTACAGTCACATTTGTTCTCCCCGGTTTACTAAACGTGAGTATCTGGGCTAATTTCCATTTATTTAGGATATTTCCGGTCTGCATGTATGAGTTGAAGAGTATGGCCAAATGGGCTAGTCCTTTTTTTGTTAAATATTTCAGAGCTACATTAGGGATGAGATCGTGACCTGAGCTTTTTTAATTGGCAGTGCTTTAATCTAGGTTTTTATTTCATTTGGTGATGTTGGCTAGTCAAATCCAGTGGCGTATATTAAGGGGGTTTAGTGGGTTTCAAAACCTGGTGCCTCACGTCTTCGGCGCCTTTTTCTCGTCTAATCTAGTCGCTATGTTTAAAAAAAAAAAGCGTCCGAATTTTTAAAAGCGAGGGTAAGTTTTTTTACCGGGCGCCATCTATTGTACTCTTGCACGACTACACCTTGTTTACCTAGCTAACCTAACCTAAACGGTCAGGGGCGTCAGGCTATTATTGTTTAGTTAACTTACTACTACTAGTAACTTACGCCGCGAATTTAAACTTCCCAGGGCCGGTTTATCAATCAGTGGTTAAGACTGTTTGTTAGTTAGCCAGAAGTTAAAATTTATCTTGTGGTGCAAGTTGTGGTTAACAGAAATGGGTTGATCATCATATTTTTATGTGTTGGCTACCAAACTACTAGTTACGGACTGTTGGTATTATTTTCAACTAAAAACTGCTATCTTCATGTTGTTGCGTTTGTGTTCCTTAACCTACAAAAACTTGTAAGTTGATGTACGCGTGTTCGATACGTAAATATTGTTTTATTGTTATTATTTATAAATCGGTGTTTAAACCTTTAAAATGGGCGACAGAATAAGTGAGGATAAAAAAAAGAAGGAGAGGGCAGTGAATTTTACAGCAAACGAGGTCGATCTCTTGGCGAATTTGCTAATACAGCATGCTGATGTTATCGAGTCAAAGAAAACCGATGCAACCACTTGGAAGCAGAAGGAAAAAGAGTGGGAAAAAGTTGCGGAGGAATTTAATAGCCGTTCGCCCCACTGTCCACGCTCGTTAAAATCCCTGCAAATGAAATATCAGGCCGTAAAAAAGGAAATCAAAAAGAAATATGCCAGCCACAAACAGCAACTTTATAAAACCGGTGGAGGTGAAGCTCCGAAAACAGAGTTTACACCTGTCGAAGAGAAGTTGCTGGCAATTTTGTCTGTGGCAGTTGAAGGCCTTTCTTCAAGACACGACTCTGATCAAATTTGTAAGTACGTAACACTTACGGTAGATTTTTTTCTATAAATTACATTTTAGCAACGCCAAGC
Organism: Melanotus villosus; assembly: GCA_963082815.1. NCBI lineage: Eukaryota > Metazoa > Arthropoda > Insecta > Coleoptera > Elateridae > Melanotus > Melanotus villosus. Next base: position 12,822,718 of record OY720425.1, on the reverse strand, counting down.
GCAAGCATACAGTGTCTACCAGATTTGGAAAATATGGAAGTTGTTTTTGCTGACGCTACCACCGAAGTTGAATTAGGGGATTCTGTTAATCCGGTAAGATGTTTGCTGTTTGTTTGTATGTTTGCTATATTTGTTTGTCTGTTTGCAGATACCTGAGGAAATGCCTGATGTTGTGCAAGCACCAGAAATTGTAGCGCAGACGGCTTTAGCAGAATCTGGCCCTAGTAATTGGGCAAATTGGAACCCGACCCAATTACGAAAACCATTGTCGGCCAAATTACAAAGTACGTATTTGTATTGATCGAATTTTATAACTTTACTTTAGCAACTTTTTGTTTTAGCACCTAGCAAGAAACGTAAGCTAACAGAAACAAAACATGATGCGATCGAGAAAGTTTCTAAGCTCTCTACGTCAAAACTAGAATTAATCGAATTGCAAAAGAAGTCGATTGAAATCGACATTGAAAATAAGCAAAAGAAAGCGGCCATTGAATTAGAAATTCTCAATATGGAGCTAGAAATAAAAAAAGTTGAACATCAAATTAAATTGAGTCAACTTGTAAATATTAGTAATAATTAATTGTAAAAATGTAAATAATAGTAATAGTTAATTTTAAAAATGTAAATAATAGTTGTAATTAATTTTAAAAATGTAAATAGTAGTAATAGTTTTAATTATTTCTCTAAAATATAATAATTTCTTAAAGCCAATATAGGTAGTTTGTGTATTATTTTATTTAAATTTTATATAGATTATCAACTTAAAAATAATGGATTCTAAACATTAAGCAAGTCTGGCAAAATAATTATGAACAAGTTCGTTTCTTGCAGCATCATTTCCATTTTGATCGAATTGCTCTACCGGTACTGCTTCCTCGATTATTGCTGCTACTTCTTCATCTGCTAAAACTTCTTCTTCGTTTTGTGCTATCGCTATATTGTGGAGTATAGCAGTTGCCACAATTATATCCTGTACAGTTTCTAACTGGAGCCGTAACCCCAATGCTAAAACAGGAAAACGGCGTTTCCACACTCCAAATGCCCTTTCAATGACATTTCTTGTGCGAATTTGCGCCTCATTGAATGTGACTTCCGCAGGTGTTGCTGGATTTAATAGGGGCGTTATTAAATACTGCGAAACAGCATAACCACTATCACCCAAAATTAATGCATTCTCAAAAATTCCTTCATCGAACCTTGCCTTCAAAAAACTATTGTTAAAAATCATGCTGTCATGTGTAGCTCCAGGCCATCGTGCCACTATATCTGCAAATTTTAAATTGCTGAAGCAAGCTGCTTGAACATTTAAAGAGAAATATCCCTTTCTATTTCGGAATTGTTCAGCTTGGTTACCTCCAGGTGATTGAATTCTTATGTGAGTGCAGTCCAGTGCGAGTAACACTCGAGGAAATGCAGCAATCCTATAAAATTCTTGTTGAATTGCCATTGCCTCGTTGTTATTTTCAGGCAATCTTAAATATCTGTGTCGCAAAGTACATATTGCCGTTGTCACTCGTCTAACTATGTGACACACCGACGATTTATGGACTCCAGCAAAATCTCCTACTGCAATAAGCATGTTCCCACTAGCATAGAAACGCAAACATGTTAATAGTTGCTGAAGGGGGTTCATAGCTGCATTTCTATAAAGAAATTATGTGGTAAAACTATGTTACTTAAGCTACGTCAAATATAAATTACTTAAAATCACGACATACCTCTCAGTAGGGAAACGTAAAAGATGCTCAATATTTTGTAGGATACCTTGAACAGTCTCTTTACTTAATCTAAAGCGATTTTTAAAATCTACATCGTCCCAAAATTCCATGTGATTTGGACGATTGCGAACGATGTAGGGACGTCTGTGTAAAATATTTACAAAATCTTGTAAATCTTCATCACTATCACTACTATCAGAAAATATATTGACTTCATACTCTGCCATTATTCCAATTAAAATATTTTATTTAAACAGTGCAATAACAAAAATCACGGTAACCCACGTGCGATAACCTCAAAGTATATGTCGTTTTCGCGCTATTTTTGTAAACATAACAAATGGCACTTCGGTAATTGACGCATTCGTTCGAATACATTCGAGTGTTGGTTAGCTGAACCTAACACCTTAACTACTGCTTGAAGCGCTTGTTCAGATAAGTTCTAGTTAAGTAATATTCAACTAGAAGTTAGCGCTAACCAACGATTGATAAACTGAATTTAACATTTAACTTGTGGGTAACGTTAACATACACTTTAACTACTGATTGATAAACCGGCCCCCAGTGGAATAGCTGTAATGCAAAAAAGCAATACCATAGCGTTCTTTACTTAAAGGCTATGGCAATACCCAAAGATTAGCGATAGTAATTAATACCTGTACCTATAAACATGGAGAAAGGCAAGAAATTGTCTGGTGTGGCGCGCAAAAAATTAAAGTCATATTTAAGGCCTACAATGACTGAGACGAGGCTGTCTGATTTGGCAGTATTAAATACTGAACGAGAGTTTTCCAAAAACATAGATTTAAAAACCGCAATATTAATTTATAATGTCTATCATTTCTGTATAACTTGTTGAATATATTAAATGTTATGCAGTGACCGGCAAAAAGTCCGCAACATATGGGAACAATTTTTATTATTAGAGTATCGAAAAAACTTTTTAGGGGGATGGGTTCTGCATGTCCGATAACCTAAAAATCGAATTTGAGGTCACATGACCACTGACCACTGGTATGGCGGCAAATTTAAAAAAACCACTGTGAAGTCGGAAGAAGTGGGATTAAATGACAAGATATCGAAGAAGATTATTTGGAAACGTTGTTTAGAATTTAATTTTAGGTCCATATCCAAAATTTTAATCATTTATTTAAGAAAATTAAATATCGCAATTTTTTGTGAATATTTTTTTATTAATTTACAAATACCCAATTTTTTCCTTTTAAATAGCTTGATTTAAATGCAACCTATGTATATGGTTAACAGTGGAAGAACTTTCTCGGTTTTTCCATAATTGACAGCCCTAAATCTAAAAAATAGGTTTTCTCTAGGACGCTCGCTGTTGCAATGGTTTGTAGCCGCACACTGGGGCAAACATGACCAAAACCTGGCATAAATTATAATCTCAATTTTTAAGGCTAGATTTTCATATTTCTACACTAGGCGAATGTAAATTTACTAAACGCACCAAGGTGCCACAACCTTCCTTTAATTTTAGACTGAACAATGAAGCCATGAAATTACAAATAATAGCTTTTCAGATATTGAATTTCTATTAAAGTAAGACAAAAAAACATTTCAAGAACTGATTGCATTTCCAAGAAAACTTAATTATTGGAACTAGTATTTAACAATAATAGAACTTTATATTAATTTACTATATAATAAATAAATAATCTTCCAGTTAACCTAAATTAAAATCAAATTGAATTCGAAGACTTACATGGTCAGTGTCATTGTTGAGACAGAATAACTCAACGTTTCGCCCGCTTTTTTAATGGGTTTCTTCAGGAGGAAAAAGGAGCACGGTAACTCAACGTGTCAATCACGCCAGAGGCGAAATTCTTTTGGCAAGAGACAGAAAGCAGAAGGCTTGGTTGACAAGTTGGGTTACCGTTACCCTTCTGCTTCTTGCTAAAAGAGTTTCGCCTCTGGCGTGGTTGACACGTGAGTTACCGTGCTCCTTTTTCCTCCTGAAGAAACCCCTTTAAAAAGTGGGCGAAACATTGAGTTCTTCTGTCCCAATCCGGAAAACGTTTTGTCAATAAAATCAAATTATTCATCTGAAGAATATTCTTCAGAGGAGCTGCTATCTGCGGCAGAATTTTCAGTGGTTGACTGACCAAAAGATGAGAACGAAATTTGTGGGGTTTCTAGCATATCTAGAACTTCTACAGGGATTTTTTTATAACTTTTTTTGTGGAAGCGGACGAATATTCGAAATATATGGATCTGAAGATACCAACAGCGAATGAAGAATATCTTCATTTGTTTTGCAACGAGACGTCTTTCTTGCAAAATTTTGCCTATAAATTTTGAAATCTTTGTTTCTGGCTTCTTGGGCTTCTTCGCTTAGTTGCCCAATTGGCAACAAAGCGTGGTGGGCTATAACCTCAGGGCCGTGAATCAAGATTTTATGAACGGTAGGGGGCATTGGGTACCACGGATATAAGTCTACAAACATTTTTGCTGTTTCTTTTGTATAATATTTGAATTTTTCCGTGTTTATATTATATCCACTTGCAATGGTTGTCAATATAATAGAAAACCTTTTAATTATTACAGAATTTATCTTCGTGATTTCTGCAGATACTTCACAGTTTTGAAAAAAACGTCGAGCTGTGTTGCCATCATTTGTGCTCCCGAATCCTGGTTTAGGCTTATCCACTAATATTAGTGATTAGCTTTTCTGACGTCAGTTTTCTCTTCACGGCTTTCTGTTTCTCCGCATCTACTTTTCTCTTTCTTTCCATTTCTAACTCTGTTTTGTTGGGGGTAGATGTTAACACAGTAGATTTTTTGCCTTTCTTCATTCGCTTTCGCTGAGTGCGGATCTTTGGTAGATGCACAATATCGGACGGAGAAATATGAGTTGATTCGGAATAGCTTGCTGATGTGGACGGACGAGGACTTTGGAATGTACTTGGTGCTGCAGCATGTAAACCACCTTCGGTTTCTGAATGGCATTCCACCTCTGTTGTATTATACTGAATTTCTTCAAGATTTTCTTATGCCTGGACTTGATCAGTTTCAACTGAGGATTCCAAGACTTGTTCAGTCACTTCAGCAGGAAGAAAGTCTTCGTCGGTAAATATTCCTCTGTCAATGGGTACGATTCCACAAATTCTAAATGCCTTAATCGCTTTACCCATTGTAGCGCACCTCATGTAAGCCGTTTCAAATAATTCCGCAACTTGAAACTGCCCAATGACACGCCCAGGATTATTTACCATCCATTAATCATTGCTTTCTGCATAAAAATCTTTTAATGCCTTGAAGAAACATCTGTTCAAGGGTTGAATTTTGTGACTCGAATGAGGGGGAATACTCAGAAGATGAATACTATTTTCTCGGGCGAAAGTTATGGCCTCTAAGGAAATATGGGAGATATGGTTATCCAAAATTAGCAGTACACGGCAGTCCTGCGAACTTCTGACATTATGTTTAAAGTGGTTCAACCATTCGATAAACAAAACTGAATTCATATAGCCCGTCTCTGCTAAGAACATCACCGACCCTGGAGGTGCACCCTGCATAAGTTCTGGTTTTGCACGCTTTCTGGGAAATATTAGTGCAGGAGGCACATAATTTCCACTGGCGCTCAAACAGCACACAACGGTCACCATTTGACCCCTTTCAGCAGCCACTACCTTACCTACACATTTTTTCCCTTTTATAGAGGCAACTTTCTGTAATCTGTTAGGAACTGTTGCAATACCACTCTCGTCCATGTTGTAAATTCGACTAGGAGGGAATTTATATTTTGTCATAACATCAGTTAAATTGTCAAAAAATAATCCAACTTGAACTTTGTTGAAACCCATTATTCTTCCCACACTAGTTTTCTGTGGCGTTTTCAACGATAGGTTCTTGCCTCCGTAAGAATGATTGAATCCAGTCAATTCCCGCCATTTGAGTTTCTTTATTAAACCTATTCGGTATGTTATTTTTTACTGCATACTGGTAAACTAACTGACGCAAGGATTTAGATGTTAAGCCGTAGAATCTACCATCTAACTCTTTACAATAGCTGACCAGTTCCATTTCTTGCACTTCGCTGAAGGTTGATTTGAACCGCCCCAACTGATCAACACCAAAGTCTTTCTTTCGTCTTTTTCTCAAGGTAGATTCTTCAACCCCCAATACTTCCGCTGCTTTTCTCACTGACATACCTCCGTCGATGTACTGTCGAGCCTTTTCCAAAACTTCTTCTGTCATCGGCTTAGAGGACATCTTTCTATCATAGGTTCTAAAAAAATTTATAAACATAAATACCTAGATACCTACCCCTACCTAATGCAAGTAGACTAATAGGCAAATTAAAATTGCCTAAGGTGTGAATTAATTGCAATAAATTGCTGTCGGGAACATAGACCACGTATAACAGGTCTATTGGGGTAAAAGTCGGCATGCGGAACTTTGCCCCTTCGAATATGCGGACCTTTTCCCCAGACAACAAATTATACAAAGCATGTATGTGCTGCCATCTTGCGTATAAATGACAAAATTTTTTCCCGCCTGAAGTAATCTTAGATAACAGCTGATTACTAAATTTATCACAAAAATTGCTTAGATTCAGTGTCTGCAAGAATGCTACGTTCTACAATAACTCCTTAAACTACATCAGACATATCAAAAACGAAACTTACCTCATCTTATCGCGAATAACTATCAGAACAACACAAAACTGCTGCCACTGAACTGTGGCCATTAGACACAATTGATGATGGTTCTGTTTTACCGACATCTGCAACTTGGAACTAAATATGGCAAATAGGATCTTTACCCCCTGCGGATCTTTACCCCCAGTTACTCTATATTTCACCCACTCTAAATGAGTTGCTCACTTCATTTTGAACAACCTTTCGAGGTTGTGCTTGATCAGAAAGGGGGGAGGTAACTTACTCAAATTGAGATTGTTAAAAAGAACTTCATTAGGTGAAATCGACTCAACTGGAGTTGATATTTCGTGAGATGTATGGTAAAAAGAAAGCGCCTATTAAACCAGAACAAAATCGACACGAAGGTTGTCAAAGCAACGTGCAGTTGTTTAATTTTAACAAAAGAAAAATTAAATAATTTTGGTATTCTATTTCGTGTTTGTGTTTTACTGTTCATAATGGGAAGGAAAAAGGTAAATACTATATTTACTACTTATAAAATGAACCTTCAATTGTAAGAGTTGAATGTTGTCTGCGTAAATAGTACTATATTGAAACACAAGTTGCAGAAGGTAGCCTTTTGGTCTACGAATCCGAAATTTGGCCACGAGCCGCGTAGGGCAGACTAGTGCTCGAATCGCCTTATGTAACGATTATTTTATAATAATTATTTTCCCTGTCTCGGTTTCCATTTACATTATTTATTTATGTTTTTTTTTTATAAAAATTCTTGACACTTTCCAGTTGGGGAAATTTTGGTAAAATAGTTTTGCTTGACAGTTGACAGAAGTTTGACGTTTTCGTTGCCTAGCATCAAATGGTTGCTTAGGTGTTTTGTATATTATTTCATACAGTATCACGAATTTTTGAAAATAAAAAGAGAACTACTTATTTTCAAATGAATAGACTTTAAAAATTAATTAATCAGCGTGTAAAATAGCGTAACAATTATTTTAACAGATTAGGACATAAATATGGCCGGCTTTCTTGCCTCAACAGTTTCCAGTTCGAGGGTAGTTTTTAACATTATTCGAGCAGGAATTAATTTTGATAATTTGAATGAGACTACCTATAAAACAATCTAACCGATCGTTTAACATAAACCAAAATTACTCGTATCACTTAAATTTGATGAAATTAATTTCAGTAGATCATCGTGTAAGCATGGCCGCCGTTTACCAATAGGTAGTTAGAAGTTCAAAGAGAAATTTTTGTGTTGCTTGCGAACGAATCGACTCCAAAATCTTAATGGATCTATAAAACAACATAACAAATCGTTCAGCATCCATGAGAATCATTCGTGTCACTTACATTTGACATTGACATTTCAAACAGCTTCAATTTTGATTCGGATTTTTTATACATTTTTCGATAAGGAATATATTTTAGGAAATGACATGGCAAAGTGAATTACATTTCTGATTTTTGTAATTTTTAAAGGCATTGCCAACTTATGAAACATATTTAGTAAATATCAAAATACGTTAGTTAAAATACTCGTAAAAGTACCCGCATTAGTAGAATTTCAATATCTTTAATAACAACCACAATAAAGGGGTAGAGAGAATTCAGATCCTACATACGTGACGTCGCTGGTGTCGACCCCCGGAAGCTGCTACACAACGTCCGCGTTACCGGGATATTAGTAAGTAGTACAGTACAGCGTCGATTTTCCGAACGTCAATCCTCTGAACTGTCAATTATCTGAACGAACATAACCTAAACACATACAATTACTTGTATAAACACGGCAACATAACCTAAATTTAGCGTTGTACTTGTAGCTATGCTAAAGCTCTTACCGGGGGCCCACAAAGATGACGTCATAGCTTAAACTTTTAGCTACCATAATACGGTAACGAATTAAAATTCGGCCGTAAAATTTTGCAAAGGTGCAATACTCAGTTTACTCAATCAAATTACAAAATCGACTTTTCATAAGTTGACAATGCCTTTAAGTAAGTTAGGAACGACGCGTGAAGCTCGTACACGTGCTCCACGTGTAAGCAGGGCAGGCCATGGTGTAAATATAACAGGTGAAACCGCGCGCACGATGGAGTGGGAGGTACAGTGGCTGAACCAATCGTAGGGGGCCCTAAAGTTCCTCAAGATTACGTGGTAAATTCAAATGTGTAAAGAGACTACTTCGATTACTGCGTTAGTAATGTCGAGAAATAGAAAGAATTTAATTATTAACTTATTGTATTGGACGGCATTTTATATTGAACCTTCGGCGATTTATTTGTTAATATTTAGTGTTTTTACACGTTGACGGCTATGACAGCATTTACGTGGTCCACGTGTCAACATAAACCTAACCTAGCTAACTTAGTTTATGCGTATTATTCGTATGAACTTTAGGGCCCACTCTGATTGGTCAACTCTGCGCCGCTCTTTGTGGTTTCACCTGTTATATTTACACCATGGGGCAGGCCTTCTCTATAAAGGGACACAGATGCAAGAAACTTTTTGGGACCCTAAAATTTTTCTTTAAAGCTAAAAATAACAGTATTAAAAAATAATGTAAATTATGTCATTAAGCGTTCTTCACACATAGTTGACCGAAGATAATTCTTTATTAATTTTAATTTGCTAAAAGAACGATCTGCACTTGTTGTAGTAGCTGGCAACGTTTAGAATTTTTTTTTTAGTTTGGGGGGCTCCTACAAGCTAGGGACACGGGTGCATTGGCACCCGCTGCACCCCACCTATGACCGGCCCTGCGAGTAAGTTCCTGTACTTTAACGATTATTTATTTAGTTCTACCTGCACGATAGCGTTTTCTTTTTTCTTGGAAAAAGTGCAGAATTTTATCGGGAACAGTTCAACGTGTATGGCGAATGTTCGTGTCATTTAGATTTTCAATTATTTAACGAATTAAAAAGGGGCGTTTTGTTTATCGGGCATGGCAGCCATTTACATTGGTTTCGTCACCTCGGTATAGCTACACCTTCCACAATACGCAACCTGTTTTTTGTGCGCATGTACGAAAGTTCGTGAACAACTTCACACACCTACTATTTATGATTTGTATTTTTACAGGAAATTTTATAGAAAATGTCTGAAATAAATTCAAAGGCTAACCTCGAATATGATTTTGATTTCGATATCGTCAAAGAAGAAATCAAACTTGAACCCTATCCGGACGATATAAAAAGCGAGTTCGGTGATTATATCCTTTACAGTACTGAACAAAAACACAGCCTCAATGAAACCAACCCTAATATTAGCCAATACTCTGGATGGAATACTAGGGAAGAAAATGAAATTATAGGGAGTGGAGCACGTGAAGTGCACAAAATAAAAGTTGAAACAACTGATACAGTTAATCCTTTTTACGAGGATGGCCAAAATAAAAGTAAAGGTAAAAGTTTTACATGTGACGTTTGTCAATTTAGAGCGACTCGAAGATCCAAACTTCAAACTCATAAAAATATGCATTTAATAAAAAATCCATTTATTTGCACTGTATGTGAATATAGGACGACTTTTAAAAGCAATTTGAAAAAGCATATAAATATTCATACTGGAGAAAAACATTTTGCCTGTGATTTATGTGAATACAGGAGTGCAACTAAAAGCGGTCTGAAATCGCATATGAGCACTCATACTGGAGCAAAACATTTTGCCTGTGATTTATGTGAATACCGGAGTGCAAGAAAAAACGGTCTGAAATCGCATATGAGCACTCATACTGGAGAAAAACATTTTGCTTGTAATTTATGTGAATACCGGAGTGCACATAAATGCGGTCTGAAATTGCATATGAGTAATATTCATACTGGAGAAAAACATTTTGCCTGTAATTTATGTGAATACCGGAGTGCAACTAAAAGCGGCCTGAAATCGCATATGAGCACTCATACTGGAGAAAAACATTTTGCTTGTAATTTATGTGAATACCGGAGTGCATTTAAATGCCGTCTGAAATCGCATATGAGTAATAATCATACTGGAGAAAAACCTTTTGTCTGTAATTTATGTGAATTCCGGAGTGCAACTAAAAGCGGCCTGAAATCGCATATGAGCACTCATACTGGAGAAAAACATTTTGCTTGTAATTTTTGTGAATACCGGAGTGCATTTAAATGCCATCTGAAATCGCATATGAGCACTCATACTGGAGAAAAACAGTTTGCTTGTAATTTATGTGAATACCGGAGTGCATTTAAATGCGGTCTGAAATTGCATATGCGTAATTATCATACTGGAGAAAAACATTTTGCCTGTGATTTATGTGAATACCGGAGTGCAACTAAAAGCGGCCTGAAATCGCATATGAGCACTCATACTGGAGAAAAACCTTTTGCCTGTAATTTATGTGAATACAGGAGTGCAACCAAACGCGGCCTGAAAGCGCATATGAGCACTCATACTGGAGAAAAACATTTTGCCTGTGATTTAAATGCGGTTTGAAATTGCATATGAGTAATAATCATACTGGAAAAAACATTTTGCTTGTAATTTATGTGAATACAGCAGTGCAACTAAAGTCTATCTAAAAATACATATGAATATTCACATACTGGAGATAAACAGTTTTGCTGTAATCAATGTGAATATAGGAGTCCAACTAAAGACAATTTGAAATTGCATATGAGTACTCATACCCCGATACAAACTTATTAAACGAGTAGTTAGAAGTGACTTATAGCCGCAGCAATCATACCATTAATAAAAAAGGCAATTCTTTTAAGCTTGAAATTTAGGGACCTAATTACTCATTTATTCTTAATTTATATGGCTTTAGAAAGCCGTGGTGCAGTCATATTTGCTTGTGCTTGTCAGTCGACAGCTTTTTTTATAGACCATTTGTACTAAGTTCTCAGTAGAATACAGTTAATTGGTGCTCAGTTATAAATGACTTACTAAGCCTAGTGTTGATCAACAAGATTTGGGGGAAAAATCCTGTGGGATTCAAACAGAAGACTTGCTTAATACAAGCCTAGCATTCTATCTCCTGTACTACCTAGCTTCTACAAGGTGTCTTTAAAAGATCTGTGCAAAACACTACCACATATATTATTCCTGAGACCAAAATAGGATGATTTAACTTAATTCATTTCTATCCAAAAGTGCTTTGTTAAGGCGCTATCGAACGTCAAAGATCTTTAAAAAATGTATTTTTTGAAATAGCAAAGATTGCTCTTAGAATGGTGATTAAATTTGGGGGTGTGAATCTGTATTAGAAAAAGGGTTTTTTTGCGATAATTTTTTTGCTCATTGCTGGCCAGGAATTGATCAGCTACAAACAAAGAAGCTTATATTTCTTTAACGGTTTAGCCAATACGTTTAAAAAAAATTTTTACAGGCGTTCTTATTTCAAACGTTTCTGTCTGTTGTTAAATTTCAGTATTTCAGTATCTGCCATAGTTTAGGCAGAAAAACTACAACTGCAGGTCATGCAGCCATAACCACACTTATTAATGTTATTAAACTGTCAGTGTTAATTGCCCACAGTAATAAAAACTTTCTAAAACTTACAAATTTATGAATTTAGTCACAATTCTTACTGTGAACAATTGACATTGGCAATTCGGTATCATTTTTAAATAAAATTTTTACTGTAACAACCGAATAAATGATATGACTGTAGCACATGACATGTAGCAAATCAAAATTATTTTTTCTTCCTAAACTATACCAGACAGTGAAATCTAACAAGAGACAAAAAATGTTTGAAATAAGAATGTCTAGCTGTAAAAAATGTTTAACTGCATTGGCTAAATCGTTAAAAAAATATAAGCCTCTTTGTTTGTAGATGATCAACTTCCGACTATTTACGTAACACCCATGAGCAAAAAATGTCAAAAAACACCTTTTTCAAGTATAAATTCACATCCCCAAACTTAATTTCCTTTACCCTTTTTTGTTATTTAAAATTTTTTTGAAGTTAAAGATAAATTTAGTTAATCATCCTGTGTTAGTCTCAGGTAGCGTTTTTTACAGACTCTTTAAAGATGCCCTGTATAAGTAACTCGTTTGTGTGGCAGTTGCAAATATTTCATCTTTAACATGTGTATTATAATAGGCCTCTAAATTGTAAAATTACTCTTAATCCTCATAGTTTACTAGTAAATATTTAATAACCTTTGTATGAATTAGCATATAATATGCTGCCATGTATTAATAGAAATATAGGTATATATTGATTTAATTTGAATTTGATTTACTGGTTCCTGGTATATTCATTGTGTAATTAATTACAGTCTTCGAGTTGCAAGACATTCAATTATTTATAATTGCTCTAACACTAATTAGTAAAATAAAAAATATTTTCAATTTATTTACACTGTTGATACACATATAACCTCTAGTTTTTGATTGTTAAATAACCTCCATTGTGATCAATTTGAATTACCTATATTATTATTATAATCTTGTTGTTAAGTTAGTAACCAGCAAGTGCAAGAAAGTTGTAGAACTTGTAGAAACAAGGCCCGCTAAATTATTATTACATACAGCGTGTTCAAAATTGTCTGATATGAGACTATAGGCAACACATTATACATGATTGGTATTTAATAGCAAAAAAATCCCCAAAAAGGTTTACATAAAGTGCAGATAAATTAATTACTTCGTCTATTAATAATTATTTTTTATTAATTACTAAAAACAGAACAATACTAAATTTGAACTAAATGCAATTGCCTAATTAATCAAATTACACATTTTCCGTATTAAATTAAACGATATTAAAAGGAATAACTACATATGTATATTTCAATTAATAATTAATTAGTATTTATATCATGTGCTGAAAATGTTGACCATCACTATTTAAGCATGCATTAACTCTCTTTTTCATATTTTCGAAAACTCTTTGAAGCTCCTCTACGGTAATTTGTTGAATTTCGTGACTTATTGCTTCTTGAAGTTCTTCCAGAGTGTGAAGCCTGTTCTTGAAAACATTATTTTTAAGTCGACCGAATAAGTAAAAATCTGGAGCAGTTAAATCAGGTGACCTTGGTGGCCATAAACTTTGACTAATAGTTCTGTTATCATAAAATTCCTCAAGATATTGTAATGTTTCTTTTGCTGTGTGGGCCGGTGCATTATCTTGTTGAAAGAAACCATTGTTTAATTCATCATCGTGAACTTGTTCAAAAATTCTTGTAAAATAATCCTCCGATATCTTTCAGCTGTTATAGTTTCTTGAAAAAGAACAGGTCCTATTATACGCCTTCTTGAAACAGCAACCCACACTCCAATCTTCTGGGGATGTAAAGTGGTTTCAACAAATTCATGGGGATTTTCAGCTCCCCAAATGCGGAAATTTTGTGAATTAATATAATCAGATAAGTGGAACCACGCTTCATCAGTAAAAAATGTCAAATCCAGAAGGTTATTATTTTGGGCTAAATTTTCGTTAAACCATTCACAGTATCTCATACGGATTGCAAAATCAGGTGGTAAGAGTTGCTGCACGACACTAACTTTGTAGGGATGCCAATGAAGCTTCTTCTTTAAAGCTGTGTGAACAGTACCGACTGCCAATCCTGAAATTATTTTAATAACTTATTGCATAGCTGTATTTTTTTAAATGTTTAAGTTCAGTTAATACCTGTTTGAGCTGATAATTGTCTCAAAGATTTTTTCGGGCTGGTCGTCATGCGATGTTCGATATCGTCTAGTGTCTCTGCTGTTAATTTTGTTGGTCGCCCAGAAGACTTTCCCTTACAAATGTAGTTTTTTTCTTCAAATCGGTGGATAATATTGTGCTTGTGGTTTACAAAATTGTGACGATTAAATTGTACATCAGGAAACTGCTGCATAAATTGTTGAATGCAAGACTCCAAGTTATAGCTCCAAGATCTATTCGCATTTAGAGTTGCACTGCGATAATGAGCTATTAAAATAAAAGCGTCTTGCTCCGACGTAAACACCATATTTTTTATAAATGTTAATTGGACTTTTCATACACTCTGTTGCATAAATGGAATGCGACGTTTCAGGGACTGAATCTGCCCCCGTCTTCAGGCATAGTTCGCTCTGAGAAGAGCGGTTTGGTCTTGTAAAAGACATAAAATGTTCACTTTTGGAAGTTTGACATTTACTTTACGACTCCCAATTTCATAGCAACCGCAATCCAAAGACCCCTTGATCATACTAACTATACGGATGTTTGTGTAGCTGGTGGTTTATTGCGTCTCAGTTCTTCGCGCAGTAATGGAATCCATTTGGGTTTGATCTCCATGCTTGCTTGGCTAATCGGTTCTTCTGCCAGAGCAATGTACGTAGCTTCTTTGAGCTTCCTACGGGTTCGGTTATCTTCTTTCGTGATCAAACCCATATGGATGCCATTACTGCGCGAAGAACTGAGACACAATAAACCACCAGCTACACAAACATCCGTATAGTTAGTATGATCAAGGGGTCTTTGGATTGCGGTTGCTATGAAATTGGGAGTCGTAAAGTAAATGTCAAACTTCCAAAAGTGAACATTTTATGTCTTTTACAATACCAAACCGCTCTTCTCAGAGCGAACTATGCCTGAAGACTGGGGCAGATTCAGTCCCTGAAACGTCGCATTCCATTTATGCAACAGAGTGTATGAAAAGTCCAATTAACATTTATAATAAAAATCTACACTCACAAACTTTTAGAGAATTCTTACCATATTTTTTCTTTTTGCTGAAATTAAATTATGTAAATGTAGTAATTGCAACATAAAATGTAATTTATAGCGATTAAATTTTGTGTTTTCACACTAGTCAGAAGCCGCACAGAACACAGACGCATGAACACGACGTGAAAACACAAAAGTTGCACACACCGAAGCCGGTAGTTTAAAGGTTTCTCCGTGGAGAAATTAGCTATAATTTATAATTAAGTCCGTAGTCTTACCTCACAGAAGCAGGAATCGTTGAATTTCAAATGAGACGTGGACCTGCAGAAACCAAACGGTTAGAAGCTTTCAAAGTACTGCGGTAGAATCTTACCTCAAGTGCCAAAATAGGCTCAATAGCTCTGAAAAGAACTGATTTTTCACAGATTAATCCAACAAAAACACGAAAAAGCGACCAGAAGCAAAAATCAAAAAAATAACACGATTTGACAGCAGCAACAGTGTCAACTGTTAGGGATATTTTTTTATCACCAACCTAAATTTTGAATTTTTAACGGTTCTTTTGACCTTGATCTCAAACATATTTGATAAGGCATGGGGCCCAATTCTTGAAACCACTCGCTACCGAAACGTATACGCTAGGAAGCGAGTGGTTTCAAGAATTGGGCCCCAGCCCACTTTATTTAGCCAAGACGTAATTACAAAGGACTATGGCGCCATTTGCGGTGAACTATACATTTTTTAAGGGAGAAATGTATAGTTCACCTCAAATGGCGTCATCGTCCTTTCAAATTGCGTCTTGGCTAAATAAAGTGATTAATTCAGCGGGCCTTGGTAGAAGTGGCGAAAGATAAATGTCATTTTGACAAGCAATAATTATGGTTAATTGATAATTAAAATAATAGCTATTTATGTAATAAATATATAATGTACGTCTTTATGGATGAGCCAAAAAGTTTATGGCAGAGCGAACGAAGTGAGCGAGGCCAAGTTGTAGTACATTACAAACCAATGTTCTGTTAATGTGTTAATATACAGGGTGTCCCCGAAAGGTCTTTACAAAGTCACATATTCCTGAGGCCAAAATACGACGATTTAACCCAATTTACCTCCATCCAAAGTTACTTCGTTTAGCTGCTAGAGGGCTACAAATTTCCTGAAAAGAAATAGTATTTTCGAATAGTATATTAAAATACAAGTTGCAGAAGGCATCTATTCAAGCACGAATTTGAAATTCCGAAACGAGCCGCATAGCGGCGAGTTGAGGAACAAATGAGTGCTTGAAGGACCTTCTGCAACGAGTGTTTTATACTATTTTTTCTATTTTGCCGTTTTATACCATTTTATAAATTAAAAAATTAAAATTTTAAATCTAGGGAATTTTGCGGTGGTTGGTGACGTTTATGTGGCGTAATTTTAGGCGGCGGCTGTGAAAAAAATTAATTTGAAACGTCAGTTTTTTTACTTTCGCGTTTAATGTTTGAAAATGAATGCAGAAGAAAGTTTATCACTAACACCGCCGAAAATTAGGCAAATTGCACAAAAAACGTTAGAAAATTTATTGCCGGACGAGTCCAAATCCCAGTATGAAAAAGAATTTCAAAAATTTGAAGAGTGTAGCCAGCAAAATAACATACAAGGAATTTCCGAAAATATTTTACTTGGTTATTAAGTGGCACAAATGCTTGGGTGTAAGCAAGCTGATTCAGCCTTACCTGGGTGTTCCACCATTTCACAACAACGGTCTGATTATGGCACAAATAGAAACATTTATGTTATAGGCAACACTAATGTTCATCAAAATATTTTGTTGGATGAGAATTTACATGGTGTCACATCACATGTAACTGTTAATGTGTATAATAATTGTACTTTTCACGGTAATAATTTAAATTAAACTTCTTTTTCATTGTTATTTATTAATTGGGTGTGTTCTTCGTGAGATTTATTTTTTGACGTATGTCAGCTGATAGTTCAACGCTACCAACATCAATACAATAAATTTTACTAGTCTATTTTAGCACACCAACGACTTATTCTAACACTCAAATGACGTCATTTGGGTGCTAGAATGGAGTTATTCTAGCACCCAAATAGAAAAAAAACTTTATAACGCTTTTCACGATTGGGACCAAATTTGATATGTGAATTTGTACTAAAAGGAAGCATTTTTTGACATATCATTTTCTCTTCTAGGTGTTCTGTAAGTGGTCAAAAAATTGTCATCCACATCTTAAGAAGCTTATATATTTTTTGTTATTAGGCGAATACATTTGAAACTTTTTTTGCTGATGGACACATATGTTACCAACATTTTCTGTCTCTTGCTCTATTTTGCCATCTCCTATAGTTTAGGGGAAAAAAATAATTTTTATTTGCCGCGTAGCATGCGCTCGTTGTGCTCTAGTCGTAATCTGACTCCTGGTTGCGTTATTATTATCGTCAACGAACCGTAAATAGGTAATGTAAAGCGCCATTGTTTAAAAAAAGGTTTAATGAAAAGAAAATAAGTACAAATTTTAATTTAAATCAACGAAACAAATTCACAAAAAATGTTCGAATATACCGCCTTCTGCACGCAAAGATTAATACGACGTAAAAAATTAAACTGGACTCTTCTCATCATTTTGAGATCATTTTTCAGAGTATCTACTGCATTTTGGATGCATCGCCACAATTCCTGCTCCATATTTACGGGCCTAGAGTATTCCATGGTTTTCAGAGCACCCCATAAAAAGTAGTCCAACGGCGTTATGTCGGAAGAGCGTGGTGGCCAGTTTACAGGAGCATTATTTCCTCTACCGATCCATCTATTAGGGTATTGTTGCTGTACATGGTTGCGGGCATTTAAAGAGAAATGCGGAGGTGCGCCGTCGTGCATATACCACCTGTCTCGGCGAAGATTCAAAGGCAAAAGGCAAATCCCCCAGTAACTCTGGCAAAGTATTTTCAAGGTGTTCACAGTAAATCTCGCCAGTTAGTCGGTTTGGTAAAATGACGGGACCGATAATAAAGTTGTCGATGATATCAGCTCACAGTAATTTTGAATTCATTCTGATAATAATGGGCTACCACAGTTGCATGGGGATTTTCCTCAGCGTAAACATGCTCGTTATGGAGATTTATAAGGCCTCTTCTCGTGAAACAAGCCTCGTCCGGGAATAAAATTCTTTTGGTAAAATTTGCGTTCTGAGCTCTTTGCTTTCTAATGAATTGGCAGAAGACCAGACGTTGTTGGGGATCAATTGGTAAAAGATCTTGGACTGGTTGTAGGTGATAAGGGTGGAGTAATTGTTCTTTTAAAGTTCTCTGGATTACATTTTTTGATACAGCTATTTCCATACCTAAACGTCTCGTGCTTAGTTTCGGGTCTTCAGAAACTCCTTCCAAAATTTCTTCCTCCACCCCGGGAGTTCTTATTGTGCGTTGACGTCCGTAATCTGCAGTTGCAGGAAAAAACTGACCTGTTTCCCGGAGACGTCTCTCCAGAGCGCTGAATGCTTGATGATTTGGTAGGCGCCGATTCGGAAATCTCTCGCGGTAGACTCTATTACAACAGCACTGGATGAGCGTGATGTGCACCAATCTTTTACGCCATGGGTTAAAGCCGCGGTAAAAATTAGGAAAATAATAATAACCCTTGGAGATACAACCAAGGGATGCCGAGCTGAATGCGAGAGGGGTACATACGCAAGGATATGCTGACGATATAACCATATTATTTATAAACGGAAAATTCGGAGAAGTTATATCAAATTTGATGCAATAAGCTCTAAAAATCGTGGAGAGGTGGTGCTTAAAAGAAGAACTTTCGGTCAATCCGAACAAGACTTCGGTCGTTCCATTCACACTTATGAATCAACGAACAACCAATATCTGTAAGAAAGGAAGTCTAATATTTGGGAGTCACCTTAGACACCAAATTGACTTTCAATCCTCACTTGGAAAATATTACTAACAAAGCCACAAGGGCCTTATGAGCTTATAGAAGAACAGTAGGCAAAATTTGGGGTCTGAACCAAAGATGGTTTTGTGAGTATACATGAGAGTGATTATACCAACAACTACTTATGCCTCTATCCTCTGGCGGCAAAAACCAAAAGCAGAGTGGTAATTAACAAATTAAACAAACTACAAAGGTTTGCCTGCGTAGGGATAATTAGGGCGATGTTATCTAGGCCTATAGCCTCATTGGAAGCAATGCTACAGCTTCCCCCACTTCACTTAGTGGTGGAATCTCAAGCACTGGCAGCAGCATATAGACTAAAAATAGGTGATCATCGGAAAGTGCATCGTAGAACGCGAGCCAACACCGAAATCTTTTTCAGGGTAGTAACACTTGAGAGGGGTGACGAAGAACAAAAACGGGAGCTATCCGAAGACAACGATCTGTATGGTAGACAGATGGTTCAAAAATACAGCTCAGGGGTAGGAGTGTTTGGGGTAAGAATCGGGAACGGCATTAGTGTAAACCTGAGTTAATTCACCTCAGTCTTCCAAACTGAAATAATAGCACTGGCCGATCGCAACAAAGTTTGCTTAGGGCATCAAGGTTATGAAGGCAATGAAAGAGCTGACCAACTAGTGAGAACAGCCTCTGAGCAAAGGCTAATAGGTCCTAAACCTACATGTGGGGTTCTTTATCTAACCGCAAAAGGGATTATCGGGGACCTCCTGAAAGACAAACATAAAACCTACTGGGAGAAAATACAGAGACACAGGCACTCTCGAGCGCTAATGATGCCCCCTTCCAGCAAGAGAACAATGGGAATACTAAAGCTGGACTATTAACAGGACACTGTAACATTAGGAAACATCTTAACATAATGCATATTGTTAATGATCCAACTTGCAGGCTGTGCGAAGAAGAAGAAGAGACAGCACTACACATCCTATGTGAAGGTCCAGCTCTCGGAGCTCAAAGATTTAAACACTTCGGGGTTCGTTATGCACAGGTTTGATGGAGTAAATTACTTCTTTGGGCACAATAAGTCTAGAGCTTCAGTGCAGTGAGTGAAGACCACACCCAGAATGAATAATAGTAATAATAACACATTTTTAATAACCCCAAGTCGTTTTACGTATTGTCCAATTGACAGGATAAACATGGCACAGTAGGAATGTGCCTATTAGCCTTTACAATTAGTATACTGATATACGAGTACCTATAATTATACATATTGTTTAGACTTATTGGATATTTATACTAATGCTAAAAGCGTTCTGGCAGATTCAGAGGGTTGAAACGTTTAAGCGGATTTGGGGTATGTCGACTGCTACGTTGTTTGGGTGGGTTCTGATACGGCCTTGATATTTGGGACTGTGTTCTTTGATGGTTTTTTTAAATAGTATAAATGATTGTTATCATGCAAAATCCTTTAGGAGTTTTCTAGTTATTAAGTCGAAGCCTGGAGACTTCTTCGGATTTATTTCAGTTTCGATGACCTTTATTACTTCGCGTGTTTTAAATTTCTTAATTGGCAGGTTCATTTGGAAAGAGACTTGAAGGAGGTCCTGTATGAATTTTTCTTCTTTCGGAGGACCCCAATGGGAAGAGGCGTAAACACGTCGCTAGATGTTCACTAAAGGTATCTGCTTTTTGACTATTGTCTCTAACCCAATCACCAGATTGCGTTCTGATAGGAGGGTTTTGTGACTGTGGACGATTTATCTCTTTTGTAACCTTCCATAATGGAGAGTCATTTGCTTTAGTCGCTGGTCTTGGTTTTTCTGCGCATTAAATAGCTTTTTTGAGTTCTTTGGCGGCTCTATTAAACTTCGTTTTATCGCTCGGTGCACGAGTAATCTTGTATTTTCTCTCGGATACGTTTTGGATTTTTGCTGTTTGTTTCTGGGTTTGCTTCCTGAATTGATTTCATCAAGTTCTGGGCTGTTTACTTTTTAGGGAAAGATTTACAGTTAGTTTAGGATTTAATAGTTCCCTGAATAATTGCCAGTTGGTTTGTTTATTGTGGAGCTTTGACGAACTTGTCTTTTCATACGCCTTTGTGCTTAGGGTTATTAGGACAGGAGAATGGTTGGAAGATATGTGGTAACAGGATTCAGCCAGTAAGAAGGGTGATGGGATGCCTTTTACTACACAGAAATCCAGGAGGTCCAGTGTCTTTTCTCTGTCCGTCGGTCAATAGGTAGGTTGACCTCTGGTTGCCCCATCTCCACTTTTACTTAGACAGCTCTGCGCTGTAGATAAAAATAACTACCATCCATGCGCCCTTCTGCGTCGTATATTTGCACTGTAGATAACAAAGAAAATTTATCACCAGGCTCCCTTCATTTTTAACTGAAAGGTTGATTAAGTGGTTGATGGATATGAGATTGATTGCGAAGGAATATGTGTGTGGAAAGAATTTTCTGCAAAAATTGACTTTGTCGTCAAAATGTTTCAAATTTGATATTAGCATACGTCAAATAATGTAGTTTTGCCATATACCATTTTGGAATTTTAAAAAATATTAAAAATATAGGGGTGCCCCAGGTTTCATTGATACCCTGTATGTCTATTGGGTAGGAGCTACAAAGGTGAGCCTCATATCAGTATACTGTTATGACGCATTTATTAACACAAGTTTTAAGTAAATCTTTATTTAAAAATAAATTATTTGTACTTTAGTTAATAATAATATTTAAATAATTATGCCTTCTCCTTTATATCTTCTTTATCTGCTGATGCTGTTTTAGAATCAGGGACAGGAGTGGATGGTTCGTTGTATCATTTACCTTCAAAAAAGGATATTGAATTCTTAACATTATATTATATCCTAAATTGTCATTTTCAACATGTCCTCTGCAAAAACCAATTAATATCAATTGGAAATGGTTACAATTATTTGAAAATAAAATTTATCATTTGCATATTTTTAATCTTCGTTTTTAATTTTAATTTATATTTTTAAAGGCTACGGCAACTCGAAAAATAGTTTGGAAATTGAACATATTGACTTAGTATACATAGATTTTTTTTCTTTTTCGAGGCATCTTCCGTAACCTTTTAATAATATGTGTAGCTAGGCTGCGAAATGATTGTTTAGCCGCTGAGGGATGAGCTACACATAATTTTTTTTTTAAACTGTCAATAGTCATGAAATACTTTGCTTAATTGTGCTATTGGAACATGTAGTTTCTTACTTGGACACACAGCTTATAATCTTTCGTTTTGACCACTTAAGTTATTTCTACGGTAATGGGTGGGCGAAAGCAGTGAATGATAATGTTTTCGCCCACTCACTTTCTCATTATCGAAGTTAGGAAAGAATATATCAAAAAACCAAAGTATATTTTTCTTGAAAATTGCGAATGTTTATATTTACACGCACTATAGTAACGTCACCTGCAGTCTACGTTGATTTACACTCTGTGCATCCATAAACCATGTAGTTAATAGCAATAGTAAAATGGCGCTAGATATAGATAAACACAAAGGTAAACCGATAAGGAATCCAAGGAAAACAAATTGGGAGAAGCTACAAGAAAACTTGAAGCAGAGTTAAACCTGGGAAGGTATAGCGAAGAAGAAATAGGAAATAGGCATCAACTAGAATTTGAAGCCACTAAATTAAGTTCAAGCTATTATTACAGCATATGAGGAGGCCTGTCCAGTTAAAAGAACGAACGCTAAAGTCTACAAAAGGGTCGCGTGGCCAGACTCTAAGGAAGACTAGGATTGCGAATTCTTGGAGGCGACCAAGGCAGTGAAGAATATACAAAACAAATAAACTCTGGAAATAATGCTTACAAACATTTTTCCAGAAAGTAGAAAGACAAGAGAAGTAGAGCCAACAGAGCGGGAGCTAAGCTACTACCGCAAACAAAGAGACTGGCAGGTAGCACAGGAGATCATAAGCGAAGATTGAATTGAATGGGTGGTGAGGGAGTTTTCACCTTTTAAAGCGCCGGACGAGATCTTCTCCCCCCTTCTACAGAAAGGCTTAGAAATATTCGTGCCCTTCATAAAGGCAATGTTTAAAGCAAGCATTTCATTGCAATAACTACGCCAGGAAGTTAAGGTTGTATTGAGGGAGTACCAAGAAAATATTAGGACTAAACTACATGAACTGAACGAAATATCACTGGACGAAGTAGACATAGAAAAGGAATGGAGCTCCATAAAACAAATAATCATGGAAGCAGCAGAAACCACAATAGGAACATAAAAAAGCAAATGAAATGAAATTTGATGATGAATGTAAAGAGGCAACAAAAAAAGCAAAAGGCCAGGGCTGAAATGCTGAGAACCGGAACTAGAAGTAAAATAGTATGCCGAAGAGAAGAGTAATGTAAGCAAACTGTGCAGAAAAAAGAAAAGACAACAATGTGGTATTATTGGGAAGAAATGAACGAGAGAGATACAAGAGATACAACAAGAGCAAGCTGGAAAATCAAAGAGTCTTATTGTTAATGAAAATAAGACTAAAATCCACACTACAAGGCGTGGAGCTCCCCAAAGGGAAGACGTAGCGATTGAGATAGAGGGACAACAATAAACTACATAAACGACATGTCAAGAGAAATTAAAAACAGAATTGCAGCTGGTAATAGATGCATGTATGGCCTTGAGAGCTTATTAAAATCTAGAAATGTATCTAAAGGGTGGAAACTACGCCTCTATAAAATAGTAATTAGACCACTGGACCACAAAAAAAAATGAAGATTTACTGAATTTTTTTGAGAGAAGGGTATTAAGGAAAAATCTTTGGGCCTATACCTATATGTATGATGAAAATGCGAATGGATGGCGAACAAAGATGAACCATGAATTAAGGCAACTTCTCCAAGATCAAGACCTGGTGGGGTGGATTAAGAGGCAGAGAATACGATGGTTGGGCTACATATGGCGAATGCCTACCACGAGAGTAACCAGAACCGTTTTCACACGAATCCCAGATGGACGCCGCACCAAGGGAAGACCTCGCATAAATTGGCGCGATGGCGTTACCAGTGATCTGAGAGAGTGTATAATTGCAGTTTTCGAAGAAGCAGGGGCTCTCCAAGGGCCGTAGTGAAAAATGTGAAAAGTGCAGAGATAATATTCTTATCCAAGTCTAGTAAAGTTGATTATACAGAGCCTAAAGTAGTTATCGATAAGTTTGGCATAATTTTTTTTGAAAGTGATGGAGAAGATTATAAATAGACACATATTACATGGGCCATTTAGGGAAAGGTCCTTATATAGAAAACAGTATGCTGGAACGTCCACTGAAACAGTTTTGCATAGGTTTAGGATAAAGAGTACGCGTTAAGTCGTTTTTTTGATGTACATGGAGCATGGAGTATATGATAATGTAAACCTAGAGTCGATAATGAAAGCGCTAGAGAAGAAGCAAGTACAACCTGGTATAAATAGACTGGGTTAGACAAGTACTACAGACAATAACCATCGCGGCGATGATAGGAAAGGCACAAAAAAGAGGAAGGCCACAAGAGGCTATCCCCAAGGAGGATGTTTATCGCCACACTTATGATATGTGGTCATGCATGACCTATTAGAACATTTAAGTAGAGAGGGAATAAATGCTTAAGCATATGTGGATGATGGTACTATCCTAAAGACTGAGCGTCACCTAAGCATTATGTGTGAGATGAGTTAGAGAGGTTTAAAAACTGTAGAAAGGTGACTCTCAGTCAATCCTTTCAAGACGGGGTTGATTCTGCTCACCAGGAAGAGGGATGTTCTATGGGGAAGAAATGCAAATTATAGCACTATGGTAATGTAGATGAGCGGTGGGCGTAAAATGGGATCTTATTCCACGGATTGCGAACTGGATATATGTCGCTGTTATTAAACCACGAGTACCTACTGTATGGGGCAATAGCCTGGTGGAAGAGACGCGAGCAAGCAGTAGTAAAGAAAAAGCTATGACAAATACAACGACCAGCTGTATTAATATTGGCCACCTCGCCCCTGCATATTGAAGCAGAAAAGATGACAATGCTATCGTAGAGAAGAATCACACGAATAGGTGGCTGAAGAAGAAGTAAATAAATCGTCAAATATGGGAATATAATGATGAACTGAGATAGAACAAGAAAGTTGGTTTGGTGATAAACACGGAACAAATTAAAGTAATGAAGTTAAGTGGCGTAGGAAGATGCAAAAAAGAGTGTAGTAATAATAAAAACTGCTAGTAGAGAAAAGAAAGAAATAGAGCAAGTCAAAGAATTTGCCTTAGACAACCAGGGAAGTCAAAACTGTCGCGAAATACGAAAGATATAAAACAATAATTATTCGCCCTGCAACCACTTACGCGAGTGAAACGCGGAAAATGAGTGCCAATGGATCAAAACATGGTAAGCAGGTGGAAGAGGAAAACGCTACGAAACCTTTTCAGGGAAGGGGGTTCTAATAGAGGAAGGCTGGAGAGAACTGACAAACGAAGAAGTACAACAGATGTATGGAGAGCCAGACATAATTAATTTGGTGAAAACCCAGAGGCTAAAATGGTTTGGACGCGTATGGAGGCTACCGAAGGGAAAAGGTACAAGGGTAAGTATTCGAAGGAAGAGTCCAGGAGACAAGAAGAAAAGGGAGACCAAGAGGAAGATGAAAAGACGCGATAATGGAGGATATAGAAAATGGTTGCTTGTAAAAGCTTTTAATATTCATGGGAATATAATGTATCATGCCCAACAGAAAGTGGTGACTATGAACATACGCACAGACGAAATATAAAGAGAGTAGGTACTGGTTTAACACGAATTATGAAACTGTTATACTAGATAGAGAATGTGAAATTATTGAAGATTCGGAAAGAACACTTTGCTGCTATACAGATGCATATTCATACCATCAATGGGAATGGACATTTTCATTCCAATAGGAAGATATAGGTATAACTGCATATCAAACTGACGTTTATACCATTTTGGAATGCGCAAAGCTAGAAGAAATCTAAACTAAAGCGCTCAATTCAGCTCTAGTAAAGCAGCGTAGACAGGCTTACAAAATCTTGGCCTTAGGAAGGAATTACATATTATCTGGGTACCGGGACACACTGGAGCAGAGGGAAACTCTACATACACTGGACCGGAACCCACACTTGAAATCTAGAAGCAAAGAGTTAAGACAGACACGAAAGAATGGGCTATGGAAGAAATGAGGAAAACTGATAGAAGGGTCACATGGCTACATATCCAAACAATTATCAGGAACATCGAGGCAATCGATGTGACTAGTAAGTAGGTAGTATATTGACAGGATACAGCACGTTATGGAGACATTTAATTGAATTAGGAATTGAGGCTGATCCATTTTGTAAACGTTGTGAAGGAGAAGAAGAAACTGTAAGACACTTTTTGATGCAGTGTACGAAAAAGTAGGATTGGCCAAGACATAAAAGTTGAATGGACTAAGATCTTGAACTAACGAAGGGATCGGAAAGAAGATAGACCACGAATGGGGGGCGGGGGGTGATATGGACCTTACAGACCTGAAATGCAGACCAGCGTAGGTTGGAACCTCCGAATCTATCTATGTAATAGCCTAATAGCAGGTATTATAACTTCAAATATATTTTTCTATTTCAAGAGCAGGATTAAACAAAACGCTATGCAGCACTTGCGAAGAAACTAATTCACTTACTCTGTCTTTACACACAAGGCGTGTGCGGAATTTTTACTTTCTTCATTGTGCTGTAATACACTATTAAAAGGTGTCATTAATGGTAATGTACAATAAAATAATACTTTACTAAAAAGTGAAATTTAGCATATCAAATAGCGTAGGTAAGTAAACATCAACCTTGACAGTTTTGAAAAAACTATTTTTAATCTCTTGTCATTAATAAGATTTGTTGAGTTAGTATATCAGTTTTATTTTAAAAATGTAAGCAAAGACTAACCATGTTCGGGTGGTTTAACTTCGGTAGCAATAACACCCATGAATTCTTCTTCCGCAGCTATAACTACCGGATCTTTAGTAAAGCTCAAAGTTGATCCTTCTTTGTCTTTGACTAAATCAGTGTCACTTTCACCACCACCAACAGCTTGGGCACTTTTGGTTTTTAATTTAAGACGAAGTTCCCTGTTTCGGGCCTCCAGAATCTTTTCTCTTCTGCTTTCTCGTTCAAACATCTAAAAATAATTTTGAAATTTATAAATCATCTTATAAAAAAATAATAAATTAGTTCTGTCTGTTTATTAATACATAAAAATAATAAAAAAATATTTAAAAAACACTTACAGCAGTCAGTAACATTTTATCGTTCTTGTTCGATGACGATAAATTTTCACTGAATTGAACGAGATACGTTGTACCTTTTTTATTCCCTACGGCAACTAAACGGCCCATTTCATTCGCACGTAAAGAACATAAAGGCTCGTCACACACTTTTACACCTATACAAGCTTGTTTCTGCTGTTGAAGGATATCCCATACGTCTAAAATGCCATCGCTGCGTGCAGTGAAGAACACCGAATATCTAAACAAATATACAATTTCACTTTTAATGTTTTATTATAATATTTACTGTTGGTGTAAAAATAATGTCTTGGTCTAAACAGAACATTGCTTCGTTCTTTCATTTCATGTTTAAAGTTGCCTCTAAAGTTGTGTTTAACGTAAACATAAAACGATGTAGCTTTATGGTAATTACACATGGATTTCATAATAAGCAACAACCAGTGTCAGTGTTAAACGAACGTCTTCCGAGTTGGGACCGTCTCATTTTTGAGAAAGAGAAACTCATCGTTTCGCAACTTTAAATACAATGGTTTCGCCCACTTTCTTAAGGGGCTTCATCGGGAGGAAAAAGGGAACACTAAAAGAACACGATTAACTTAACGTGTGAACCACACCAGAGGCGAAACCCTTTTAGCTAGAGGAAGAAGAGCACAGTAACTCCAGAGGAGAAACCCTTTGAAAGAAAATTAGGAGTGGAAGGGGCGGAGCCAGTAGCGATGACAGACTTGCATATGTCTGACAGATGATAACCCGCGTTACGATTTAAGTTGTTAGGGGTCTTAATGGTGTCAATAACCTCATAGATTATCCTGCTGAAAAAATGAGGAGAATTGACAATGATCGATGATTTTTCAAACCAGTGGCCAGTCTCTTGATGATGTACAGCAACAGCAACTTCTGATCAGTTAATGGATTATGTCAATCAATATGATCAACAAGATCTTATGTCGTGATGATGTTCAGTAACAGCTGAGTGTAAAAAAAGACCTTATATCAAGCAATATTTGGGTTCACAGATACGTGTATGCACTGAGCGACCCGTTTCTCCAATGTACACCAAACCAAAGAATATTTACTACGTTCGTTAGTAAATATTCTTTGACTAAACCTCAAAAACGCCTCTTGGTGACAGGGCTTAAGACTTGTCGTTTACAAGACCATCTAACCCCCTCCAACAGTGTCACAAATACTCCTTTCAGTAAGTTGTATGAGGTAACAAATAATGAAACATAAGAAACAAATTAGACAAGTTGAACGAAAAGAAAAAATATAAAAGGAAAGTCGGTTAAGGAGTTCATAACGAAAGAGAATGGAAGATAATAAACTTTGCAATTAGATATAGATTAGTTATGATGAACACATTGTTCAAGAACCATATGGACTTGGATAGCACCAAACAAAACTTATGCGAATGATTTTTGTCAAACAATAAGTAAAGAATTAAAAATATAACAATAATTTGAGTAAATACGAAAAGAGGAAGAGTGCAAAAGTTTAAGAAAGATGCTAACAAATTACTACAACACAATTAAACAGAAATATATGAAGTAAAAAAGTACCTTGAATTGAACCTCAACCTAACAGGTGAATACAAAGAGCAGCATACACAACAAATATATGAAACTCCAGAAAAACAACTAAAAATGGCAATGGAAGCTTCAGTACAAACTAGTCAAAAGAAGAAAGGAGTGCTGCCAGATAACACAAGATATCTTTCTGATAACAGCTCAAGCGCCAAATAGGGCTAAGCAAAAAACTAACAAAAGGGAAAATTCACACGGATAGAAGGAAAACGAAGAACACATGATCAAAAAAAAAAAAA
Source organism: Melanotus villosus (assembly GCA_963082815.1). Lineage (NCBI taxonomy): Eukaryota > Metazoa > Arthropoda > Insecta > Coleoptera > Elateridae > Melanotus > Melanotus villosus. The sequence goes on along the minus strand of OY720425.1, from coordinate 12,793,752 downwards.
ATACTGAACCAGACGTGATCAATAAAAAAAATAAGCCGAGAATTTGGTATAGGCAAAACATGGATACACGAATTAAGAAACAAACTGAATCAGCATAGCCTGCACAAGATGAACAGGAAGCCCATCCAAAAGATGGAATGACGAAATAAAGGAAGAAGCTCAAAGAAACAGGAAAACTACAGCAAGGGACCGTAAGAAAGGGAGAGCCAAGGGGGAGGCTTTTGTTCGATGGAGGCATCTGCAGCTTTCAACACATTTTAAAGTTTTAATGCATACCTTAAATTTTTATAGTATGAATTTACATTTTTTTTTAGTAATTTTTAGGTTATAAAGAATTTTCTTTATACAATTTAAACTTAAGGTTAAAATTAAACTTAATGTAAGTTAGTAAATATCTGATTGTTGATTAGGTAAGGCAATCCTTTTTACTGCCATAGTGGCACCGCAGATAGATGATAGGAAGTAAGGGGTTCACTAATATCAAAGGACCTAAATGTCGACCCCACCTGCACGAGAGAAGCGAATAAAACCTCCCGGTACATCCTTCTGGAAAACTAATGGGGCTCTAGCAACCCAGCATCGGGGTGTATAACCTGATACCAGTTGTCCCAAAGTAATATGGCTCTTGCAGCTGGGTCAATCACCTACGCATTTCAGGAAAACAAAACGAGCCTCGGACCAGGACAGGTTGAAAAACGACGATAGGCGAGAAAAGGAGTATGATTTGGAACATGGAACGTTACGTCCTTTAAAGGAAAAGAAGTAGAGACAGTAGAGAAAACGGAAAAATCAGAAATAAAATTGAGAGAAAGCGGTATAAAGTCGCTCCATAGGAATTATCCTTAGTAATGAAATGGAAGCTAAAGTAACAAAATGGGAAGTTATCAAATTGAGAATTATTAAAAAGAACTTCGAACTGTAAGAAAAAGTAGGGCTAATACAAATCTATGCCTCAACAGAAAATACCAACTTAAAGAGATAAAGAACAATTCCACGAAGATCTACAATAAACATTAGATGAAATGCAACGCGGAACAATGGGAGCATACAGGCTAGAAGGGGAAATAAACAACAACGGAAAGAGAATGAGCTCCTGATAGGAAATACACAAAAAGGTATACAAGATAACTTATGAGGCCAAAGCCCTAGGATACAAGAGTATGTTTGACTATATAACCATCACTAGAAGTATGAAATATGCACTACAAGATGTAAAAGTGATAAGAGGAGCGGAATTAAGTACTGATCAGAGGCTTCTAATTGGAGACATAGAATTTCCGGAAGGGTAAGTAAGAAATATACTTGTATAAATTTGAAGCTCTAGAAAAGCTAAGAGAAGAATACAAGCAGAGGCAAAATGACAAACTGAATACAAGAGAAATTGAACAACAACAACTAGAAACATCATGGAACGTAAATGAAAGATGGAAGTCATTTAAAGAAATCATAACCGCAGAAGAGGTGTGCGGAAAAAAGTAATAAATTATAGTTCAAACAAAAAGAGAACAATATGATGGAACGTGGAAGTGAATAATTAGATAAAGTTGAAGAAAGAAGCATGGAAAGATTTAAAATGATTAATACGGCAGCAGCAAGAGCAAACTACATACCGAAACGCAGTAAAGCTAAAGAAGCAGTAAAACAAGCGAAAAGAATAATTCGGAAGAAACAATATAGAGAGGAACTACATAGAAAACCAAAAACAATTCTGGAATGTGATCAAAGAGGCACAACCAAAACAAATTTAGAATAGAAAGAGTAAATGAAGAACTTCAAGAAGAAAACTCAGAAGAAGAAGAAGAGGGAACAGAAAGTGGAAATGAGGAAGAACAAAATAGTATCCAAACAAGTTTCTCGAAGCATACCTGGAAAGCCTGACAAACACACACCTGATATGATTATTCCTTATGGAGAGTCACGAGAAATCTAACACAAGCAAAACATCATATTGTAACGAAGTGCTTTTTGAATTTATTGATTATGATGGTAGAGACTTATAGCAACTTCATTACGAGTGTTTATGCTTTGCTTTTGCAGGAGGTTATATTAAAGTACACGGCCAACGAACATCAGATATATTGTTATAACTTTAAATACAAACATTATTTAACTATTCAACAAATGAAATCCAAATACCTAACTGGATGAACGGCTCAATATAGCGTACAAAACCCTAATATTATATTTTAATAACAAACACTAATCTTACGTGAACATCTTAAGAGTCGCACACATCTTGGTAACAATGTCGTAAAGAATATTTAATCCAACTCCTGGTTTACTACCAGAGTTGGTCCTGGTAGAGTCTCTCGTCTGAGTGATTAATCAGGCATCGTAGTGAGACTCTATCAAGAGACTGATTTCCCTATGGCAGGGTTTCTATATTTATACTCTCAAGATGTGTTCTTTCTCTCTTACATTTAAACATCTGCTTATGTTAGTACAAGGGTTTCATTCATTCTTACATTGTATGAATATAGGTCATGATGTTCCCACACACAACCCACGATAATTTAGTATAAACAAATGCAAGTTTGTATTACAATGTTATGATTGCGCAAACAACCAGCTGCGTCGTATGACTCATATTTATACAAGTGCATCTTTAGTTAGTAAACAAAATTAACGATCCTTACTTTGTAGTGATTGCACAACTTATTACATCAGACCACACCTAAATGTTAACTTATTTAACTCATTTATTATGACAACGTTTCAAGTTATCATTTAAGTAATCCACTCTCTTACAATATTCTTCCTATTCGCAAAGAAGATGGACCATGAGCACGTACAGATCTAGAGAAAGTTACAACATTTGTACAATATCTAGAGACTGTATTTCAACCGCTGCCATCCCAAAACACGCTAGCAGAAGAAGCAGACATAAGGGAGGTCCTCGAAGCACCCCATCAGATGTCATTGTTACCCAAATTATTTATAGTGAGGAAAGTCCTATACATGACACAATCAAACTTAAATCCCCAAAAAGCACCCGATTTTGATCTTATCATCGGACAACATATTAAAGAACTACCAAGAAGAGGAATAGTGCTGTTAACCTAATATTTAATGCTGTACGTCGCGCGAGCTACTTTCCGCCGCCACTCAGTCACAAACCCACCAATGATGTAACCTCGTACAGACCAATAAGTCCGCTATCTGTACTGAGTAAATTATTAGATAAAAATATTGATGGAGACAATAGAAGAAAACATCTCATTCCTGAACACCAGTTCGGATTTAGAAAAAAACAAGTCCATAGAGTGGCTGAAATCATAAACCAGACATTTGAATAGAAAAGTTACTGCGCGGCAGCTCTTCTAGATGTGAGCCAAGCTTTTGATCGGGTTTGGCACAATTGAGTCTTGTATACATGTACGGTACATCATCTTGGATTCATACCTTCAAGAAAGATACTTCCGAGTCAAATAAAGTTTAGAAGTTATGGAAGTTTTTCCGATAAAGGTGGAAGTATCCCAAGGAAGCGTGTTTGGGCTTACTCTTTACCTACGTTTCACAGCAGACTTGCCAACTGATCATCAAACACACATAGTAACCTATGTTGATGATATTTATGGCAAAACACAGGAATCCCCACTCACCTAGACCAAATTCAACAATGGGCGAGAAAATGGCGAATTAAGATAAATGAAAATAAGTCGGTTTATGTCACTTTCACCAAGCGTAGAGGCCAAACGCCGCAAGTCTCATTTAACGGTCATAACTTGCCACAAGTAGACCACGTAAAATACCTGGTCATGCATCTGCACAAGGGAAACCCATATACTAAACAAAAGGAAACAACTTGGCGACCTCGGTGGCCCCATAGTGCCAGGGCCGACAGATGTATTGGTGCGGGTTGAAACCGCCGTCCCCCCAATTCATCTTAGCATACTCTTAGATTTAAGTTAGTATAAGTGTAGACCCCGCACAATAGACCTTTAAGGCCGCAGTGTGGTTAGTCAAAAAGAAAAAATAATAACAAAAAAAAGGAAACAACTTGGTCACAAATTTACCAAACATTTCTGGTTGTTAGGACATAAATAAAAGTATCCCCCAAGAGTCGCGGTCGTGGCTCTGCGTGAGGCTGGCCACTGAGATGGCGCGGGTTCAATTCCCAGGACCACACATATACCGAAAACATCCGACTGCTTCCTTCGGAAGGCAATGGCAAACCACCGAGGTATTTCTGTCTAGTAGTAAGTCTTCTCTGGAGTAAAAGTGTAAGCACTTTCGTGGTTCGGAGTCCATGTTAATCTGAAGGCCACTTGACACGCACACCACATTACATAGACATATGGAGAGAAGACCTGCTGGTCTATAAAGTTGCACTAAAACCAATTTGGAACTTTGGAATCGAACTGTGGGCAACAGCATCAACGTCCAACATAGACATCTTGGAAAGGTTTCAAGCCAAAGTTCTTCGGATTATAACAAATGCACCCTGGTTTATACCAAATAGAGAAATTCTTGAAGATTTGAAAGTGTCAACTGCGAAACGAGGAGTGAGTAGGTGTAGGGCAAAGTACTTAAATAAGCTTGAAGTGCATACAAATTCATTAACTCTAAGTTTGTTAGACAACAGTGAGAAATTAAACAATTGTTGCAGACTGTTTTGATAATTTTCAAAGGCTCAACCATAGCAATTTTGGCAATTTGAAAATAAACATGACTTACCTAGTGGGACTCCAACAACAATCCAATAATTGCGCTTTATGATAGCAAGTCCACATGATGGAACTTTCTCGGCAATCTTCGGACCAAATTCTAGCAGTCCAATCTCCGACACTCAAAAAGTTTTTAACAAAAGCTGGATTTCTTTGACAAGCCAATACCGGACCTAAATGAGCGTTAAATCTCATTGCCATTTTCTCTGATGGTGATTTTCCTTTTCTGTTGCACGAAATTACAATTCCATGTTCTGTACCAACCATAAAACGGGTGGGTATCGTTGGCTCGTACTCTAAACACGTTGCACCCATTGCCTTTTCTATTATTTGTCCCGGTGAGCTTAATATAAGGGTTTCCAACGGGTCGTTGAATTTTCTTGTGTCCCACCTTACAATAGTATAGTTAGAACAAAATATCGTATGGAGTTGAATGAAATTTTTGTAAATTTACCATTTAACCTGTCCGTCTGTAGAAGTACTAAAGAATTCCGTTCCAGACTTTGAATTAATCCAGAGAACGTTTTGTACGGGATCTCGATGACCAACCTCGGCAACGCTTAGATCTACGGGTTCAGATCCACGTCTTGTATCCCATACGCCAACTTGCCCGTTAAACATGCCACTTACTAAACAGTTAATGTCTTTCTGATGATATTCCAAGCACACGATTGGAAATTTAGGCTTCATAACCAAAAGAGGTGTGTTTGGATTTTCTGTAAAACAATCGAGATATTTTAACTTTATACATATTATAGGTTTTTATAAAACTTCGAAAGAAAAAGATGGAATACCTACCTACCTCCCAAATATAAGAATGGGTCGATTCGTTTGGCACTTGAGCTTGAAATTGTAAATTACAATGAGTTACAGCTAATCTGGTTCCGGAATCTGGTGACCATGATAAATGGGTTATGGGTCTTTTAACTGGGCTTTGGTCTTGATATACGTTAACGGTACGAGCTGAACTGCGTTCTACGAAAGGTGTCGGTTCAACATCGGAAAAATATTGCTGGTAAATATTTATTGCGTTGTTTTGTAATATACAGTTTTCCATATTCTAAACAGGATGAAAATCATTTAAAACATACAGCAGTAAATAATTATTGTGGCAAGCTTTTAGTCCAGTCAAATGGTAATTTAGCTTTGCATTTTGGGTAGGCAGCGATTTTTTTTTATCGGTGTGTAGAGAGGTCAGTGGTGAATCTAAATCAGAGTTTTCGGGGTGGTAGCCCCCTCCATTTGGCCGCCATCTTGAAAAGAAGGGTTAATTCGTTTTTTGGATATACCTCTGTAGTCGAGAATCTTACAAAAATTTTGCATAAAGCTTTTTTGTAGAGAATCGTATTATCTATTATTTATTATTAATAACTTTTTTACATAGCATTAATAATAAAAAAGTTATAAGCCGGAAAAGACAAAAAATTTAGAGGTTACAACTTTTTTATAATTAATGCTACGTAAAAAAGTTATTAATAAAACTTATAGAGAATGCGATTTCCTACAATAACGTTTTAAACAAAATTTTTGTAAGACTCACGGATACAGAGATAAAGTCGAAAAACTGGCTAACCCTTCTTTTCAAGATGGCGACCAAATGGAGAGGGGGGTAGCACCCCGAAAATCCTCATTTAGACTTACCACTGACCCCATACACATCGCCAAAAATCGCTGCCTACCCAAAATGCAAAGTTTACCTTTTTATTTCAACCATTTGATTGGACTAGTCCAGTCAAATGGTAATTCAATTTGCATTTTGGGTAGGCAGCGATTTTCTTTTTGCGATTTATGTGGGGGTCAGTGATGAGCCTAAATCCGGATTTTCGGGGTGGTAACCTCCTCCATTCGGCCGCCATCTTGAAAAGAAGGGTTAATTAATTTTACGGCTATAGCTCTGTAGCCGTGAGTCTTACAAAAGGTTTTTACAAGGCTTTTTTGTAGAGAATCGTATTGTATACAACTTTTATTAATATGACCCCACCACCCCACCCCCCAAGTCGGCCTTCATCTTGAAAAGAAGGGTTAATTCAATTTTCGGCTATATCTCTATAGTCGTGAGTCTTACAAAAAGTTTGTGCAAAACTTTTTTGTGGAGAACCATATTCTCTTCAATTTCTATTAATAACTTTTTTACGTAGCATTAATAATAAAACAGTTATAAGCCCTTAAGTTTTTATCTTTTCCAGCTTATAACTTTTTTATTATTAATGCTATGTAAAAAAGTTATGAATAAAAATCGTGCTTAATACGATTTTCTACAAAAAAGCTGTATACTAATTTTTTGTGAGATTCCCTACTACAGAGATATAGCCCAAAAACCACCTAACCCTTCTTTTCAAAATGGCGGCCGAATGGAGGGGGTTGCCACCCCAAAAACCCTGATTTAGACTCATCACTGACCCCTCTACACAACGATAAAAAAAAATTGCTGCCTACCCAAAATGCAAAGTTTGCCTGTTTATTTCGACCATTTGACTGGACTATTTGTTAAATTAACGAACGATCAAAGTTGACAAAAGGTCATCATTTTTTAGTTACTAATTACTTGCTATATTCGATTTTGTTCATTTTGAGAAGTAATTAATTTGACGAAGCCGTTAAATCATTTTTGTGCAACCCACCCTTAGGCTATGTACTTGTCTTTGTTTAAATTTGGCGTTAAGATAAGCCCAGCTTACTGATGACAGGAAACTACTTCTAAACTTCTGTTATAATATTGTTATAACTAATTCTTAATTTTATTTATTTTTACTTTATAAATATGGAATGCTATTTAAATAATAAAAACTTGGCACAATGGTACTACATGATAGCCTATGGCACCCTAATCTGGTTACCAAAGGTAGAACAAAACTGTCCAGCATACAAAGACTGGCTTGCTTGTGTATCTATGGACTCAACAGTACCCCAACAGCATCTATGGAATCCTTTCAGGAACTAATTCCCTTGGACATAAATATATCTAAAGGCAGTGGCGGCTGGTGCTAAAGGGCACAAGGGCACGTGCCCTCCCTACACTCGAGACAAAGAAAGCTTTTTTTAATAACACTTCTCACTTCTTTTATTTTTTTTAACACAACAATCTATTATTATACCTATAATATCAATATTATAGTCCATTGTCGCGTTGATGCCGAAACGAAGTTATCAAAACTTTCGTCCGGGGACTAGATGAAAATGATACCTATTTGCGCAAGTGCAGTGGAAAATTGCAGCAAAATTTCGCCGCTGCTTGACCGGCGTATGGGGCGTGGTAAGGGCACCTTAAATCGCGGCCGTTGGCACGTGGCAAATTCAAGTTATTTAGTTCACAAGTGGAGTGCGTGTAAGAGTGAATTGTGTTATTAAGCTGGCATTTAGTGCGCGTTCTTTTTAATTTGTTGTTTTTGTTTTGATTTCGTGGTTTGTTCGTTGTTACGTTGTTAGGTTGTTACTGTTTGTTCGTTACTGGTTATTGTTGTTTACAGTGAAACTTGTTAAAACGGAAACTCGTGGGACCGGAAAAGTTTGTTCGTTTAGGCAAGTTTCCGTAGTTAAAGATTTGTAATTTTTAGACACAATCAAACATTAGGTATTTGTATACGTATCGGTATTTTGACTTAATTTTATTATAAATAAGTTCAATTTTCAAAACTAATTTTTTAAATTTTGCAAACATGCATACATAATGTATGTCTTGTAAACTTGCGTTTTGCCACACTGAAGTTCTTGCTGGTTCAATTTAACAGGAACGTTATTTTCAAACATTTTTATGACTTCAATCTTTCTATTTGTTACAATTTTTTTGCTTTCGACTTAAATTGTATCAGTTTTTTTTGTCAAATGCCAGTGTTGTTTGAGTATTAAGAATTTATGTTGTGCTTGTTTCACTTTATTTTCACTATTTTTCAAAATTTCTCATTTTCCTTGATTAATTCTTATAATATTTTCACATCGTTGTGAATCCATTACTTGTTGCGCACCGTGTATATGAGTGTTGCAATTTTCCTTGAAGGCCGTATTCTGAAAGCCATTGCGTGTGCGCGTGGTTTGGTTGAGATTGTTTGCGCATCGAATTTTATACGAGTCTTTTGCGGTTAACTTTCGTATGGAAAGGATCTTTTGCAACGTTTTACTTAAGGAAAATTTTTCATTGGTGATTATGTTCTCTGGATGAATTATATTGTTTAATACAGCGGTCCGATTTGGATATGTTTTTTTTTGTTGTTCATTTAAATTCGTTGTAAATTTTCTCACATTTTGTAATCCATGTGGTAAGTTTTAATCTTCTATTTTATTTCCAATATTCATTTAATTGAATCTTACAGCAGCTTTATGAGGGCTTTACAAGGCTTTAATTTGAGATTCGCTTTCCATGCTAGGAAGTAATTGGGTTCATAATTATTGCTGTTGGGATTGTTTTCCGATTTACGTTGATTTGGATATTTGAAGCACTTGGAGGACCACCATTTTGAATTCAACACCTGCCTTCTAATCATTCTGATTTTAACACCTGTCTTCTAGGACATGTGATTGGGGAGATAAGTGTTTACATCTAATTTCAATTTTATTAATTATTGTATTCTTTTTGAATCACTTAGTTTAGTGATATAAATTTAGTATGGTTACATTTTGTGCCATATGCTGGTTCATTCATAAGTTAGGAAATAATTAACTTATTAATTCATTTAAAATTTTGGCTTTAGCTTATCTACTCCTAACATATGAATGAATGAATTTAATTTTTTCTATCGTAGAATTTTCATTGCTACTCGATTTGAATATTTTATATATTTTTTGATTTATTTGTGTGTTATTATCATATTTGAAAAGGTTTCGCAATGAATGAGTTAGTTGGGTTTTGACCACTAATTTCATTCTTATGAGATAAACGTTTATGCCATTGGGGTGAATTGTATTTCAGGTGATTTCTTGCGTTCCCTATTAAATTAAGTCTTCAGCTTGTGTAATTTTGAATTTTCTTTTTGGAACTTATTAAGCCTTCAGCTTTACGTTATGGTGTGCATTTTTTTGAATTTTAGCTTATCTTAAAAATCTTATTAAGTCTGTAATTATATCTAGTCAATAATTTAATTTTTATTGTTAATTATTTTGAATCCTGGCCTTTACGCCGTTAACTTGAGACCCGTAAAAATAAAGTGTACTATTGATTTATGGCTTTTTATTATCGTTTTGATAAGTTTTATGGTAACATATTTAAACCTAAATTATTGTGTTTTACTGCTTTAATTCCCGACATGTTTTGAAACTGCTTATGTGGGACATGTAGGTACTTCAAGCGAATGAAATAATCGCTTAACCGATTGCGCTTCTTTGTCTTTATATCACTAATTATGGAAAAAATCCTTTCTGCTTCTGTATGTGAATGCAGAAACGAAAAGCGATAAAACAATAACCACAATAACCCACCCGCGCTCTAAATATTCATAACAATCATAACTAGCTTATCTGAGAACTGAGAACGTGCTTAATTATGAAAATATTAAAATTGGGTCATCGAAACAGCAACCGTCGCATTGGCAGTGTTGTCGATTGAAAAAAAGTTTATACAATCGATCCCCGATTTCGACAATACAGTTATTGCTGTATTCAGCAGTAAAAAGAACAGAAGGATGGACTTTCTATTTAAATAGGGAGGTAAGTGTTTTTAGATAATGTTTCCAGCTCGGTTTTGTTGTGCCCTCCCACTAAAAAAACGCACGAGCCGCCACTGTCTAAATGGAGAAGCCTGGATTGAAGCACATAGTTAGGATGAAAATCACTAACACTTGAGACATTAACCAGGAACGATGTGGACACAAACTAAGAATTGACACTGATTATAAATAGTTATCCAGAGTATTCTTAAAAAAAACATTTACTATGAGATGTGATCGAAACGACTGGACTCAAGGAACCCTCTCAAAATGGATACTATGGTACACAGACGGTTCCCGTATAGTGGAAGATACAACGCTTGGAATATATGACGTAAGACCATATGAGAACATAAGTGTATCTCTTGAAACTAAAGTCACAGTCTTTCAGGCTGAAATTTTTGCTATAGTAAAATGTTTCAGGAATATGCAAAACGCAAGTATACCCAACAACGCATAAGCATTCTGTCTGACAGTCAAGCAGCCTTAAAAGCACTTAAACCTTCTCATATCAGTCTGAATCATCTGGCGCTTTTAGCTGAGAAAAATACAGTTCAGCTCATATAGGTGCCAGACGCCCTTGCAAAAACCGGTAAAACTGCCCCATTTATAGGCCCAGAACCTGTATTCGGAATTTCGAAATACCCAAAAAAAGCATTCAAACAGCGATACAGAAATGAATTTAACCTGCAGTTAGTAGTTGGAACTAGCTCCAACGCTCATCATGCAGCGTGCAGGAGAAGAAACAACAACAGAAGAGGTGAGTATCGCTTTGATTACATTATTTCTAAAGATTTGGAGATACTGAATCGAGGAAATAAACCAACCTTTGTTATGAGAACTTGTAAAGAAATTATTGATATTACTTTAGCAACTCATTGGATAACGTCCCAGATAGTTCGCTGGCATATGTCCGAGGAACCGTCACTCTCGGATTATAGGCACATACAAATGTAATCAATGATACTTCGGAGTAGGTATCTAAATTCGAGAAATACGGTTTAAGAAAAATACAGGACTTACAAGCCAATATGCGTAATATCAAAAATAGTATGGACACAAAAATTCATACTATAGCAACTGTCGGATTGTGAGCAAATCTGCTAACAGAGATGTTGGCTGGTGGAATCCTGATCTTGCAGCACTAAGGAAAAACACTCACAGGCTGTTTCATAGGGCGAAAAGAACGGCTGAATGGGATGAATATTATAACATCCCCACCGAGTACAATAATACAATAAATAAATTTGAAAAACCAAGAAAGACTTCTGAAATAATTTTTGCCAAGAAGTTGAAAACACTTCTGCAGCAGCATGACTTCAGATGATCTTGGCCAAAGATCCTGTGGAACCAGTTGACACAATATTGAAACCGAATGGTAAATGCATAGAAACGGGGAAGGAAGTCTGGGCGCAGACCCTTCTTGATTCAAATGCAGTTCAGCTTGCAAACAATCACCAGTTAGATCGCGGGAATCCCAATTAAAGAATAACAAAAGGAGACTGACAAATGGCAAACAAAATAATGGGCTATTAATTTTTTAAAACCATACAAAGCACCTGGCTCTGATGGGGTTATATCTGCTATCATAACTATCAGAATGCTAAAGCAGAATACTAAGGGCAAGCCTAGCAACAGGATGTACTCCCTCAGCTAGGAAGCAATTAAGAATGGTATTTATTTCAAAATCTGGAAGAGATATCTCAGGTGCCAGGCAAAGCTGATGGAAAAACTGATCGAAAAACATAACAGAGAAAGTCTGCCTAGAGGGACTTATTCCATCCCCACCAACATGCCTGTCTTTACCAAGTGGTGAGGATAATTAAGAAAACAATCAACCATCATAAAATTGCACTGACGGCCATTCTTAACATCGAGGGAGCATTTGATCATACCCCATTTGAGACAAAAGCTACCAAAGGATATGCGCAAGGAGAAGCCTTATCACCTTTGCTGTGGAACCTGGTAGTGGATCAATTCCTAGTCGAACTAAATAAACAGAGATACTTTACTCAGAGATACGCTGATGGTTTGGTGATACTCATCTACGGTAAATTTGATAACACGGTCTGAGAGCTCATACAAAATACTATAAAAGCTGTGAAAAAATGGTGTGCCAAGAAAACCTAATGGGAAATCCACAAAAATTGGCACTAGTTCCCTTTACAAGAAGAAGAAAATTGGATGGGCTAATACCACCTACCAATAAAGCACTGGGAAAAACCTGGAGACTTAAACCAAGCAGGTATACTGGTTATATACAACAGTGGCGAGACCTATGGTTACCTATGGATCGCTGGTATGGTGGCCTAAAATGGAACAAAAGCAAGCCAAACTGGAGCTGTCAAAATTCCGACGGTGTGACTGCTTGTGTATCTCACGAGAACAATAAGAAGCACCTCTACCGCAGCTTTGAACACTCTATTAAGCCTCCCCCCCTTAGATATTGTAATTAGGGCAGAGGCTAGGTAGCCGGCTTACAGGCTGAAACATAGTGGAAATTTGTGAATGGGACCTATTTTTGGCCATACCAGGATTACTGTTACTGTCACAAACTCATTATTAGAGATAAGCAGTAAACTTCAATAAACCCTTTCATATTTAGCTTGGTTCAGAGGGCACGTTACAGCGGCGGTCCCGGTTATCATACTAACACCTTTGATAACTGTTAACCTCGCAACACTGCGGGTCGGTCTTCTTCACCTCTCTCGATGGGTTAGGTTAGCCTCCTGCCCAGCATACGTGCTAAGAGGGCTCACAGAACTCGTTCTTACGAGTTTCTAACAGGCCATCGGCCTAGGCTTCGGCCATAAGAGGAAGAAGAACATTTAGCTTGACTGAAATGAAGGGCTTATACAAAGACAATAGTCGGACAAGAAAGATAATCTGGTGCACAGACAGGCCCAAAACTAACTCTGCATCTTTGGGGAAATACGCCACCAAATTTCAAACAGAAACTCATGCAATAGGCGTCTGAAAGAAAATATAAGAAGGAATTATAGAAATCAGATATCCTTGTTCTAACAGATAGTCAGCCTGTTTTAAAAACCCTGACTGGCTACTAGTTTAATTCTAAATTAGTAAGGGACTGTCTGCAAAATCCTTATAACCCTCGCGAACCACATAATGTGGGTGCCAAAACCTTCATACAGACCGACACCCAGTCCGAAGGCCCGAATCTTGTCCATAGAGGCTCTAAGAGACCGGCTCCAAGTAGTCGATGTCTCAGAAGTAGTCTGGGGATAAGAGCAGAAGAAGGGAAGTCTAGTCTGTTTCGTTACAGAATCTGCAACTTGGGTCCTCGGAGAGGCCCATCAGATGCAGGTACCTTTTAAAGGGTCCAGGGCCCGTAAGGAGGCCTGTGACTATCCTGATCTGCTACCTACTGAACCTAAGAAGCTGCTCGGACCTAGTTTTTGAAGGTTTGTGAATGAATAGCTTCGCTTGTCTCAACCCAGGACGCAAAACCCAGTATGAGATGAACTGAGAGTGGGCCCCGTCTCTAATTGCTTGGTGAATGCTTGCTTTAGGTAGGCCGAGGGCCAGTTCAAGGCATAAAAAGGGTTCTGAAGAGCCCTCCCTAGCCGGGCAGTCGAGTCGGCCTACTTGTTGTCAGGAATGTTACCGTGACCGGGCACCCAGATTAGTCGAACCCAATTGAACCGTGCCTTTCCAGGGCCATACGACATTCCTTAGCCAGGCTTGATTTGGTTTTAACAGAACTCAAAGCTTTGAGTGCTGAATGACTATCAGAGCATATATAGGCATGCCTGTTCTGGTAGCCTTTGACGAGGTTTTCCTGGATGCAGACTAAAATTGTAAAGACCTCAGTTTGGAAGACTTTCCTAGTGCGACAGATGGTCTCATTCTAGGTTGGTCGCCGTAAATGCCAACACCGGAACCTGCATCTGTCTTCGATCCATCTGTAACGCACACAGTAGATCAGATGATCTGACGCGGTTCCTGAGCATTGATGAACGTTCATCCCTTGCAGGGATGGTTATCTCGTAATTCCTAGTAAAGGAGTAGCAGGAAGACACTACGTCGTTGCGTCAGACTCTATCAAACGAGACAGAATAGGAACGTGTTCCTTCAGCCTCCCATTACCCTTCCAATGGCCGCTCGTGAACCATTATGAGCAGCATCAAAACCACTGGAATTGTGTGGAGGGACATAGGCATAGCAATACTATGATGAATACATCATCTAAAAAACTGACGGATGACACTGCAATTAAGCAAGTCTCAAATTAGGCTAGTGACTGTAACCTACGGGAATTTCTCATTCAGACTCTGTAATGAATAGGACGAAACAGTCTCCCATAGCATTTTCGAATGTGAAGCTCTTGTTCGATGGAGACATGCACTCCTGGGAGGAGCCAACTTCCAAGAAGTTCTAACTAGAGAGAATCTAGTGAAAAGGCTACTAAACCTGATAAAAACAATATACTTTTTTGCTGAATGATTGAATGGTGAGCAGCATAATAAGACCTAAGACTGCAGTGTTCGTGTTCCAACCCACCAATCAACCTATCCTACTGTTTTTAATAGGTAGGAAAAGGACGCGCCATATTGTACCGGCGCGCATGTTATAAACATTTTAAAAAGACTTGCACGAAGATAACTTAAATTCTCTGCATTGTGCTGCCGTCTTACCGAAACTAGCTAATTTAACTCACTAATGCAGCGGACCCACTGCAGAGAACTGTTTTGTGGTTGTCTCTCGGTTAGTTCTTATAAAATTGTAATAGTGTCGAATAAGGTTTTTTTGGAATTGTTCAAGGTATGTTGACATTCAATTGTGTTAAATTACTAGTAATAGATGTATTTCAATCTATGCAAGTACAACTTTTGTTGATATCATATTTGTAATAGAAATATTGCTGCCAACTTGAAACATAACCTTAACAGGTAAGATGGTGTGGGTAAATTGACGAAGTTCGTCATCTTACCCGTACACGAATGTTTTAGTTAAGTTATAGCCCAGTCAAATTAGCCAAATTAGCCGAAAAAATTCATGTAGTTTTGAAAGTTGGTACAGTTGTTTCTTGAGGTGTCCTGACAAACATACTAAAAGTCCCCGGGGGTGGGGGGTGAGCTAAGAGTGGGGGAGCTGTTTAAACGTCCCTTTCTTCAATTTTTCACTAATAGCTCGAAAATCGCAAGGTTTTGCGTTACGACCATTCTACACGAAAATGAAGTAGACAAAATTTCCTATCAAAAAGATTCTATGCATTTTTTCCATAAGATCAATATCTTAGGAGTAGAAGTGGGATTAATATTAAAAAAAGTTGAAAAGTGTGGTAATTTTATTTACAAAAAAAAAACTCAAAATGCTATGTCAGTTATAATTATTAATAAGTAAAATGTCATTTTCTTCATCTTCTTCGTCCTCTTATAATAAATCTGCGGGCGCACCGTTGGTACACGCCCCCTGGCAGCCACAAACTGGGCGGCTCCTCATTCTCATCTTCACACTTTGATATTTACCACGCATCGTTGAGGATTTTGCGACCTGTATCACGAAAGCGTACGACGGTTTTACGTGTCTTTAAGTTACTGATCCGTATTCTGTTACCATATGTATATCTCCTTCAGTTTTGCGTTAATCGTATCCACTGTTGACTTTTCCGTTTTTTCAGTTTTTCGCTAATAGCTCGAGAACCGTGTTTTACGATACGATCATTCTATATGAAAATGAAGTAGATAAAATTTCCTACTAAAAATGTGCTATTTATTTTTGCCTTAAGATCAATATCTTAGGAGTAGAAGTGGGGTGAAAGTAAACAAAGCAGGTAAATGTTGATTTTTATTAGTTGTTCTCGTGAAACTTCCTAAATGTCTAAAGTTTTTGTCTGATTGGAAAATTTTATAATCCCATTGGGGTGCTGGGCGACATTTCTAATAATTTGCGAGTTTACTATATGCTTTGAAACACGGTGGGTGTGCGTGGCGTCGTTGTGGGAGCTATACTGGGCCGCTACAACTTTGTGTCTGATCATTTGCCCATCAAGGATACTTTACTGTAAGAAGAAGTGATTATTTCTGGACGGGATTTTGGTCTGACATGACAATTGAACAGACACTGATGCGCAGCATGAAGAGCTGTGGAGGACTGACTCGTGGAAGAGGGATCACGGATTCGACACTAGCAAAATGGTTAAGAGTGGCGGCAACAAGCAATGCTATCTGTTCCTCACTCGAAGAATTCAGCGGAGCGTTTTTTTCTTCAGGAGAACAGCATGTCGATTTACGAGTGTCACGTCAACGCAGGGATGAAGAGAACAGGAAGAAGCTGCGTAATTGGTTCAACGATCACCACCCTTTTCCAAAGACAGACGAACTTATGTCCTTGTCAACAGGGATTATTGGAAACTCTGACATAAATTGCCACCAAGCAGAGGAGTTGACTCCGTTTCCTTTGACCCTTTTCAATGAAGGCTGCATGAGGAAAACTAACAAGCCAGCTCTGTATGACGTTCTCCGCGGTATCAACACAATTATCAATTTTAATGCGAGTGTCATTATCATTGATGGTGGGTTACTTTTGCATCGCATGAAGTGGCAAGTAGGATTCACTTTTTCCAACATTTGTGAGCAATATATTAATTAGCACTTCCTAGCCAATAAGAAGAACAAGTCCCGACTGATTCAACTCCTGTCACAAAAAATTGAGACTGAAGGAATTGAAACACAAGTGGCTGGTAGTGACGCTGGCTGCACCATTATACAAAGTGCAATTGACAAAGTCACAACAAATTCTACGGTTGCTGTTGTTGGAGAAGATGTCGATCTCGTGGTATTTCTAATGGCATTAACACCACCAGAGAAGGAAATATTCTTTATCAAGGCGGGAAGAGGGAAAGTCGAAACAAAAATATTTTCTTACCAACAACTCCAACAACTTCCTTTTTGTTCATCCATCCTTTTCCTGCACAGTTTCAGCGGCTGCGATACAACCTCTGCTATTTACAGAAAGGGAAAAACATCACTTGTCAAGCTGTTCAAACAGAAACCGTTGATCAAGGAGATAGCAGCCATCTTCTATGACCCAACATCAACTCTGAACGCCATAACAGAAGCAGGGGAAAGGATCTTCCTGGCTGTGTACCACGCTCTCTCCACTAAGACTCAAAATCGAAATTCACAACTTTTATTTACATTCACTCCACTTCTACTTCTAAGGTATTGATATTACAGTAAAAATACATAAGAACTTTTTGATAGGAAATTTTATCTTCTTTATTTTCGTATAGAATGATCGTAACGCTAAACTTCACGGTCTTCGAGCTATTAGCGAAAAACTGAAAAAGGGGACCTTTAAGCAGCTCCCCCACCCCCGGCTCACCTCCCACCCTCGGGGACTTTTGTATATTCGTAAGGACACCTCAAGAAACAACTGTACCAATTTTCAAAACTACGTGAATTTTTTCGGCTATTTGCCATTATTTTGGCTAATTTGACTGGGCCATTAATTTATTTTTGTCTACAGCATGCCCCAAAAATATATCAGAAAGACCGATAGGCGAAGTTGGAATGAAGTAAACTTAATTGCAGCCTTAGATGCAATAGATGGGGGTAATCTTGTCTCACTTTATGAAATCCCAGAAGCAACTTTACGTCGCTATGCAAAGAAAAGACGTGATGGGCTAACACTTCCGGAACACTGTGGTAGATACCGCAATGCTTTTAGTGTCAATCAAAATGAGGCTCTTGCAAAACATATAACAGAAATCGACAGAAGAGCATTTGGCCTTACCATATGTATAGTTAGGCGTGTGTATGTGTAGGATCTTGTTATTCTACGTCTTAGACCTGTATTCGGGAGAATGTCGTTAATTTGGGAAAATCCTGCCCATCGGGAGATTCGAACTAGGGACTAGCGTAACGCTAGCCTGACGCTCTAACATTGTGCCACCCCCTTGCTTTTCTTATATAAATAATACACAAACAAAAACAAAAGTACAATGTGATTACACAACAAAAGAGTGGAAATGTAAGCTGACAAATAAACAGACAATGCAGATGCTGACCGAATATTGAACTTCCGATTCAGTGTCCATACATCTAGCATTACCTTGGTTTGGGTTTCGTTAAACTCGTTGGTCTAAGCAAAATTAGTTAACCATTCGAGAATGAATCAGTTGAGATGAATGAATCGATCCACCAAAAAGAATCGAACTTCCCATCTTTACTACACGCACACAACTGCAATTTGTACTGAAACTTTTTTAACATAAGACAAGCTATAGGAAAATGAAAGTACATATGCATTTTTCACATAAGAGGGCCTAAGTTTTGTTAAAAAAATAAACTATAAAATTAGAGAGTACCGGTACTGCGATGCAGTTAACACCCTAGTTTTTAGTTGAATTTAAAAAGGATGCTAACTTTCAAAATTTGTATTTGATTACTAATTAGAATAAATAAAATTCATATCAGGGTTATCACATGGATAACAATTGACCTTGACCTTTTATAATAACTTAGATTGCTTACTTATTCCTCGTACTTACATTATTCTGCAAGTTCTGAAAACAAGATGGTACAAGAAAAAGTAATCTTAGCATATTCTGGTGGATTGGATACTAGTTGCATTTTAAAATGGTTATTACATCAAAACTACGAAGTAATTTGCTATATGGCTAATGTTGGACAAGATGAAGATTTTGAAGCTGCACATAATAAAGCAATTAAAATTGGAGCAAGTAAGGTAAGTGTATTAAATATTTAGCATGATGCCCTCGTTAAACATTTTTTTTAACTATACAGGTCGTGATAGACGATTTACGAGAAGTATTTGTACAAGAATATGTTTGGCCTGCTATTCAAGCTGGTTTACTTTATGAATCTCGATATCTTTTGGGTACATCATTAGCACGTCCATGCATTGCAGTTGGACTTGTAAAATGTGCAAAAGAGAATGGTGCTAAATATGTATCACACGGAGCAACAGGAAAAGGCAACGATCAAGTTAGATTCGAATTGTCCTGTTATTCGTTATGGCCAGAAGTTAAAGTAATAACAGAAATAATAAATAAAGTACAGTATTTTTCATCTAGCATTTGGGTTGTGACGTCAACTTGCCACGCCCAAAAACTGTATGGGTAGACACGCGTTCGTGCGCAGTAGAAGGAGATGAAGTATAGTTGGATTGTGAATTTATAAACAGCGTCACAACCCAAATCCTAGGTGAAAAATACTGTAGTTAAAATGTTTAAAAAAATTTTAGGTAATAGCCCCATGGCGTTTACCAGAATTCACTGAAAGATTTCAAGGACGGCAGGATTTATTAAAGTATGCTTCAGATAATGGAATACCTGTTTCTGTGACTCCTAAAGCACCATGGAGTATGGATGCTAACTTAATGCATATTAGTTATGAATCAGGGATTTTGGAAAATCCTGCTAATGAACCTCCAACAGATTTGTATCAAATGACTTTAGATCCAAAAAAATCTCCAGACGAACCATTTAGGGTTGAAATTTATTTTAAAAATGGCTTTCCTGTTCTATTAAAAACACAAGATAATAAAAGTATCAACAAACCTTTGGATATATTTTTATTGTTAAACCACATCGGCGGTCAGTATGGAATTGGTAGGATTGATATTGTTGAAAATCGATTTATCGGTTTGAAGGTGAGATCAAAAAATTTTGTTGTTTTACGTATAAAATAAATTACCGTTACAGTCAAGAGGTGTTTATGAAACTCCAGCGGGTTATATTTTACATGTGGCACATACGGATCTAGAAGTGTTCTGTTTAGATAAGGAAGTTTATAGAGTTAAACAAAGTTTACGTGATCGTTTATCTGATTATGTTTATAATGGTTTTTGGTTCTCTCCAGAGGGCCAGTATGTGAGCAAATGTATTGCTTTAGCTGAAGAACCTGTTACTGGCATGGTAAAGTTAGAACTTTATAAAGGAAATGGTAAATTTTTATGATGATGGTAGGGTGTTTTTGATTTAAAATTGTTGTTTTAGTGTTTGTACTGGGGCGCTCGGCTGAAGTTTCTTTATATAATGAAGATTTAGTTTCAATGGATAAACATGCTGATTTTAGTCCGGCTGATGCAACTGGTTTTATAAAGATTCAAGCTATACGTTTAAAAGAATACCATCGTTTTCAGAAACAAATACAGAAATAATGTGCTTTAACAAAAATAAAGTATTGAATGTGAAACCTGATTTTTATTTTAAAATTATCCATTGGTATACAGGGTGCCCGTTTTTCGACCTCAAGCATGGGGATCTCGGTTATTATAACAGATGCGAGATCGGTTAAATTAGGGCAAAGTTGCGCATTTTTATGGTGATCAATTATCCGAAAGAAAATTTGATCTGTCATTTTTAGTTTTTGAATTATTGGAGAAAAATGGAAAATTGTGATTTTTGTTTTAATTTTTTTAAACGAAAACCAATAAAACTAGACATTTTTTAGCTAAGACATTGTGAAGACACTTTTTTACAAGGAATCTGAATCTGGCATCGTGTTTTCCAAGGCATCCTAGATGCAAGAATTACAACACTTAATTTTTTTTTCTTATGGGCGCCATATTTGATTTTTGCATTTTCGAATAGAGCTCTTTTATGTGATTACGACTATGTATCACATGATATGGTCAAGCTTTACAATTTGATTAGAATTTAAGAAAAATGTTTTTGCGACGAATGCTTTGGAAACAACAACATCTACTTTTGTCTAACAAACAAATTTTTGACAATTCAATTAAATTTCACTATTCGGTTGCATTATTTTTAATTTTGTTCCAATTTAAATACAAAAATTCTGCCTTATCCTGTTCTTAATTTAAAACTTAATTTTGTAGGTAAATTGGGAAGAAATGTGAACGTGCAACTCTAAATTTAATTGAATTGTCAAAAATTTGTTTGTTAGACAAAAGTAGGTGTTGTTGTTTCCAAAGCATTCTTCGCAAAAACATTTTTCTTAAATTCTAATCAAAATGCAATGCTTGACCATATCATGCGATACATAGTCGTAATCAGAAAAAAGAGCTCTATTCGAAAATGCAAAAATCAAATATGGGGCCCATAAGAAAAAAAAATTAAGTGTTGTAACTCTTGCATCTAGGATGCCTTGGAAAACACGATGCCAGATTCAGATTCCTTGTAAAAAAGTGCCTTCACAATGTCTTAGTTAAAAATGTCTAGTTTTATTGGTTTTCGTTTAAAAAAATTAAAACAAAAATCACAATTTTCCATTTTTCTCCAATAATTCAAAAACTAAAAATGACAGATCAAATTTTCTTTCAGATAATTGATCACCATAAAAATGCGCAACTTTGCCCTAATTTAACCGATCTCGCATCTGTTATAATAACAGAGATCCCCATGCTTGAGGTCGAAAAACGGGCACCCTGTATACCCTTTTTATCACCATATCAAGGATATATATTTGCACTTGTTGCAGCACAATGCATCTGCAACTTCTGTTCTTACCCGGGTCATTCTGTACTTTTTATTTAAAAATTAAAACACACAAATGTAGAAATGATAATGAGTTCCAAAAGCGCGGTCAGGCTGTGAGGTCGTTTATATCTCTGAGAGCATTAACCCACTCTGTGCTTTATCTACGCAATTGTGATTACTAGGCCAGTCATATTGTACACAAAAAGGGATCCAACATTGCAATAATTAGGATAAACTTAATTTTTTTATATGTTGTTAGGATTCACCCGGGTAGTATAAATCCAGATTTGCAACCCCGAAAAACTTGTGCCAACTGAGATATAGCCGGAAGAAATTCCTCATAATTGCAGGGCTGTATCTCAGCAACTACTGCAGCTACCGAGCTCAGGTACAGCTTTGTTTGTAGCAAATTTCATCTACTTAAAAAAAGATAAGAGTAACTTTTTTCGTCAGAAGGTTTCTTCAGTGATTTTTTTGCAAAAAACTGAATATATCTATAAAGCCTAACAACATATAAAAAAATTAAGTTTACCCTGATTATTGCAATGTTGGATGTACAATATGACTGGCCTATACTTTAAAAATTTAAATATAAAATTTTCCAAACGTTAACAATTAAGTAAATAGCTATAAAGACTAAAACTTAACAACTCGGCCCATTAGGGCCGAGTAAGTGAAACATAAGTGAATTTATATATAAAAAGAAAAACAAAATGAAACTCAATAATAACACCAATAATAAAAGAAGTTCAGATCATCTGTCAGCACCTGTTAGCGATGTGCTTAAAAGATACACATGGAATTCGTAAGACTTGATTAAAAACAATCCCTACTATCCTTTATCAACACCAAAAGCGTCTGCTAGCGACGTCCAACCAACCGATAACAACACCAATCAAATAACAAATAAAGTGAAAATTCCACATATCTTTATACATAATGTTAATAATCACCAAGAAATCGTAGCCTGAAGAACGAGGATTTACAACGGCATACAGTAGTAAGTACCTAAAACTTAATCTTACAAATATTGATGATTATCGCAAATTAACTAAATTCTATATGAATAACAAGGTGGAATTTCACACATTCCAAAATCCTAATGAAAAGCACTTATCAATCGTGATTAAAAACTTGCCAATCTCGATTACTGAAAACGAAATCAAGGAAGAATTATTAGCAAAAAAAACTTCCCGTAACAAGCGTAACCCGCCTACAAAATAAAGAAAAAAGACCGATCCCGATATGTGCTGTAATACTGACCGCAAACAAAACGGCCAAAGAAATTTACAACACAAAAACACTCTTTCGCCGTAGAACCACGCAAAAAATCGACAAATATCCCTCAATGCCACAAATGTCAACGCTTCGGACATACAAAAAATTATTGCGCGGCAAAACTACGATGTGTAAAATGCAATAAAGAACACCCATTAAACGCCTGCACTAAAACGAAAGAAGATCGTCCATACTGTGTTAATTGTGGAGGGACTCATCCAGCAAGCTATCGAGGATGTCCGCACCACCAGGAACTTCTTAAGCAACGTGCTCCAATCAGGAATTTCAGACAAGCCAACTCCTTCTCAAATACACCCAACAGCATTCCGTATAATTAAATTCTGCACTCAAACCAACAGCAAAATAATCAAATGCATGATTCAGACATCCAATCACCTCATTCCTCACTTCTAAATACCATCCTACAGTTTATACAACAATTAATTATACCTCATATATCTCAAATAAAATCCTTCATAACACAACATATCCTCCCAAACTTATTCAATGGATAAATCAATCAAAAGCCTCCACAACCTAATACTCCTTAACTGGAACGCGAACGGGATCAAATCCCAGAGATTAGTATTCATATCGTTCCTTGCCAGATATAAGGTTGACATTGCATGTATAACTGAAACACATTTATCCGAAGGAGAAACGTTTAAGATCTTCGGATATCACGTCTTCCGCAGCGACAGACCAGCACAAACAGCATGGGGAGGAGTGGCGATAATAATCAAACGGCAAATCCAATATAACACACCTATTCAGATACATACTACCAATCTTGAAACAATTACAGTTATCATCAACACTGCAAGCCACAACCAAATACAAATCACAACTGCCTACAAACAGACCAATAAAGTGTTAAAGGAGATCAATATTACAAATCTGCGTAACACATTGATACCATCATTAATAATAGGAGATTTGAACTGTAAAAACACCTTCTGGGGATGCCATGCAACAAATCCCAATGGCACTAAATTAAACAATATTGTCGTAACACACCAGCTACAATTTATTGCACCTAACGAATTCACCTATTATCCGTATAGATCAGATCACCAACCCGACATCCTGGATCTCCTAATCGCTAAAAACTTCAATCTAACTATTCAACAAAAAGTAGTAGGTACCCGAACTAGACTCCGATCATCTTCCTGTGCTAATAACATTTTCCACAGCCCCTGTATATATTCCGCCCCTCCCAAGGTTAATCAAGGGATATGTCAACTGGGATACGTTCCAAAAACACCTCGATGCTCGGCTTGTCAACCCAAATAATCTACAAAACCAGCAGGATATCCACGCTAGCATAGAAACGTTAACAAAAACTATCACAGAAGCAATTGAATTCGCTACTAAACGCAGTCACTCCCAAAAGAAACATAATCCTAACATTCCCCCGGCATATATCCTTGAACTGATTAAACAAAAGAGCAGAATTAGGAGAGAATGGCAAAGAACAAAAGCACCACCTCTAAAAAAACAATTAAACAACTTAACACACCAAATAAGAAGAGAAATAGATAAGTACAGAATTTACAACTACAGAAAACATGTCGAAAACATAGAACCAACCAGTACTGAACTGTGGAAAGCCACGAGAAATATAACACGGCAAATCGAAATTATTCCGACCTTAATTACAGCAAACGCTACCTACAGCTCCGACGAGGAAAAATGCAACCTCTTTGCAGAACATCTCCATAGAACCTTCACACCAATAATTCCAGACAACAACCAACAATTTTCCCGAATGGTTAATCTTTACAATGAAACGCACTTACCGATAATAGATGACTTCAACCAGCCCACAACAGCAAAAGCCATATAAAAGTTTTACCTCTAAAAAAGGCACCTGGCCACGATCAAATGCCTAATGTTATTAACACGAACACTCCTTTGTGCCCTCAACTGACAGCGATACGCTTAAATCGGTATTTAAAAAAACCAGCACTTTCAAAAAATAAATAGAACGAAGTTTCTAACAATATTCCTTTTCTTTCTGGCCATAAATTCTCCCTTCATCGGACGATTCAGTGACATGGGTCAACTCTTTCGTAGTTGTTCTCAGATTTTCAAATATTAAATTGCTCCACTTCTATTTTAACTCCATAACAAAGTCTTCTAGAAATGTATTGTCCTTCGGTGTCCGTCATAAACTTCCCGCGGAGAAATGCGCGCTTAAGTATCCAGCCACCCACGGTGCGAAAGGGTCAGAATATTCTCCCTTAGTTTACCGGAACCAATTCGGCGCTACAATGGATACTTTCGAAAAAGCTTTCTAATTACCAGGAGCACAAATTCCGTATGTAAATCTAGCTAAAGAAAAACATGTACTAATACATCGTAATATCAAACTCGCCCTTCAAGCCAATTACTCCCGTACTTCTATAAACGTCTACATGCTATCCGACATCACCTTCGCGCATCTCGCGGAGAAATTGCCCAATTTTATTCGCGCATGCATCAACCCGATAAACCCTTTCAAGCTCTAATCAAATAGGTCATGCGAGGTATCAATAGATGCGTCCCGACGCCAGCAGAACAATGAAAACTATTAGAAAAATCAGCAATTAGGTTTGGGACCGTTAATTGCGAATAACAGAAACACAGCGATTTTGTGTTGTTCTTCCTACTCCAACCCCACTCGCGAACCAATGAAAAAGCAGCATCGGATTTTCGGGCTATAAATTCGTCCGCACAATCCAGATCGATCTCAGTCATCTGGATCATCTCTCAGACATCGTTCTCAGACCTCAAGCTCAAGCATCACGTTCAACATCATTATCGACACCTCGGGGCTCTCTCGACATCTCGGTGCTCGTTTGACCGCCCTCACCGTCTTCACACTTCGCTGGAACCGCCAACGCCGCCAAACGCTGCCTATTCCAAGCCGCCTCAACGCTGGACCCGCTCGTCGCCGCCTACGCCGCCCAAACGCTGCCTGTTCCAAGCCACCTCCACGCTGAATCGCTCGTTGCCGCCTACGCCGCCAAACGCTGCCTGTTCCAAGCCGCCTCAACGCTGGACCCGCTCGTCGCCGCCTACGCCGCCCAAACGCTGCCTGTTCCAAGCCACCTCCACGCTGTACCGCTCGTTGCCGCCTACGCCGCCAAACGCTGCCTGTTCCAAGCCACCTCCACGCTGCACCGCTCGTCGCCGCCTACGCCGCCCACACGCTGCCTGTTCCAAGCCGCCTCAACACTGGACCCGCTCGTCGCCGCCTACGCTGCCTGTTCCGAGCCACATTCCCGCTGAATCCGGACGTCGCCGCCTAAGCCGCTGGAACTGCCCGCTGCCGCCATACTTTGGCCGCTCCCAGCCACTTCAACGTCGGAACTGCCTGAAGCCGTCGTCCCGTCAGATTAAGCCCAGGTTCGCCCTCGTCACCGCTTCCCGGACGCTGTGCGCCCTCGTTGCACCGTCCCTCATTGCCGACGCCCGGCCGCCTCCGGCGTTGCTGCCGCCCTCACCATTGCTACCGCCATCGCCGACGCCGACGCCGCCGCTAGCCCGCTTTTCCAATTCAAATTTCAATTGTGCACAAAGATTTTCGTTA
Organism: Melanotus villosus; assembly: GCA_963082815.1. Classification (NCBI taxonomy): domain Eukaryota; kingdom Metazoa; phylum Arthropoda; class Insecta; order Coleoptera; family Elateridae; genus Melanotus; species Melanotus villosus. The sequence goes on along the minus strand of OY720425.1, from coordinate 12,767,166 downwards.
TTTTCTTTATTTGTAATAAATGATTATTTCCAGCCTCTTGTCTAATTAATGAGCTAGCCAGTTTGAACACAACGCCCGCTAACAAACAGGGCCGAGTTTGTGTCATTATTCTTAAACATCTGACTAAAAAAGCACTAGCGTACTTAGCCACACTTTATAACTCTTGTCTAAGAACAGGCTACTTTCCTGAAAAATGGAAATTAGCATAGATGCTGTTGTTTCATAAACATGGAACAAACAAAAACGATTGCGGCAGTTACCGCCCTATAAGCCTGCTGCCGATGTTATCAAAACTATTTGAACGAATAATATCCCGCCAGCTGAACGCAACCTTAGAAGATCTTAAAATAATTCCTTCAATACAGTTCGGCTTCCGACAAGGACACTTGACCGTACAACAGTTGCAAAGAGTCGTCGAAATAATTGAACAGGGTTATGAAATCAAGCAATACACTACAGCCGCTTTTCTAGATTTTACCCAAGCCTTCGATAAGTTTTGGGTAGAAGGGTTAAAATACAAATTACCGCATAGTCTTATACCCCGTTATCTGGTTGCTATATTATTTTCATTTCTGGAGAATAGAACATTTGCAGTTCACATCAATGCCACCCTATCGCCAACAAAAAATATACACGCATGTGTCCCACAAGGCAGCGTTCTTGGACCGACGCTGTTCAACGTTTTTACTCGTGACATTCCTATTCCACACATGAGCGAGATTGCTTTGTTTGCTGATGACACTGTCATAATCACTCGGCATGAAAACCTTCACAACTCAATCAATCAACTTCAATCAGCAACCGATACGCTGGGTACATGGCTCAACAATTGGTGTATAACTCTAAATCCTACCAAATGTGCAACGAAAATATTTACTCTGAAACGCATTATGAACCACAAAAACATAACGATACTGGGGACGGAAATTAAGTGGAAGACACGTACAGAATCAATTAAATACCTAGGAGTTCATTTAGAGTTTAGACACACGACCAACTTGGAGCTCACATGTCAATAATAAACTCAACCTAGGTTATGCAAGACTAAAGCAGCTATATCCGCTAATGAATAGAAACACGCCACTACGTCGCGATTGCACACTACTGCTCTACACAGCACTACTTCGACCTATTCTAACTTACACTTGCCCAGTGTGGAGTACCTACAACTTCTAAAACCAATATTAAAAAAATTCAAGTTTTCCAAAACAAGGTTCTCCGAGCTGCTGTTAATGCACAGTGGTTCGTGCGCAACCAGCAAATACACGGCGAACTAGGAATTGACACAATAGAACAGTTTATCACGAAAACAACAAAAAAATTCCTCTCTAATCTCCACAATACTGACAGTGACATACTCCAACAGCTGGGTAGAAAGAACATCCATATTCGCCTCAAAAGACAGCTTCCCCAAGATCTCGCATTAAGTTCAGATGACAACAACGAAGATAGTGCGTAACAACTACAGTTCGAGGAACTAAACTCCTCCGCGTTATTGAATTTATGTGAATAAAATGTACTTTCCATGTAATCAAAACCATGTATAACAAAAAAAAAGAAATGATAATAAGCATATAGTTCTGGCTGGTCCTAAAGTCTTAATCCATAGGAAAATTAGTTTCCTATGAAGGGATTTGTACCAAAACTGATCAGCCAATCACGGCTAAACTTCAACATGAAGTTCGATTTGATTTGATGAAAGGAACCCCTTCGAGTTTGGGGTTGTCCAAAATTATGGTATAAATACAGTGGGGATTCCACTCCTTACTCACCGTACAAGAGCTACTCTAAGATCTAACCCATCTCACTAGGCCCCTACGGTCCTTAACACTTTGTTTACTTCCGCTACTCAACTCCTTTGGCTATACGAGAGCTACTCTGTGACGTCACAAATCACATTAGGCTCCTACAACCCTCATTAATCCCTTAGTTTGGTTTTTCTTTTTAGGAGGTTCGCCAAGTCGGTTACGGACACCCGCCTTCCGAATACCCGGTATTAAGATACGCTGTTAATGAATATTCTTGTCTGTCCGAATAAACCTTAAATTGTATTCCGGTCTATCTGTGACTTTTCTTTCCTACCTTTTATCAAAGACAGGGTTACAAATAAGCAACTAAAAACAAACGAGAGTCCAAAGCTTCGGGGTTTTTCACCAGTTACAGAAAATCGTGAATTTTCAACACCCGCACCGCTACAATATTTCAAATTTAAACACGCGTCAACCACAGGGTTATTGGCGTGTTAGGGTATTTACATTATATAATTTTACAATTTATTTAGTACATTTATATTTTTTAGAAATTTGACAGATTTCACAGTAAGGCCGTGGCTCTCCCTGGAGTAGGTAGCCATGGGTGTATCGAATATGGCCAATTCGGAGTCTTGGCAGAAATACCTGTAATTTCCTGGGGCTTGGTTGTGGTAAGGGTTTGTTTATTATTGGTAATACTTCGTTGAGTTTTGCATCTTCATTATTCCAATTTCGTTGCCAGGACTCATTTAATTTCCACTTTATATACTTCTTTAGATCTTGTACTGTGCACATTTTATTTGTTTGTGTGGTTTTTCGTAAGTTAGTAGCTTCTCGTGCGGCTTTGTCTGCTTTGTCATTCCCTGTTATACCTCTATGTGACGGTACATATATAAATGTTATTTGGTTATTTCAGTTCCCTTCAAGGCGAGTTCAAATACTGGTCTTTTATTTTTTGAACAAGGGGATATGTAGGGTAGTATTGTTGTACTGTTTGTAATGCACTCAGTGAGTCTGTACATACGACGTAGGATGACTATGGATACCCTAAAATATGTTCCAAGGTTTGGGTTATAGCATACAATTCCGCGGTGTAAATTCTATATGTTACTGGAAGTCGATAACGATATTTCTGCGCTGGGGTTATTACTGCAGCTCCAACTTCTTCCCCAGATTTCGATGCGTCCGTATACAGGAACATTGAACTTCCAGTTTAATTTAGTGTCAAACAAAACTCCTAAGTATTTGATATTGTCTACATATTCAAGGTTTTTGGATATTAACTTCAGTTCTGGTTTGGTATTTAAAAAACGTTTCGAAAATAGTATGCATTTGGTTTTTTCAGATGAAAATTTGAATCCAGTTGTTTTCGACCAGTTTTTTATTTTTGTTATAGAGCTTTGTAATAATGTTTGAATGGAACTCAAATTTTTACCCTTTGCATAGATTACCAGGTCGTCTGCAAATAAACTTACTTTGACTGGGAGTGTTATTTCTTTGGTGATATCATTCATTGCTAGTAGGAATAATGTTGTGCCAATAACTGACCCTTGTGGAGTACCATTTTCTAAGGTCTCGACAATATATTATTTGCTTTAACTCTAAAAGTTCTGTTTTTTAGGAATTTTGTAACATAAGCTAGTACATTTCCATGAAAACCCAAGAGAGCTAATTTCTTTATTATTCCGTGTAGCGAAGTCATATCGAAAGCTTTTTCGATATCAAGGAAAACAGCAATAATTTCCTGTGTGTTTGCGAAAACTTCACGTATATCGGTTTCTAGTTTTACTAAATTATCATTTGTTAATCTAGCTTTGCGTAAAGCACTTTGGGCTGAGTTTAATAAGTTATTTTCCTCCAATGTTCACATCAGTCTTCGATTTATAATTTTCTGTAGAAGTTTGCACATAGTGCATGTTAGAGAGATTGGACGCTATTTGGTCTTGGGGTTTGTGCGGTTTAATGATCGGTAAAATAAAGACTTCGGACCAACTTGGTCCGAAGTCTTTATTTGTCTTGCAAGTTGCAAGATATTGTTGTGTAGTCCACGTTAGATTATAGATAGTTAGCAGAAGATTTTTGGCAGTCGTTGGTAAATTTTGGATAAATATGCACATCAGAATGTTATCAGGACCAAGGCTGGTGCTTTTGCAGTTTTTAAATGCATCTTCTAATTCTGCTTCATTTATGGAGAGATTTATTTCTGGCCAGTTTAATGCTAAAGGAGTTTAATGTGCGATGTTATTTGTATAATTTAAAATCCGTATCATAATTGTCATTATTTGATTGTTTCTCATAATGGCGTGCCAGTAACTCCATTCTCTCAGATTTTGATGATGTAATGATGTTATTAGCATGCTTTACAAGCGGAATTTGATTTTTCATGCTTTGTCCTTTTATTTTTCTAACTTTATCCCAAACTTCACTTATAGGAGTTGAGGTATTTATTGTAGAGATGTATTTAGCCCATGACTCTTTTTTGCTCTTCTTTAGGTATGATAAATTGTGCTTTAGCTCTAAGTTTTTGGAAATTTAGTAAATTTTCCTGTGTGTTATGTCTTTTAACTTGTTAAAGGCCTGTTTACTTGTTTTTATTGCTTGTTGGCATTCCTTATTCCACCACGGTACCGGCGTGTGATTTTTGTTGTGAAATCCTTTTGATCTGCGACTTGATTTTCGTATATATTTTTATCTAGATTTTGTTCTACGCCACAAGTGTATCGATGCCAGTTTGCATTGCTGAGGTTCCGGTAGGTGTTTTGGTCTCTTTCGATCATCTCAGCTTCTACGCTATTTTCTATTTTAATTGGATAATGGAACACCCTGTATGTTTACACATTTTTGGAATCTCCATTCAATTTTACGTATGGTAGTATCAAGTTTGAAATATTTTGATGACAAAATAACTACTTACAGAAGAGTTTATTTATTAATTTAAGGTGCCATGGCCTTCGTAAAATGGAAGTCAGGGTGCTACGACACTCAAAACAAATTATTTTAGCACTTCAACTGTAACAAGTCTGTCTTTTTTTTGTGCATTTCATTTGTTTCACTTGTTTTGAAACCCAGTATCTAGATTTAAATGTCCAAAATATGGTTTTTTTGAACGGAGAGTGTTATTCCGAATTACATTTTCATATTAATCCCGTGTTATTGGTATCAATAAAATCCTTGAAAAACGCTCGTTTTTAATATCCTAGTGTCCCACCCTAGTGCCATTTGAAAATATAGAGTTATTCTCAAAAAAGCATTTTTGCCAACTTTAGGCCATTCTAATACAGCAACTAAAATAGTTAAAGTTCTAAAACAATTTGTCTCGAGTGTTGGGGCATCTTGACTTTCATTTGGCGTTAGTCATGGCACTCTAGATTAATTTCTGCAAAAATTTACTTTGTCATCAAAATGTTTCGAACTTGATACTACCATACGTAAAATTGAATGGAGATTCCAAAAATGTATAAATATACAGGGTGTTCCATTTAAAATAACAAAGTTGTAGTCAATTCCGGTGAAACCGGAAGTGACAGAAACTTGTTTCCTATGTCAACAAATGCCATTTAAGGAGTATATTAAACATACCAAATTTCATTTAGATATCTTAAAAAATAAAAAAATTATGAGGGTGCCCCAGGTTTCGTTGACACCCTGTATAGCGGAAAACTTTGCAGGATTGAATCTCGTTTTTTTACCAGTATTTAGTAAAATTAAATTTGAGTTATCTAGTATGTTCCCTATAATTTTCCCTCTCAGATCAGTTTTTTCGGATTCTCAAATCACGTTATGCGAGTTAACGTCCCCTAATATTAAGCACGGCGATGGTAATTGTTTTATGAGTTCTTTAAACTTTGCAGAGGTTAATTCATCTCTACGTGACAAGTATATGTTGCATATGGTGATTTTAAAAGATAGCTGCACAGACACCGCTACTGCTTCCAAATCAGTGGAAAGGGAAATTTCATTTGAAACATATTGGGAGCTTACATAAGTAGAGGCTATTCCATTCTGAATGGCGAAACCCTTGGTTGCGCAGTAGACCAAGTGGGTCGTCTTAAAATACTTAAGAGCAACATAATCTTCTTTAAAAGACGCTGTACCGAAGCACAGTGGCACGGGTGGCAGTGAAGGGTGGAGTTATTGGTGAATGTGACCACCTTTTCTGACCGTTCCTTCGCCACTTAGAATGGAACAACCTCTAGCAACTCCACCACTTGCTTTCTCTGCGTTAGTTCTATTTTTGTGATAGGTATTGTATTTATTCATTTGATGTTCAGTATTATCTTTAAAGTTTGTTTCCCGCAAACAAACTATTGTTGGCTGTTCTGTAGACATTATGAGTTTTAATTCTTCTAGATGGGAATAGTACCCATTTATATTCCATTGTAAAATGAATGTGATAGTTTTGTTGTAATAGAGTAGTGGATGTTTTATAGTGAATGTTAGTATGATGACTTCACCGAGCTGTCGGAGTCCTCACCTCAAGGAAATCTTTGTACGTTAATTTATTGATAGTTCTTGTAAATCTGCTTTTAATACTTCTCTCCTTCAGGTTGGGGTATATAGTTCTTCATTCTCCTTGGTTCTTAGCATTTTTACAAGTTCTTCTATGTTATCTGTATAATTATGGGCTATGCTTATAACATCTTTGGCTCCGATAGTGTTTTCAATTAAATCTATAAGGCACAGTGCCGGATTTAATGTAAGCGCCGCCCCAAGCCCAAAATAAATTGCCCCCCCCCCCCTCCACCAGGGTATCATTTTACATTTTTAAGAATTTACCACAAATATTAAAAAAAAACAATACATTAACAAAAACTTTATTCTTAAACCACACTTCTATTTCCTAGGGCTATTTATTAAAAAAAACAACAGTATTTCAATGGAACAAAAAGAAACACAGAAACATTAGAATCAAGCGAACAATAACATAATAAAACAATATGGCCCCGCCGCGTCGACGCGATGTGCGATATGTTAATGTCTTTGGCCGTAACCAACGGAAAAATTAGGCTAGTGAATTTAGATAATGTAGTATAGGTGAGGATAGGTGAGAAATCTTTTGTATGAATATGTAAACATCGATGATAGATCAAAAAACATTAACATTTTTTTTAAATATAGTTGGAAATTGTGCTTTTCGGCTTTTGCCGCCCCTACAAATTTTGCCGCCCCAAGCCCGGACTTAGTTGGCCTAGGCCTAAATCCGGCGCTGATAAGGCATTCATAATTTATAACAAAGTTATTTTTTGGGTCCATTAATAATTTCGTTGGTCGGTTCTAATTGATTCTGCATTTTATATTTTTGGGTCTCTTTAGTCGTATCTTCTTGTTTTTCTGGTCTTGCAGTGCTGGTTTCGGCTGGGTTTACATTTTTTATTTTATTTGCCTTTTTTCTAGGAGGCTTTTTGAAGATATCTGAGTCATGTTTGGTCTCATTGAAATATCTTCTGAGGAGTTATTTTCTGAAGCTATTGACTCTGTAGTTGATATTTGTCTTTTAACATATTTTTCTGTCGGGTGATTTCTTCCATGTTTTGATCATTTTCGATGCCCTCATTCTCTTTTGGCTCTTCAATAGGATAATTATCTTGGATTATAATAGGACAGTTTGTTACTAAATGGCCCGGTTTTTTACATGTAAAACAAACCATTTCATTTGTTGAAATAAAAATTCGGTATGTGTTTCTTTCATGGTTTATAGGAATGGTTTCTGGGATGTTTACAGTGCTTTCATCCACAAAAATTTGTCGTCGAAAGCTTAGAATGTGCGTATATCCTTCCTCTGTTAAGCCTGCGCGTAAAAATGACATGGGGGTGATACTATTTTGATTCCTCTACTTATAAAATCTTGTTCAATGACCGAATGTGGTATTGTAGGGGAAACATTTGAGAGTACAACTCGAATTGCTGGGAAAATTAATCGACGTAAGGGCGTTTCAACATTGTTTATTTTTAAACAGCTGTGCTGATTTATGACCTCATCCACTACAGATTTACTTGCAAAGTACACGCAGAAACGATTGTTTGCTATTGTGGATGCGAATCGTATATAATTTGTGTTTACAATCTTACCTACAGCCTGGATATATTCTTTATGTGTCACCCCCTCTATTGCATCAATAATTATTGCTTGGTCTCTCTTTGGGAACATACAAGTGTTTGATTGTGCAACGGAGGCAAAGGTTAAGTTATTTTGATTGGTAGGTGAATAACTGATATTCCTGTTGTCAGGAGCATCCGGGAGTACAAACTTCGAATCTCACTATTCATCTTGTAAAATTAAAATATTCAAAATAAGTCCCAAGAAATGGTAACTTGAGAGTTTGCAATCGACTTATTTTCAGCCCGGATGTTAGTAACAAATTTTCACAATTTTCACTTATATTGCTGTAATATTTATTTATTTAGTCAACAGCAGGATTTTATAGTTCCACTGTTTCTGTATTGGCTTCTTTAAAAAATTTTGGAATTAAAAAATAAAATATGCCGAATATATTTTACGATGAAGCTACGAATTTTAGTTGAAACTATTCTGCTTTCCTAATGTGTTTATGATTTGATTATAAGGGGGCCACTAAAATTGTAATTATTTAAATGAGAACCACTGCTTTTAACAATGTTTATAAAATATAATCTTAGCGCAATCTCAATCATACAACTGGTGATTTCTAAACCCTGCCTTGTTTTATCTTAAACTTACCTTACACAATTGAATAATGGTATGATTAAATCCTTCCTCTTTTTCAACCTTACGTCTATAACGTTTGGTTGATTCTTCATCATGTATATTAACATCCTTAGGCCAGCCACCTTCTGTGTGATTCATACCCGTATTTACGAATTTTGCTCGAACGGTATTGACGGAATGTACTGCTTGTATGGGGGCACATTGTGTACCTTGTGAAACCGGATCCCTGATTAATTAAAAATTTAAATAATGTTTTGCTGTGTGTACGAGACAGTGAACGGAAAGTAGTGAATGAAAACAAAGTACAAACCTGAGTATGTATTCGTGAAGATATTCCCTATTCGATGGGTAATTGTCTATAAGGTCCGGCCCTTTATTCGAGAACATACATTGCCGCCCGAACTCGCTCCTTTTCTTTTGGTACACGTATTGTATTTCCATAGTTGAGTTTTGTTAGGTTTCTTAGTTTAATTGGATATTTCTAAAATGTTTTGCTCATCCTGACACAAAACGTCAGATGAGATTGATCAATTTTAGGCTGTTTACGTTTCCATGGCAATTTATATTTTAACGATGCTTAATATACACAGTATGTTTGATTTTTAATTTTGGCTATTTGTGACTAAAGTCCTAACGAAAGCATTGATTTAAGTTGTCCCTTTAAACAAATTACTAATAAGAAATCTAATGTTTAAATATTTAAAATTAAGAAAAGAAATGATTTGTATGCTGTTTATATTTATTTACTTATATAATGTTCATAAAATGAGATACATTCACAAAAATTTAAATAAATAATCTTATGAACTACGGTTTAATTGTCGTTGCAAATTCATTTGTACTTCAAGTTTGGTGATCGAAGGATTTTTCTGGTTTCTCCACACATCTGAATTCTAAAAAGAAAAACATACCTTAGAAGTTTAAAATTAGTATATTGTTCAACGATTGAGAAAGTTGGCCATTTCCATGAGGATGAAATATTGCGACACGAGCCGAAAGGCGAGTGGAGTAATTCATCCGAATGGAAATTGCCATTTCTCAAGAGTTGAACACTATACTTTTTCTAATCATATTAAAGAATTAAAGAATTTACACAAACACAGATTCGATGACAAATGTCAGCGTCAATTAATTTTTAACGAAACAATGAACCGTCGGGTAATTGTCATAGTAATCATAAATACTACCCGTGGAGAAAAGTAAAATCTCGTCGTCTCATTGGACAGTAACCCATGGAGAAAGAGGTCAATTTTCTCCACAGTTCAAGACAGCCACTTTCTTCATTGAAAACGTATAAGAAATGTACAAATTCTTTAATACGATTAGAAAAAATAAATTACTAGACAGTTGAAACAAGTTCCCTTTTCTTATTTACGTAATTGGACCATTCTATATATACAGGGTGCTCTATTTCTTGAAGGTCAGATGGGCAACTATTTTATTTATAAAGATATAGAGAAACGGTTAATTAAGCAATTTAATTAAGTTCAGTTTCTTATGAGGTCTGCCTTAATTTAACAATAATAATAAAAACCTAAAAAAGAAAAAAAATGTCTTTGCTCAAGCAAATGCTACACCTTCAAGCTAGTATGGTAGGGTAAAATGGCAGCCTGGTCACCAGAATGGGATTGGCGGACTAACCAAACCATCCGGTGGCCCGGTCCTGGTGAAACCACAGCCGTACGGATTCTCAGACGACGACTGGATAAGTATAGGTACTTGGAATATTAGAACCCTTCTGGAAGTAACACGATTAGCTCAAGTTGCAAAAGAAATGAAGACCTATAAACTCTCTGTATTAGGATTCAGCGATGTCATATGGCCTGCACAAGAAGAATTGAGAATGACATGTGGCAAAACCCTAATCTACTCAGGAAATGAAGAGTGGGTATATTATTGAGCAGACAAGCCATCGCCCATTTGAAGAAGCAGCAAATGCATAGTTTCTGCGGCAGACTCACACAAACAATAGAAAGAATAGAGAAAAGCATCATGATCTTGGTAACGGGTGACCTCAATTCAAGAGCAGGAGAGGAGAATAAGGGTCTTAGAGAACACTATAGGACGGCATGGTATAAAAAGAAGAAATAGCAACGGACTTTTGCATAAACAATGAGTTGGTTGTAGCTGGAACGCTGTTCCCGCATATTTTACATAAAATAACATGGATATCACCAAACGGTAGGACAGTAAATAAAATAGACTACATACATAGCATTAATCAGAAGGTGGCGAAGCTCATTAGAACGAGGAGAAACTTTGCAATTCTTTTATACGGCGAGAATACCTATAAAGCAGTCTTGAGAGACAAATTGTAACCAAGAACCGAGAGAGATGAGAATAAGGAAATAGTAACAAGATTGAAATAGGCAAAAGTGTATCAGCGTAAGAACAGCGCAGAAGGTGAATTAATCAAGCGGATGACTTAGATTTGAAAGGAGAACTGAAAGAACAGTACAAGAACATGAATATGAGGGCGAAGAGATCAGCAGGACGGGACAAAAATCAATGGATTTATCGTCACATGGAACATTCAGAGGAAGCAGGTAAAAAGAAAAACATGAAGGAGATGCATGGAATAACTAAAAGGTTGGCAAATCACACCACATCAACAATAAACCAATAAGAAATAGAAGAACACCAATGCTCCATCCACTAAAGAAATAAAGTCAGTAATTCTACAACTAAGGATGGGAAAGTCCGGAGGACCAGACAATATCAATGCAGAGCTATTGCAAGTAGACTAGAGCCCATAATTAAGAAAACGTGGAATGAGGAAACTGCCCCAGATAGGAAGGGAAATAAATGCAAATAAAACAAAGTCGATGCAGATCAACACAAATAATGCACAGGTATTTACATTACACACTGAAAACGTATCAGAGATTCAGAAATTTCTCTACTGAGGCATCATGGTAACAAAAGATAGAGAAACAGAGACTTAGTACAGTAACGCAGAGGATAAAGAAAGACAAACAAACATTCGACATGTTAAAAGACATATAGAGCTCTTCCCAACTGTGAAGAAAAATCAAGTTTCATTATATTAAATACTAACATAAAATCTATTGTATTCTACGGAAGTGAAACTTGGAAAAAGGCCTAAAGCATAGGAAACAAAAGTTGCAAATATTCACGAACAAGTGCTTTAGAAGGATGTTGAGGATAAAATGGCCAGACTTTGTAACAAATGAAGATCTCCTATGAAGGACAAAACAAGAAGAAATAATAATAGAAATACGAAAATGGAAATGAATTGGACACATATTAAGGACCGAATCCAAGAACCTTACAAAGTAAGCACTATAGTGGAATCCACAGGGAAGTAGACGCAGGCGAAGGCCCAAACCGACATGGAGGAGATAATGAAGGAATTAGACACACAATGAAAGACGTAAAGAGCAATCAAGCTAATGGCAGAAAATAGAAGCCGATGGGGGGTGTTTATTGATGCCCTATACTCCAGGTAAGGGAGTTAAAGGACTATATAGGGTGTCAATGAAACTTGGGTGTTCCAGGTCATATTTTTTAAATTATATTGTTGTTTAAAAAGACGCACATTTTTCTAATTCTAAAATTAAACAAACCACTCCTACGTCGGACAATAGGGAAAGCAATTTTTTTTTGAGATATTTTGTTTGGGATCGTTACCCAAATACATGTAGAAATCTACCTTGATTCTCAGCTTTTCTATACTTTCTGGCAAATTTGTTTTTAAAATACTTAAATAGACACCCCGCTTTATGATTCCGACAGTTACATATAAATTACCGGAACCAGCAGCTGACATGCATCCCCATACTATGATGGATTCACCACCATGCTTCACTGTTGCATGCAATTCCTCGTTTGGTTTCCTCCATGCGTAATTGTTACCATCGGACCCGATAAGATTAAACTTAAACAGTTAATACACAATTCCAAATGTAATGTTCCTCGACAAATGATAGTGAGGGAGGGCAAAATAAATACAACAGAAACCACATTCAGGAACCCGTATCAAAGCTTGGCCTTCGCGGATAATGTACCAATTATAACAAGAATGCATCAGGAATTATAGACGCTACTTCATAGATTGAACATAGCAATGAGAACAGACAAAATATATGGAGCGACCAGCGAGATGAGCACAGCAAATACATACATACTTCAGTATAAAATCGACCAATATGAAGACCATAGCTTTGAAATAGTAGGTAGCACCAAATATTTGGGCGTAATCAAAACAGAGAATTAGATAAAAGAATCCAAATACAAATATTAATCTTACATGAAAATCACATGAGACATCGTCTCGGAGGGACCTGACTTCTTGGAGATGCAACTTCTTCAATGACGGACTAACTATAAATGAAATGTAAATTGAGTTGCCGTATCCTATACCCAAAAGTCAGCTCCTACTCTTAAATTAATGTGCTGTGCAGCTGCGATATCGTAATTCACGAACGTGACAATATGCACATTAAAAAGAATGCTGTCTCATCAAATTCCCAGCTGCACAGTTTCCAGCGGTCATTCCTTGGCTCGTATAATGACCCTGATTAATCATGTAAACCGCGCGTGGCAATGCATAATTACACAATGTATGCTAGAATATTGCTTCATTACAATAGCAGGAAATAAAGGCGCAGGAATTTTGAATAAAATTCTAAAATACAAAAACATCTATGAGATCAAAAATAAGGATCTATAAAACAATCATTAAGACCAGTAGTGACGACGTACGAATGTAAAGCACGGATATTGCCAAAACAAGTACAAGATTAATTACTGGTGTGGGAAAGAAAAGTCTTAAGAGGAGTATTTGAAGAAAGGCAAGAGCAAGAGTAATGGAGGAAAAGAATAAATCATGAATTGAAAGAGTTTAAGGAACTGAATATTAGCACAATAATAAAAAATGGGGACTAGGATGGATAGGATACTTACACTAAATTAATGAAGAGGATATAACAAGAAAGCCTATATAGAGATAAGATGCGAACCAGGCTGATTGTTCTAGGGCAGGAAATGATATGAAATTTATTTCAAGCAATTCACAGGATGTGTCAACTAGAATTCCTTCAAACAGACGGAAGATGGACCTTCCTGTCTGGTATAGCACAATTTCTTGATAAACTTCCGGAATAGAGCTTTTCCATGCTTTGCTGCAACCTGCTTGGAAACCCTCATCCAGCTGCGCTTGAACAAGTTCCGAGTGATAATTTTTCTCTTCACCAGTGACCAAAACCGCTCGATCCGTCGACACTGCTACACAACAGTCAGATTGTCTATCTTCGCAACGTACCGAATCTTGTTAGCTTCCTAAAAGGCTGTTTTTGGATGGGTATAATGACAGGATGCCTGGTCAGGAGAGAACAGGACAGGTTGCGTGATCTTCAGAGTTGACCAGATTTTCCTGAGACATTGTTCAATCGATATCAATACTCGTATTGGCCACAAAAGCTGGTGACAATGTCCCATCTTGTATGATCATCTGCCACACCATCATCTTCTTTGGAGTTTCACGGGAGTTGGCTGATCTGGCACGATGGAAACAAACTGATTGGCATCCCATTCCACTTATGTAACTTACCCGTACGCATCTGAAACCTGGGTTCTCACGAAAACTAACATAGAGAAGTTGAAAGTAACACGAAGGAAGATGGAAAGAGCAATGCTAGGAATTCGACTCACAGATAGAAAATCGAATCAGTGGATAAGAAGTAAAACTAAGGCTGAAGATGTGAAGATGTGAAAACGGTAGATGGAGCGAGCAAACAACTGTATGGAGACCAAGAGTAGGAAAGCGAGACAAGGGACGTCCAATGGAGATGATGACATTACGAAAATAGCCGAACACCCTGGATAAGAAGTACACACGAGCAAACGGAGTGGAGAAATCCGGAGGAGGCGTATATCCAGTATTGGAGTAATTAAACGCTGAAAACGATGAAGCAAACTTGCCATTATCTTCTGTCAACCGTTTATCACTTTGTGAATTGGGTTTTATTTGAATACACGATTTTACTGCAATTTTGGAATAAACGTTTTATTAATTGGGATGTCCAAGCTTCACCTTGAGCAACTGTATGTGTGTATTCATCAAATCATAAATAAACAAATTATTATTTAAATATTAAAAATAATTACCATCTTATGTAAATGCTTTAAAAAAGTGTTTTTGGTAACGACTGGCATTTCATTGAGTAAACCTATACTTTCTAAATTTTCATGATACTGCTGTATTCGTTTCTGTAACTGTTCAGTTTTTTGTTGAAGGTTAGTGCTTGGTTTTCTTGCCGAAAAATTTTCCCCATTTCCTTGCTGAACAGTTTTATGAGCGGCGATAGAAGTTTTCTTTAACAACGGTACTTTCAGATTTTCATTGGTCCCTTTTTTATTTTTCTTAGAAACATCATCGACTGATTGTTTTGATTTTAGATAATCCCCAACAGACTTTCGACTTGTGCCTAAATTTCTCGAACCATTTGTTTTACATGTGTTCTTCTCTGTGATATTTTTACTATTTTCACTTGATAACCCGCACTGTTGCCATTTTTGTTGATTTATAAATATCGATTCTAGCTTATAATATTGCGCTTCTGCTTTTGCACGGTTGATTTCTGATACTTTTAAGTCTTGCAACGCAGAACGAAGTTCTAACGTCCTACAAAAAAAAAATATGTTAACAGATTTTTGGAAAACCGACAGAACGGTGACTTGGCGAACACAACACTGGGATGTCTTTAATTACTTTACAGCAAAATTTTAACCATATTTTGCTACAAAAAAAATTATAAAAATAAGTGTGTATTACCAGCGTTTTATGTATGTACACAGAAATTTCTTTACAAGGAAACGTTGGCTCCCTAATTAATTATTTTAAAGGAAAGTTGTAAATGGTGTGTTATAGATTGAAAAAAATTGCTTCTATTTATGTCTACATTTGTCATTTTTTATTCCAATTCATACCGCGAATAGTACATTACTCGTGGCTCAGTTGGTTTAGCGTGTGTCTGACCAAGGTATCTTAACTCTCCTAGGTAGGCTAACTTACTGGGTTGCGAGAAGCGCGGCGCGGGACGCGCGCGGTCGGAGGGGAAGTACGGCTACGTCACAAGTGGAATCTGTCATCTGTCATCATTCGGTCAGAAAGTTTCTCAGAGAAACAACGTGCCGATAAACGCCGTTTTGGTTGTTTAGAGTGAAATAGAGTTTAATATTTTTGTAGTAATTTGCTGTACAATATAAAAGTAGACTTGATTATCTTTGATTTCCTACAAACGATACAACGGCTAAACGGGGTGCTTTCCACTTGTGACGTCACGCAGGCGACAACACCCGGGACGATCGTACCGTGTGCAAAACCTAGCCTACCTAGGAGAGTTAAGATACCTTCTGTCTGACTACTGAGATGGCCCGGGTTCGATTCCCAGGGCCACACGTACACGAAAACACCCGACCGCTTCCCTTAAAAGGCAATGGCAAACCTCCGAGGTATTCCGCCTAGTAAGTCTTCTCTGGAGTAGAAGTGAAGGCACTACCGTGATTGGGGGCCCACGTTAAGCTGTAGGCCCCCTTTGTTTGTAGACTACTTGACACGCATACTACAGACATATTGAAAGAGGATCGGCATCGCCCTGTGAAGGGCATGCCACTTCAAGAAGAAGAAACAAAAAACGATGCTATTTTGTCAACTTCGATTATTTGTTAACTTTATAAAAGTGTTGTGCAATTCACCCTAAGTTAATTAATATCAAAGCTGAAGAGACAGGAGACTATATCCACATATACAGCGATGTCCCCAAAGATATTGGAGCAAAAATGGAGTGGTTATCAAACATAAAAGACTAAGGAAATGTATAAAGAGTTGGGACCAAATAAACGAACGTCTCATACAGGGAAAACTAGGACTAAAATGGTATGCAACTGTTATCATAGTGAAACAAAGGCAAAATTTTACGACAAACTAATAGATTTAATAGAAAATATAAACTACAGAAGCGAATTAAACTCGTGGGAGATTTAATTAGGACGGCTTAGAAGTAAAAAAAGGAAGCACGATAGTAGGGCCAAGGCCCGCTTAATTAATATTGCATATAAGACCTTACCACTTCATTTAGCCAAGACGCAATTTAGAAACAACGGTGGCGCCAATTGAGGTAAACTATACATTTCTCCATTAAAAAATGTGTAGTTCACCGCAAATGGCGCCACCGTTGTTTCTAATTTCGTCTTGGCTAAATGAAGTGGTAAGGCCTTATATGCAATATTAATTCAGTGGGCCTTGTTTTTAAGGGAGAAATGTATAGTTCACCTCAAATGGCGCTATCGTCCTTTCTAATTGCGTCTTGACTAAATGAAGTGGACAGGCCTTATATGCAATATTAATTCAGCGGGCCTTGGTAGGGCAATGCGCAGAAGAAGAAGAAACGGTAAATGATAATGGTGAAAGATTGCTCGAAATGAGTGAACAGTATGATTTTAACACAGATTCACTTAGACACAAAAAATCTTTTTGTTTTTTTTTTTTTATTATACCTACTTGAGATTTACAATCTGCTCTAAAGGAGCAATAAGTAAATTTGATTAGTGAGTAACACTCCGGATTAACTACTTTTATGTACCTGGTTGAATTGAAAAACTTAACTTTACTCAAACTATGGAACTACATCTGTGGGCCATCTTCTGTTTAGTCTTCTTCTTACTTCTAGTAGCACGCTAAGAGTACTAGCTTCTTCGTTAGGATGTCCAGGGAGACTATTTAGGTATCTTCTGATTAGCTTGCGGATTTTATCGTCGACGAAGGGAATGCCTGAGTCATCATGTATGGTTTTATTGCTGACATACCAGGGGGCATTGAATATTAGACTTAATATTTTTTATTGCAACCTTTGGATACCTTTAGCACAGCCCCAGAGCTGTACCCCGTAAGTCCAAATGGGCTTGATTATGACTAGCCAACTCAATTGTTGTATCTTCAGGTTGATTAGAGTTTTTTTGTTCGTAATATGAGCCTTCCATGTAAGTCTGCGATCAAGTGTTAAACATAGGTATTTTATTTCTTCTTTCACAGGAAGACGAATGCCGTTTATTGTTACTCCCGGACATTCAGCCCTTCGAGTTGCAAATGTGACATGTGCAGATTTCTGTTGATTGACGGTGATTTTCCACTTGGTGAGCCAGCTTTCAAGAAAACTTTTCATTACTAGCAATTAATACGGTATCGTCCGCAAAGGTGGCCATTTTGGTATTGGCTGTTTTTGGGATGTCAGCAGTAAAAATTAGGTAGGGAATGGCTCCAGAAACTCCGGATTTGATAGGGTAATAGGTGGATGTTTCCAGTTTGTATTTAGTTTGAAAGTAGCGACCAGTCAGGTAGGACTTTAATAGGAGGTAGTCAGGTATGGGTAAGATAAGCTTCAATTTAAATAGTAATGCGTTATGCCATACACGATCGAAGGCTTGTTTTATGTCAAGGAAGGCGGCAGTGCACAATTTCTTCTCTTCAAAACTTTTTAGTATTTCATTTATTATTCTATGGCTTTGTTGAGTGAGTTGCTCGAAAGGCAAACTGATGAGATGGTACTACTTCATCCAGGTCAATTGACTTTGTAAGCCTTTTCAGCAAAAGTTTCTGGAATATTTTAGACATAGTTGGAAGCAAGCTGATAGACCGGTAGGATGTTTCCATGTTTGTGAACCATAATTATTTGTGCGAATTTCCAAGTTACTGGATAACAAGTTAACATAAGCATGCTATTGTAGATAGTGGTCAATAGAACTACGGCTTTTCTTGGTAACTCTTTGAGAATTAGCGGAGTAATTAGGTCGAAACCAGGAGCTTTGTGGTTTTTGCATTTGGAAATTTCATGTTTTACTTCTTGGCAACGTCATTGGACTTGCTCAAAAATTCCTCAATTTCGGGGCTATCATTGTTATTGTTATTCGGGAGAGGACTAAAGACTTCTAATAGATGAATTCGAAGACTTCCACGGCCAGTGTTAACAGAACGTCTTCCGGGTTGAAGAAGGGTTTCGTCTCTGGCTTGGTTGACAAGTTGAGTTACCGTTCCCTTCTTTCTCTTGTTAAAAGAATTTCGCCTCTGGCGTGGTTGACACGTTGAGTTACCGTGTTCTTTTAGTGCTCCCCTTTTCCTCCTGAAGAAGCCCCTTAAAAAAGTGAGCGAAACGTTGAGTTCTTCTGTCTCAACAATTACACGGTTTCAACCCGGAAGACGTTTTGTTAACACTTCTGATAGATGTTCTGCAAAAATAGCTGCCAAAAGTTTCCAACGACCAATCGCCCACATTCCTCCATCGAGAAAAGCGGATGGTAGTTGGGGTAAGACGGATCAGGACACATAAGAGTGAAATTAAACAAGAGCAGAAGACGGAGTATCCTGTGTACAAATTAGACGATTTAAAGACCGACTTCATAACATGTACAAATTAAGACTAAACACTAATCTTCAAAACTGCAATGACTCCAGCCCACAAAAGATGTACGAAGATATAACTCAAGCTATACATGAAGCAGCAAAAGAGAGTTTAGGGGAAAAGGGATCGAATGAGAAGAAAACAGACCAAATTTGGTGGAATGGCGATATCAAAGAGTTCAATGGAAAAAGCAGGAGTACGAAGAATGGTTGACTTCAGAAGATGACGAAAGTACAAAGCAATACGTAAGAGCTAAGAGGGAAGAAAAAAGCTATAACAATAGCACAAAGCCAATACTGGGAAAAGAAACGTGAAGATATTAGTGTACGCATTGGTGGTAATCAAATGCCCCAAAACAAATGAAAAAATAAATGTAAAATACAATTAATTAATCTAGAAGAATGGAAAAACTATTCCAGCTCGCTATTGACGGAAACTCGAAATGAATTTGATCAAACGCAGTACTGTAAATAATGGGAGAATAGAAACAGAAGTAGAAAAAATTAGAACTGATGAGGTACAAAAAGTAGCTAAAACTTGTAAAAACAGAAAAACAGCGGGACCCAGAGGGATCTCTATGAAACTTGTAAAAAACGGTCCGATCGTTCTATGCGAGAAATTAGCAGAACTCTTTAATAAATGCCTAAATGGAGAACACATGCCAGAAGACTGTAAAAACGGCTTTATTGCACCAAACCAATACATAAGAAAGGAGACAGGGAAAAGTGTTCGAACTATAAAGCCATCATGGTTTTAAGTACGATTGGAAGACTCCACGGGAAAATGGTTAAGGCACGTATCAAAGCTGAGACTTTTAGAACTACTTCAAAGCAGGTCGTTCCTGCAACGACAGTATATTTTGCTTTCGACAGCTTCTACAAAAAAGACTAGCTCGAAATCTTGATAAATATGCAATCTATATTGAAATTTAAAAGGTTTATGATAGTGCAACCTAGGCTAAACTACGCACAGCCATGGCCTAAAATGGTATACATGATAAATATATACAGACTGTGAAAACCCTTTGCGCTAATACAGCGGGACAAGTTAAATTTATATTAGAACTCCCTGATAAATTTACCATAACAAAAGATCTCCGACGAAGGTGTTATATACCACCCACCCTATTCAAAATCTATCTTAATTAAGCCCTAAAATCTTGGAGAGTGAAATGTCATGTTATGGGAATCCCTACAGGAGACATGTGTCTGTATACATAGCACTTCGCCGACAACCGGATTATATGTACACAAGACGGGCTGGATGCCCAATGTATGCTGCGAAAGCTGAAGGGGGAATATAAAAACGGGGACTGGAGATAAATATGGAAAAAGCGGAATATATGGCAATATGGTGTAAAGGCGAAGACATGTAAATTGATGGAGATGTGATTAAAAATACAAAGACTTATAAATACCTAGGGCTGTTATAAGCTAAAAAGGAAACGACGAAAGTGAAATAAAAACAGAATAGCGCAAGGAAAAAGAGGTATACGACAACTGCACCCGATAACGTGCAGCAGTAAATGAACTAAACACACAAAAAGAATTATTATATACAAAGCTATTATAGAAAGTATTGTAACATTTGGGGCGAAAGCATGGACTATTACCAAAGAACAAGAGCAGACAAGGTAATGGAGATGGACTACTGGCGAAGGAGTTGTGGACTAACCAAAATGGACAAAGTTACTAACGAAGAAATACGCAGAAGAGCAGAAGCGGATTTGGACATTTTAACAACAATTAAAGCACAAAAACTCTGGCATATGGGAAGAATGAACGAAAGCAGATGGCCCAGAAGGATATGGGAAAACATAAACGGCCCAAATTGACATTCTTCATGGGGCTAGTAAAAGTGTTTGTTTCGTGATTTTCCAAATTTCTTATAAACCCCCATTTAATATCCCCTCATCATTTTCTTCCAGTAAGTGTTTCTGATATTACGTTTGGCAACCCTTTTGGCCCCCCTGTATGGGCTTCTCAGCCATCTTCTTTCTACCAGTTTAAGTTGGTTACTCTTGCGGCTAGTCTACTGCCGAATTCACCTTTGTTCGCACTTATTTCCATTTTTTCCTATCTCTCGTTGTTCAATATGTATGTGTAAGTTGGTAGTACTAGGGAACGAGGTCATACGTGGGGGACCACTTGAGGTTCCTGAAATTAATGTATATCTAAAATGTATGTTAATAAATATAGTTTCAGTTCGTAAGTTATTCATTTATTATAAAGTATCAAGTTTAAACACTCGTTACGTCGTTACTCCCTTCTAATTTTTAAAACCTTCTGCTTCTAAATTCACTTGCATCTTATCCATCCGCCATGTTCGCGGTCTTCCTCGGTGTCGTGTTCCCTCAAAGTTTCCTTTAAAGATTTTTTTAGTGTACCTTGTCTGCATCATCTCTGTGTCCTAGCTCCTAGCTATCTAACTCTTTTCAGAGCGGCGATATCGTAAAGTCAGAATAGGCATTATGATCTCCAACCCCCGGCAACGGAAATGGAACGCAAAGAAAAACAACTATACTTGGTTGGTCGTATCTTCCTTTCAGCTGGAAGTTATATCTTTGTCTCCATTCTCCATTATAGGACCAAAAATTTCGGTTATCGGAAGTGAAGTAAAATCGGTTAAAATTGGGCAAAATTGCGTATCAAAACTGATCAATAATCCGTAATAAAATTTGATATTTTTGACTTCAAAACTATAGTAAAAAATTAAAAGTTTTGATTTTAGTTTTTCTCAATTAATTAAATATCAGATAAACGATAGGCATTTTTGTACTCCAGCATTATTAAGGCACCTTTTGACATGGATTTCAAATATGCCATTGCATTTGCCATAGTGTCTAAGAGAGCAGAGGATCGACTTATTATCTTTTTATGCATTTTTGAATGCAGCTTTTTTTAATACATCGATGTAATTACACATAACATTTTTTTAAATAAAATTTCAAGTTATTCATGTTAGCAAAGTGTAGCTTGGAAATACAATTCTTGCTTTTATTTAAACAAAATTATGACAATTAGAAAAATATCACAATAATTAGAATTTAAAAAAATTAGCGTTCAAATTCCTATGATGCGTCTGCCAAATCACCACTCTTTGTAAGAATAGATAACCTCCATCAAATAAGTATATCATCCGGTTATAAACTTTTTCAATAAGACCTGACCATTGAAATTAATAGTTTTACTTAAATATGTAAATCAAAGTTTTAACAGAATATTATATTTCAAATCTGATATCGCAATAAAATCATGTTAATAGGCTGTGATGTCATTTAATATATTTGGTACAGCTCTAAGAATTCTATAAATTAGAACTTTAGAAAAATACATGGGTCGTTTGAAAAGTAAGGTAAATGACGCATAACGGCGCACGCCCGATAAGTGTGATGCTTCAGACGAGTCCTTGCCGAGTTTCAGCTCACTGCATTGTGTGGTTATTGTTTGGTCACGCGAAGTAGACGAACGTGCAAGAATTTTCAAAAATGATGGACAGAAAGGAGATTCGTGCAGTGATAAAATGTTATTTTTTGAAAGGGAAAACGGCGACCCAAATAAAAAGTAAGCTAGAAGCGAGTATTCCCCTTTATTTAAGGCCATACATTTGTGGATTGCTGACTTTAAACGTGGTTGAACGATTACCGAAGATGAACCGTCCAAGTGATGTGACAACTTGGGATATTGTGACTAAGATCCACAATATAGTTTTGAGTGACCGTAGATTGAAGATTAGGGAGATAGCAAGCATGGTAGGGATCTCAACCGAACGAATGTTCTTAATATTTTACATGAACATTTTGGACTTTATGCACGATGGGTGGCGCGTTTACTGACTTCAGGCCAAAAGCGTGTTCAAATGGATATTTCACATGCGTGCTTGGAACGTTTCAAGAGCGTCGATGAAACGTGGGTCCACCACTACATGCCGGAGTCGAAACAACAATTAAAACAATAGATAGCCAAAGGGTAAGCTGCTCCAAAGAAGGCGAAAACAATAGCGTCTGCCGGTAAGGTCATGGCATCGGCTTTCATTTACTTTACTTTTCAAACAACCCACGTAAAAGTTGTAGTTAATTATTTTCCAAAGATCATACGGCGGACTGTACCATTATACTACATATGTTTTTTAACACTGTAAGTATATACGAAAGAAACACAATACATGTGTTGCGAACATATTGTTTTATAAAATTACAACTTACCTGTCGTCTTGTGTACCGAAGCCTGATGCCATAATTTCTTTTTCATGAATGTTAAATTTGATGGATGGACAATGAATACTTTCAAAGTCATAAAAATATTTGGATTTACCTGGAATTCAAAACCAATTTTTAATACAAAATAATTAAGTTTCAGAAGGAAGGTGTCAAAATGACATTTCAACAATTTGCGTTGTATAGTCTGTTCCATCTTTATTTGGACCATGGTTGCCCATGGAAAATCAAATACCAACTTTCCAAAGTAAAAAATATTATGTGCCAAATTATGCATTAAGAGTTACTTTGACATCTGTATTATTCTGTTTTATTCTAGGTATAAAAGCAATTTATACTTTAAAAATTAAATTACTTTTATTAACTGCTACGTCAAATAACAGAGTGTCTTACATATTATATGTATGGCCTGTCGTATTCGCCTAAAGTTGTTTTTAAATAATGTTTCCTACTGTAGTGCCCTCACAAAAACAAAATTAGCAAAAATGGCTGGCCGAATAAATCACGTTCTTATTAACAGAGATGACCTAGTATATGACTTTCTACGTATCATTTCACTTCATCATTTCTAACAGAAAGCAAGTTTCAAATTTTTTCATATTAAGGGTTTTATTAGCCTGGACCATCAAACTTAAAAGCTTTACCTTACAAAGTAAAGATGCCAACACAACATGTAGGCTGCCTTTTTTATTACAACATCGCAATCAGCCAACTACAAGAGTTAACCAAATTCCGTAGTATCCCAGCCAATGAAATTTAAAATTACACAGATTGCCTGTTAAAGCTATTCCGGATTATCTGCGGGTCGGTCAGAAATTGTCCGGCTTATTTGAACTTATCAACGGGGATTCCCCAATCTTTTTCATAATGTCGTCAAGTATTAGTTAGTATGAAAAAGAGGCGATAGTATACATTCCTGTTTTACACCACACTTTACATCTATTGGATCTGTTAGTTGTCCATCATGTTTCTAATTTTATTAGATGATCTATTTTTCCCGGAACTACTCTTTCTTCTAAAGTTTTCCAGATGGCTCCTCTCTTTAGGCAGTCGAAGACCTTTTTAAATTTGTGATTATTAAGTAGGCACTTATCCTCCATTCTAGGCTCTTAGTATATTAATATGATCGATGCAGGCTGGTCTAAATCCCGCTTGTTTGTTCATTATGATGCGTTCTAAAAATTCATAAATACGGCTGAGGGGTATTCTCGTGAAGATTTAATAAGTTTATTCCACCAGATTAACATTTGCTAAGGTATTTTTTCAAAAACTACCTGGCTCTATTCATCTAGTATAGTTTCATTTTCTCATATTTTGGTTATAAAGGATGAAGAATGTTTACTGACGTTTGGACGTAGACCTTAAAGATTTCTAAGTGTACATTGTAGATACTTGGGGCTTTTCCATTTTTCATAGACTCTTTTTTGTGGGGGCATTTACATCGATTATCATTTCAATGTTTCGTTGTGTATGTTCTTCTTCATTGTTACAGTTGTTTACCATGTCTTCTTTGTTATTTCCATAATTGGGATTTAGTACTTGTTAGAACTGTTCTCTCCATCTATTTAGTTGGTGTTCTGTATTAGTCAGTAAGTTTCCCTCTTTGCGTTTAATAGGTTGCGTCTTTCGTATGTTTTGGTTTGCAATCTGTCTGGTAATGCTGTACAGTTTTCTCATGTTGTTCGAGCAAGCTGCTTTTTCGCCCTGTTCTCCTAGCTTGTTTGCCCACCTTCTTTTATCACTTCGTATGCTTTGCTTGATTTTATACATTTTTTCGGCATAGTTTTGCCTGAACTCCGTTAATTCAGTTGGGTTAGTGTCAAAATTCAGTTTTTTCTCATCGAAGATCCATGCTTTCTTTCCCTGATCTTCATATCTTACAGTTTCTTCGTATTTTTGTTAAATATTTCCTTTTATTTATTAGCCCACCTCTCGTTAAATCTTCAGTCGTATTGTTTAGGAAGTTTTATTTGTCTCTTAGGGTTGTTATAAAGTTGTATCTTTTATTTTTACCTCCTAGTTTTGTCATAGATCCTATGAGCTTTCTTGGTATTTCTTTTTGGTTAGCTTGACTTCGCCGATACTAAATGGAGATCGCTATCTATGTCTGCTCCTATTTCTCACGCGATTTTCTCCATCTCCGACAAATTGCGATATGATCGATTTGGTTCTTAGTGGTGTCATCTGGCGATATCTAGGTATATTTGTAGCATTCTTTCTGGGGAAGCAATGTGTCTCCTATGGCTAGTTTATGTTATCTACAGAAGTCTATAAACGTTTAGTGAAGCGCAATATACGGTATTGGTTCATGGTAATACCGCATAGCCTCTCCTACTCAGTTCCAACTCTCACTTTCGCGTGGTAAACCCTGCCTACCCGAGCAACCCTGCCAGAAATCTGGTAATCAACCCAGGTGCAAGATCGAGCTAGGATCAAACAAGAGTGGTAGAAATGGTCCTCCAAAAAGAGGGTTAAGCTGTGGGTTAACTACCCACTCCCAGATTTTTTTGAAACTTACGTAGAAGCTTTGGATGTCAGGAAGTATAAAACGGAAACAACTTAGGCAAAGATGTGGACTTTGAGATAGGCACACGAAATATCAGAAGACTTCTCAAACCAGGAGGGCAAAGAAATCTGCTCAATGAACTTAAAAGATATTAAATTTAAATTACAGCAATTTAGGAAACCAAATGGACTAATTAGGGCATTAGAGATACAAAAACACGAACGTCGCAAATCGAACGAAAGTAAGAAATTTGGGGTTATCTTTATTGTAGATGGACATTAAATCCAGGATACTAGGTTTCCTGCTGATCAATGAACAAATTTTCAGACTACGAATAAAATCAAAATTCTTTAATCTATCTTTAATAAACGTACATTGTCGCACTGAGGAAAAAGGTAGGGAAATCAAAGAAGCCTTTTACCATCAATTAGAACAACTATACGACGAACCCGGAGAAAATATTAGGCCTACGTAAACAACATGGTCCAATGAATAATGTGAAGAGGCAATCAACAAAAAAACATTTGCACAGACAATATGTGCAACAAAGAACACATGAAATAAAAGGGGAATTCGCTGAAGTGAGGAGAAGGGCTGACAAGATATGTAGAAGGGAAAAACGACTTGTTGAACCATCAAGTGTTAAAGACAATATCTCCAAGAACGCATACATAAAGAAATTGAAGGGACGATTCAAGCCACAAACTATACCTACTACAGTACTACAGAAGGGCAGGAACGGTAATATAATCACAGAGGTAACAAACATCAAACAAACTTGGCAAGAATATTCCCAAGAACTTCTTGGAGGGCAAGATAACACGGAGATGTCATACAACAATTAGAACAAGAAAACAGCAGGCCGTTGGACCTACCCACATATGAAGAGGTTAGTCAAGCTATTAAAACCCAAAAGAGTAACAAATCACCTGGATTTGATGAGCTAAAATCTGGAGTGAGGAAAAATCCCCAAGATTGGAAAAATAGCGTAATCACACCAATACATAAAATGTAAGAACTATCGGGGCATATCGCGCATTTTGAGCAAGAGAGTATGCCAAAAATATCGTAGGAGAATACAAGACGAGATATAGACCAGGTAGATTCATTATCGTTTAGTGTTAAGGAAATCCTAAGACGGGAATAGGAATTTAACAGTGATCTAAAACAAGGCAACTGACTGGCCCCTGTATTATTTAATATTATCTCTGAATATGTTATAAGGAAAATACCAATCAATCAACTCTGTCAACATCAAGTCATCACAAATAGCGGCATATGCAGATTAATATAATGGTCAGGACAATGATGGACACAAACGAAATTTAAATCGAATTAGAAAATAAGAGCTAAGAAAGTGGGTTTAACAATAATCGTAGATAAAACAAAAATCTTGTCACAAGCCCGCCGTAACGATTGGAGATGACAACATAGAAAGGGTAAAAGATTTCACATAACTGGGAGCAAACCTGTCCAAAGATGGTAACGAGGAAGCAGAAATTAGAATAAAGCCTACTTTGCTCTACTAAACATATTTAAGTCCTATGATGTCCACATAAACTATACAATCAAAATCTATGATGAAAGTATAGTAAAAGACCAATAATTAAATACGGTAGTGAAACATGGGTTTTGACACAAAAAAATGGAAAGATCGACTCAGTTAAAACACAAATACCAAGGAGAATATTTGACCAAAAACAAGATAATGGAATTTGGAGATGTAGATACGACTATGAAACATATCAGCAAATTCAAAGAGACCCCCATATCAGAATTTGTCAAGATACAGGGACTATATTGGCGGAACACATTGTTAGAATGGACGAGCAAAGAATACCGAAAATGGTACTTGAATCAAAGATGGAAGGACGCAGATCCGTAGGACGACTCAAGAAGAAGTGGCAGGAAGAAGTTGCTGAGGTTGGGAAGAGCATCTTAAAATCAAAGATTAAACATCGAAAGCACACAATAAAATAAGAAGAAAACTTCTGCTATTTAGGGTCTATGTGAACAACATATGACGGATGTGAATTCGGCGTGCAAACAAAATTAAATAAAGCTAAAGGCGTTTTCCAGACACTGATAGTATACGGCTATATGGAATTCTACGCAGTGCGCGAAGAAAACCAATGTAAAATCAGTACTCCTGTACGGATGTGAGTCATAGCTCGTGACCAAAACCCTAACCAATAAAATGTAGGTATTCATCGACGAATGCCTGAGACGTATTCTCAGAGTTAGATGGCCCGAAGTCATCTCAAGTGCATTACTATAAAAACTTGCAAAACAAGAACCGATAGAAAAAAAGATAAAAAGAAGAAATTTAAACTGGAACGGTTATACACGATGCAGAAGACGACAGTATAACGAAAATTGCCCTGGAATGGAACCCACAGGGATCTCGCAGAATAGGACGCCTAACAACACAAATGGAACAAAAGAAACGGGGAAAGAATTGCAAGAACTCAAACTGATGGCTAAAAATAGGAAACGATAGGAAAATGCCGTGGAAGCCCTATGCTCCTAAAAAGGATCTATATGCAGAGTGTCTCTAAAATACATGCCAGATACAAGACCAACCAGTATACTACTCGGGCAATGAAAATGGACAACACGAAAACGCAGTTGGCTTCATTGTTAATAAATCCATAGAAAAGTATGTAACAAACTTTACCCCAGTGTCGAAACGAATAACTGTACTACAGCTTGGAACTACGCCAATAAAACTTAATATCTTGCAAGTTTATACACCTACGGCTGACAAAAGCGATGAAGACGTTGAAGAATTCGATCATTCATTAGCAACAGTTTTGAAACAGATTCCCAAAAATGACATGACTATTATCATGAGCGATTTTAACGCCAAGATAGGGAAAGGAAAAATGGGGAATTCGTTGGCTCTGGTCCATTACCGACTTATTAGCTCTAAAGCCGTATTGGTACTCCCCTATAATCGCCTCTGCATATGTATCTAGCTTTTCTTTTAATAATGTTGCAAAAATCTTGTACACTGTAACAAGTAGCGCAATACCTCTATAGTTATCGCATTGTGCCCTGTCACCCTTTTTGAATAACGGGGTCAGCAATACTTTTGTCCATTCTTTCGGTACCGTTTCCTTATTCCATATTGTTAATATTAAGTCGAATATTTCTTTTAGTAGCTTCCCTCCCCTGTATTTAATCATTTCAACTTTTATTCTGTTCTCGCCAGGGCTCTTGTTGTTTTTCATTTTACTGATAATCCCCAATATCTCTTCTTCTGTTGGTGGATTTACTATTTCCTCTCCCAGCTGCCGCCAAGTTAAATATTGTCTCTTCATCCCCTTCTTCTAGATTGTTTTCCTCATTCAATAATTTCTCAATATAGTGTTCCCAATTTTCTAGCACCTCAGACTCCCCTCCTATTAACTTTCCTTCTTTATTCCTATAGTAAGCAGTCCTATTCTGATAACCCTGCCTCTGTCTTTTCACCTCTTGGTGAAGGTTTATTTCTTTATTTTTAAATTTTTCTTCTATGTCCTTAATTCTGTTTTGTTGATGTTGTCTCTTCTTCATTGTGCAAATGAGTTTTACTTCTCTGCGTTTTTCCTGTGTAAATGTTTCTGAGTTCCTCTGTATTAGCTTTTATCATTTCAATTTTGGCTTCCTTCCTCTTTTCCATTGTTTGTGCACATTCATCATCGTACCATGGCATTCCTTTCTCTTTTCTCCCTTTTCGTAGGGTTCCATCTGCCGCTTTCCTCATAGCTTCCTTAATTCGAATCCATGACTCCTGTATGTTGTTACTTTTCTCAATCGTGTTCAAATTTTTCTCCACTTCTTGCTTATATTGTTCTTGTAATTCTATTTGTTGAAGATCGTCAGTATAGAATTTTTCTGCAATCTTACTTCTGTGCTGTTTTTGTGTTTTCCATTTCTGCTTCGTCTTTGCTCTCACCAAGAAGTGATCAGAGTCTGCGTCTGCCCCTCTGCAGCTTCTTACATTTGTTATGCGTGTCTTATGTCGTCTTCTATTAATAAGTGGTCGATTTGATTCCTTCTTTCTCCACTGGGGGAGACCGCCCCCTTATGTATTGCTCCGTGTTCAAAACGAGTAAGTACTGCAAAATCAATGGGTCTCTGTCCATTATCGTTAGTTTCCTTGTACATACTTACTGAACTTTCCTATTGTTGGTCTGTATCACCCAATATTATCTTTATATCATATTTTGGAAGGTCCTTAAATAATAATTCCAATGCCTCGTAAAAAACATTTCTTCTTGCTTCATCTTTGTCTTCTGATGGCGGATGCTTATTTATCATGCTCCGTTTTCTATATTTGCCTTTAATTCTGATGTAACACATTCTGTCTGACCTGATCAACTATTAAATGCCTAAGTTTTTTATAGATAAGAAATGCTGTTCCTAATCGTCTAGTTAGCCCCCCACTTTTGAACACGGTATAATCTTCTATATCAACTATTTCATTACCTACCTAACTGTTTTGTTCCTTGTAATGTCATTATATCAATATTGTACCTATTTGTTTCTCGTACTAAGTTATTGATTGCTACTTTAATAAAAGTCCCCCTAACATTCCATGCATCTATATGTATAACTATAACTATCCCTATCTTTTTTTCTCGTTTGTCCGATATAATTTCCATTTTCGTCTCCTTGTTTGTTTAGTTTTTTGCTTGATCTAGGTTGCTGCTGGTTTTTGGATCATCGTTATTGACCAGTATAAAAGAATATTTTGATAATATTATATTAAAATGGCCTATACTTAATTTGATTAACTCATCATACCAGCACGATTCCGAATAGGTTGAAGATGTCAACTATTATACCGATTCGAAAAGTATTAAATTCCAACAAGTGCGAAGATTTCCGACTAGTAAACATGCTACCAGCGTTAGAAAAGATGTTAGAGACAGTAGTGTATAATCAGTTGATAAAATATATTAATGAAAACAATATCTTAATGGAAATGCAATCGGGATTTAGGAGAAAATATAGTTGTGAAACTACAGTACAGTATGTGATTAATAAATGGAAAAAGAGTCAAGATAATGGATTATCAGTAATGGTAGTATTTGTAGATTTGAGAAGGGCATTTGAAACGATTGACAGAACAAGGCTTCTTGAGAAGTTGAGAAAATATGGTATAACAGGTACAGCATGGAACTGGATAAAGAATTACTTAACTTATAGAACTCAAAGGACAAAATGCCAGGACGCAATATCTGAGGAACGAAGGATAGGTGTTGGTGTACCGCAGGGTAGCGTCTTGGGACCACTATTGTTTGCTCTATATATTAATGATATAAGTAATATATTAAAAGAATGTCAATGTCATATTTTTGCCGATGATGCGATAATCTTTATTGAAGGTGATAATATTATAGATATGGTGAACATTTTAATTAATGAATTAAAAGTAGTGTGACTGGTTCACGGTAAACAGATTAAAAGTTAATGTTAACAAAACAAAAGCACTATTTATAAATAATGATCAGTTCAAAATTAGACAAGTGGGTGTTAATGTGATACTGGATAATAATAGTATAGACTTTGTAGAACAAATGAAATATTTAGGAGTAATTATAGATTATAAGATAAGCTTAAACTATCATATGGATTACCATTACAGGCAAGTAGATCATTATCGTTACTTACAAAATTAACAATATACGAGGAGAGTTCAAATTTAAACCGCAATTGTGCTATAAAATTTATTGAACTACAAAATTTACAAAAAAATAACAACGAATGTTCAATATATTCCCCCTCTAATTCTATGCAACGCTTCCATCTTTCTGGCAACTTCATTATGTCCTTATAATAAAATTCTTCTGGTTGAGTGCGAAACCAATTTTGCACGAACTATTGAACTTCATCAAATACATGAAAATCGCAAGGCGACAAATCAGGGCTATATGCAGGGTGTGGCAGTACGTCCCAGTGTAATTTTTAAAGGGTGTTCCTAGTTAAAATGGCCGTGTGAGGTTGCGCGTTGTCATGAAGAAGTCTTTTGCCTCTGATCGATTTTGTTCTTCTTTTTGACTTGTATGCCGGCTTAACTTTCTCTCTTAATAAGCTAGTGTAATAAGCGGCATTGATAGTTCGCCCTTCTTTCAAAAAATCCGCGCATATAATCCATTTAATATCCCAAAACACACTAACCATAACTTTGGTAACAGAAGTTCGCTGGTGTCGCGGATGAGAAAGATTCTGGACTGCAGTATGGCCTTCCCTGAATGTTTTACGCCATTCGTAGACTTGCCGTTTTGAAAGAATATTCTACCCAAAGTGCCCTTTAAGTCTTGAAAAAATTTCAGTTGATTTTGACTGTTCATTTACTAAAAATTTTATAATTATTCTTTGTGCAACGGAACTGTGCATTTCTTGTTCACACATCTTGACAGATACTACATAAAACATACTAAAACAAACAAAATGTGACACAAGGCTACTAGATGGTCTTATAGATTTGCTGAAATAAGGATTTCATTTTATTTCAATTTATAGAGTCATGGAAACAAAATTGCGGTTTAAATTTGAACTCTCCTCGTATAATTGTAGGTATCATTCTACCACTGTTTTTCAACTGTGGGACGATGCTATACCTAACTTTTAAATAAGAATGGCATACGGAGATTACAAGTACTGCAAAATAGAGGTATGAGAGGTTGATATTTGGGTGTGGGTGGGATACAGGGTCATTGTACATGCTACATCAGTTACAGTGGCTTAATGTGACAGAATTGCTTGAATATCAAGTTTTTGTTTTTATATTTAAGTTAATTAGAGGTTTGCTACCATCATATTTTAGCAACTATATTGTTTACTGTAATGAAATCCATAGCTATGAAACAAGAAATTGTAATAATTTATATTAGAAAAGGCATCTTCAAGCAGGGGATTCAATTCAGTATTTAAAAAAGGTCTTTAATGTTTAATGAATTAGATTACAGTATAAAACAGTCTCCTACAATCAGTATATTTAAAACTAGAGTGCGTCACTTTATAGCTATGAGAAGAAATGATATAGTTATGTAATTTGATAGTTATTTCAATGTAAGAATTAGTATGTTATCTTAGCACCCATTGCCAAATAAAGAACTATTATTATTATTAGCGAAAGCGATTGCAGTTCCAATAACCAACATAATAAATGCATGTTTTGAGCAAGGTATAGTTCCAGAGGGCATGAAGAATGCCAGAGTCATTCCAATCTATAAGAAGGGTGACCCCAATGAAGTGAGCAACAACAGGCCAATCTCTATACTTCCTGTCGCCTCAAAAGTCCTTGAAGCGGCCTTGCTAACTCGACTGATGTCATTCTTTGACAAGAATAATATTCTTTGCACCAATCAATTTGGATTCTGGACCGGGAAAACTACGGTAGATGCAACACTATCAATTCTAAATTTCATATGGGATGCTATGGAGAAGGGTGAACAGTGTGTGGCGACGTTGTGTGACCTCTCCAAAGCCTTCGACTGCATGCAGCACGAGTTATTACTTCAAAAAGTAGAACGTTATGGTGTTAGAGGCCAAGCTTTGAAAATCCTGCAATCATATTTTGATGACAGGAAACAAGCAGTTTATGTGAACGAAACACTAAGTAGACTTCAAGGCCTTGAACATGGAGTTCCACAGGGATCCATTGTTGGCCCTTTGCTGTTCTGCCTATACATGAATGACCTACCACAAAATCTTTCCGCTCATACAGCCCTATACGCCGACGACACCACGATCATCTGTCGAGGGGCCAACAAGCAAGAATTACAACAAAAAATACAAGCAGCGGCAAATGAAGCCACTTCTTGGTTCACAGCAAACCGGCTCTGTCTAAATGATGAAAAGACCATAAATATTTTCTTCACGTCCAAGCGGAATCATAACACGATCGTGAAGGGATCTGCAAAGCTACTAGGGGTAACTCTAGACACAAGATTGACTTGGGGAGATCATATCAGTGATCTCTCTTCCAAGCTATCATCAACACTCTATGCCATAAGGAGAATCAGAGATATAGCAGACCAACAGACATCAATAATTGCCTACCATGCGCTCTTTCACTCAAGGATGAGCTACGGCGTCCAACTATGGGGTGAATCAGCCCATGCAGACAATATCTTTGTTCTGCAGAAAAAGGCAATAAGGGCCATCGTTAAAGTGGACCAAAGAACCCACTGCAAACCGCTATTTATTAAACATGGCATAACGACTGGCATCAGTATATATCTATAAACAGTTGGTAAGGGCGCATGGTGAACTGCCACAAGTGAAGAGGAAAGGGACTGATATGTATCTTGGCCTGAGGTCAAATTATCAAGTGAACGTAACTTCCCACAGGATAAATACTACTGCAGCTCAACATCGACACTTAACACTTCTCAACCAAATGCCGTTGGAGTGGATGGGAAAGACACAGCTAGAGTTCAGGAAGAACATTAAATATTTATTGCTGCAAAACGGTTTCTATAGCGTTGCCGAGTTTATCGAACACATGAAGGAACTCAGAAGATCCAAGTAGTCGACACACGTCAACGAATGCGATATACATTTTCTTTGATCCTTAATTGAATTAATTTAATTTTGTTTTGACCTTACCTCTGTATCTAGCGATAAGACGGTATAATAAAGATTATTATTATTATTATTATTCCTTCTTGATACAAGTTGCCATTATTTACTAATTTCTCTTCTTTTTCAATCCACTTCCAGACTTCTCCATTTATTATCAGTTTTTGGAATCCCATTCTTACATTTTTGCTTGTATTTCTTTTTTATTTTTTGTTATATCACTATTTATATACACGTTTTTTTGATCCTTTGACTGTTTTAGCATGTTCTTCTTTTTCAGAATCTCAATTTTTTGTTGCATCGTTTCCGTTTTAATTATGTAGGTAGCTCTTTTCATTTATCAGATATGTTGCTTCAAGTTTGACTTGCAGGTTCATGTTCTCTTTTATAAACGTTCCTATCTCACTTTTTAACTCTTCTTCACCATTCGCCTTACTGTTCAGCCCTGTTATCAAAAGGTTTCTTTTGCAGTTCTTCTACACTTTGTTTTAGTTGTATTTTCTTTCTGTAATGCAGCTACATGGGATTAATAAGTTTGCTGCTCTTTTTTTTAACTCTCTTAATTCTTGCCTTATTTTCTGCACTTCTCCTTGTTGCCTCTTCTGATCATTGCGCACCTCTTTAATGTCGCACATCATCTCTATTAGTTAGTTTTCTTCCTGCTCACCTTCCTTACCTACTGATATTTTTAGTTTTTTCTGGAGATCTACCTATTCTTCCTGCTTTACTCCCTTTTTCCTCCTCCTCGGATGAGTCATCACTACTCTCATAAACTTTACTCGGTAGATCTTTCCATTCCTTGTCCTCTTGTTCATCTCCATTTTCTTAGTTTCCCTGGAGATCTAGCCGTCTTTTTACTTTCTTGGAAGACTTCCATTATTCTGCTTGTCTTTTCCTCAGTCGAGGAAATCTCCCTATCATAGCATTTTCTTCTTCTTCTTCTACTCTCCCTTTTGCCTTACGGCGTCGGGTAGGTATGTTTCTTTTATCCATCTTCTCCAATTCTGTCTGTTTTCCGCTAATTTTTCCAGTTCTTGAGCCGTTTTTCCATGGCTCTCTCCTATCTCTTCTATGATATTTTTCATTATTTTCCTCGGTCTGCCCGTTTTTCTCATTCCTCCGAAATTTAATATTTGGAATTGTTTTGTTATTCTTTCTTCGCTCATTCTTTTCACATGTGCATACCAATTTAGTTGCTTCTTCTCTAGTTTGCGTGTAATCTGTTCTTGTTTTAGGTTATCATATATTTCCTGGTTTCTCTTTTTGTCAAGCTTTGTTACATTTGATATTTTCCGGAGGAACTTCATTTCAACTGCTGTGATTTTCTTCTTGTGTGAGGGTAGAGTTGGCCATACTTCTGCTGAGTATAATAGTGTAGGGACGGCTATTTTGTTGTATATCTGCTGTTTCGTTTTTGTGCTTATTTCTTTTTTGCTTAGTAGTGTTCTGTTTATTGAGTAGTATATGTTATTAGTTTTTCTTATTTTGTCTGCTAATTCTGTGTCTATTTTCCCATTATTACTGATAATTGTTCCTAGGTAATTGTATGTGGAGACTTTCCCTAGTCTTGTTTCCGAGCATGTGAATTCTGGTTTGTTGTCTTTCTTGTTTCCTCTTATTTCCATAACTTTAGTTTTATCTTTGTTAATTGACATTCCCATATTACTTAATTCTTCTTCCCATATGTTGATCATTTTTTGTAACTTTGATGGTTTATCTGCTATTAGAGTTACATCGTCCGCATATATTAGCGTCTCTATTTGTATCGGTCTTAATTGTCTATATCCTATTGTTGTTTTTGGGGTTTTTTGTTTGCAATTTTTGAATATTCTGTCGATGTATATGATGAACAATAATGGGCTCAGCGAGTCTCCTTGCTTTAGGCCTTTTTTCATTTCGAATTCTTCCGATTGTGTCCCGTTTATTTGGACTTTTCCTTTTACATTTTTGTAGATGCTTTCTATCGCTTTTAGTAATTTTGGTGTTACTTGCAATTGTCATAGCATTTTAAAATTGTAATTTTATAGTACTGCAACCAGTTAAACAAGTATCAATACTGTGTGTTGCCTATCAGAGCTGGGAAGTAACTACAATAAAAGTTACTTTTTGTAACTTAGTTACTTCTAGTAACTTAGTTACTGTAACTTAGTTAGTTTTATTTTGTGGTAACTGTAACTAATTTATAGTTACTTTTTGAAAAGGAACTGTAACTAAGTTACTTTAGAAGTAACTTAGTTATTTTTAATAACTAAATTACTTTAAAAGTAACTAAGTTACTTCCAGATTAAAAGTTACTTTTTAGTTAGCGGGTAGGGGGTAGGGGTTAAGGATTGTTTAGTCATTTTCAGAACTTCAAGTACATGTGCACTTGTCCAGTCAGCACTGTCAGCCAGTCTGTAGTACCTTCTGGACGGACAAGTTGAGGCGTGTCTGTCTGCAGAAGTGCCAGAAGTGCAAATTTGTTGTTCAGATTAATAGTGCAAACAGTAGTAGGTGCAGTGGCGGCTGGTGACAATAGAAACAGGTGGGGCCAGGGGACAAAAGCAACTTAATTTTTTTATTCTTCTAGACTTAATAACGACAAACGTTTTTCCGATAAACTATGGATTATGTTCATAGTTAAAATATATCGCTTATGGACGTAATAAAAATTTAAACTTTAAAATAAATTATAACAAAAAACGACAACAATAATTAAACACCCTAAAAACAATAAAACAGTTCAACTGATCAACAACGAGGGAAAAATAATAAGGCAATGAAAGAATCGGGCCAGACTAAACGGGCCCCAAGATAAGCTTTGCGCGCGGTAAGCAAACACGATTGGTAGTGCACGCGCCTCATAAGTATATGCCCCGTGCTCTACACTTACAAAATACACGGCTGGCCTCAAAGACTGTACTAAGTCGCATATTGCCACAAAATACTACAGTATTTTTTTTTATTAAACAGTAAAACCTGTTGGAAATAGATCAAAAATGATAATTACAAGAAACATATTTTTTAAAACTACAATTATTGGGTTAGTTATACAAATATAGGTGGGGCCCGGCCCCTATAGACGAGCCGCCACTGAGTAGGTGGTATAGTGATTTTATATCATTAAAAAAATTGTAATAACTAGTTTATATAGTTCCGTATTGTTATTAAGTCTATATGTCTATACAGGAAAACAGGAATACAGGGTGGCCCTGGGTGGGTGATTTTTATTAAAAGGCGTATTAGCGTATATCTTCGTTATGTTTTTGAAATATTTCTATAACCTAGACTTAGTTTTGTTTTACTAATATGTAAAATACACATTAAATACAAATATATTTCTGTTAAACACTGTAAATTGCAGTTTCTTATACACTTTTTCGCTAAGTAACTTTATTTTTATTTAGTAACTTAGTTACTTAAAGTAACTTAGTTACTGTAACTAAGTTACTAATCTGATAAGTAACTTTTTGTTAAAGTAACTAAGTTAATTTGACCAAATAACTATTAACTTGTAACTTAGTTACTTTTCAAAAGTAACTTTCCCAGCTCTGTTGCCTATCTAATAATTTGTGCACTCCCCATCAGGATACTTTAGAATTCTTATCTCCCTTATCAACTGCACTATGTTCTAATTGTATTATCTGTTGACTTTTCTCTGTTAGTTACATTTCTTAACATGTTCATTACAGAAAACATGGTTAAATGCTATTCAATAATGTGAATTTCTACATTACCGATAAAATCTACATACAATTCGAATGTATTTATATCGTCTTCTACAATAATCTACCGCCTTATATTAGGAGTGAACTTTACAACCCCAACAAATTCAAAAAAGATGTCTACATGTACCTGGAAAACGTGGAACCATATTGCCTCCAAGAATACAACACAACCACAAGGATGTAACCTTCTCAAAGAACTTCTCGTTGACGTTTCAAACACAATATGTATTTACATATATGATTATATTGTAGTGTACCTTCATACTGTCATGTTTTGAATAAAATTTATTATTATTATTATACTTTTGCTTGCACATAGGATGGAACCTATGTTCTTTTCTTTGTGGCGATTTTCGAATTTTTTATCTATTTAACGCAATTAGTAGCTCAGCAATACAAATGAATAAGGACCGGATTTTACTTGTACCGTTATGGTTCATCAATAACAACTGATTGGTTTGTTGACACAACGAAAGCTTGGCTACGCCTATTGTAAATATATTGCACCGTAATGATTGGTGAACTTTTCTAGAGAGCGGCAATAGTAAACAACTGTTTTAAAAGTACTACTTAAGTGTGCTGCTTTACTGAAATGATTTTACTAGATTCGGTCTCTACAAATGAACAACAAAAAGCTACAACCTACGGAAATAACCTTCACAGCAACATTTCAAATTAAAATACTTTATTAACAATCTAAAATAAATATAGAAAACTTTTTATAAAAAGGATAACAAATTAAATGAATGCATTGCTCATCTTCAAGAACGCTTAACATAAACATATTCATAAGTAATACAAATATTCATCAAGTACATTAGATGGAATATGACGAATGGTATCCGTAATTAATTTACTAAGTTTTTCGGCATACATACAAGGAGCCGGCATTTCAACAGTCTCTGGTTGTTTATAATACAAATGACACAATTTATAAGTTAAAGATTGTATTTCATCTGCTTTGAAACCACAAGTATTTTTAATAATTTTATAATGCGTGGGCCTAGCGATCTCTTTTGCGGATGTACGCGACACTAAAAAAAAATCTTGAGATTTGAGGTCGGTTATTTCACTGTCTACGATCGTTCCTACAGGTACGTTAAAATATCCAGTACTTAAATGTTTATAATAACAGACGTTACTATCTTTCTGAACGAGTATTATACAGATTTTTAAATTATTAATTAGCAACTCCTTTGTGCAATCGTCAAACCGAAAGTTACAATAATTGTTGAAAACTTTCTCTTTGGTGTCTTCAGTACAAGCATGGTAAAGTATAATATTACTAGGAAATACTCCGTTTGTACTTCGATACTTTTTTAAAGCATCGGTTAACATTTCCATTAGATGATTATTAAAATCTTGTTCTAAAAACACAGCCTTACTGTACCATTGGGTGGCATCGTCGGAAAAGCTTGTAACGAAACTACACACCGGTAATGTTTTATTATCAAATGCGGTACGTACGTTAATTCCACTAATCATCCAGTTCTTACCAGGAAGATTTATAGTCCATAAACTCCCACCCAACATACCATTAATTAATAAAACAGTTTCTTGTAATTTTAAAGTGTTCCTCACATCCAACGCTGAAATTAAATGGCAAGGAACAGGCTTCTGAACGTAACAAATATGCTTGACAAGCACTTCTGGTTTGTTAGGAGAGTTTGGGGCAAGTATTATAATGAACTGTATAACCTCATTTATTATTCCATTTAAAGCATCGATGTAACCATCCATGCTATCACTTTTAATTTGAAAAAATAACGGCTTTCCTATATTAACACCGGTATCTGCCTGTAGCTCCTGTATTTTATGACCCAACAATTTCGCAAGCGGTTCGTCTGATGGAATGTGTAGTATAACCCAACACCACAGTTCGATGGAAGTTACAACTTCGTTTTGAAGCATATCGGTTCGCCAGCTGCCATTGGCCGGTGTACAAGTGACACCGTCACCGAAAGTAACGGTTTCAAGAGGTAACACACGAGCTTTCGCTGTTATAAAGGTATCAAGCTTTAAATTCCATGCGGTCATTTCTTCCGAAGTAATAAGATTTTTTATATCGGTCATTACTTCACCAGGAGATTCGGAAGTGTACGGTTTTACACCGTCGACAATTTCTGCCATGTGGCAATGTTCGAATGGAACACTTACACGTCGCTCACTTTTAGGTTTTTTAAGTACAAGTACGGAATTTTCCCATGAAACTTCGCAAAACCTATAAATTTCTTTATCACTTTTATTATACACGTAAACTTTACTTAAAAATACATCGAGTGCTTCATGATAACCGTCGGGAAACTGCTTTTTCAAATCTGAAACTTCTTCGACTATATTTTTGGAGTGGATAATATAGTATCGACAGCCTGCAAATAATAAAGGGCCAACCTTACAGTGTCGGATTGTATACATATAATTTCGCATTATTTTTACACTGGGCTTAGAACAAACGTTATTCGCTTGTAATTCCTTCATGGCATCGAAGATTTTCT
Organism: Melanotus villosus; assembly: GCA_963082815.1. Taxonomy (NCBI): domain Eukaryota; kingdom Metazoa; phylum Arthropoda; class Insecta; order Coleoptera; family Elateridae; genus Melanotus; species Melanotus villosus. The sequence continues at coordinate 12,726,811 of OY720425.1, read as the reverse complement.
TTAATAAGTCTGGGGAATAATTCAAATCCTTTTGTCGTATGAAAGTAAAGGTTAATGTAATAGTTTCAGGTAGACTTGTATTAGATAGAGAACATTTTAAGTCGGTGTCACGTAACTTTGTTGGTAGATACAAGGATGAGCTATCGCAAATGTACTTCTGCCCAATATTATTAAAGTGCATTCGCAAAACAGATGTAGATGTAGTTCTATCAATTAGTTCGGGAATAAAATCAACTTTGTATTCATAAACTATACACGAATTCACACGTACAGCATTACTAGCGACAACCTTGGAAGCATCAACAGTACCGAGATAACCGTCAGGCTTGCTCGATGTATTAGCATTCGCTGCAGTTATATTTTTTAATTTTTCTAAGGCTATACTCCCTCTGCCCCTTCCTTTTGGTGGTATCGACTCGCAAGAAGTCACTCCTAATTGTGTTTGCTGTTGAGACCGAGATGCAAAAAGCATTTGGTGTATCGCTTTAAGGGAAACTGGTTTATTTTCCTTTTCCATAATTATCTTTGTAAACTTATTACTAAATCTGAATGGTTTATAACTTAGTTATTTATTGATATTTAAACAGAATGTTGTCCGTTTTTTCTCAGCATAAGAAACAATAACTGCGAATTAAAAAAATAAATAAATAAGGTTAGCTAACATGCAAATTTTTGCTGCTTTTGTAGAGTAGCAACCGTAAGGAAGCAGACTAAATTAATATTATGAACTTACCGCCTACATTTCTAATGTTTGGTACCTAATTCACCTAATTGCGGAATTTTAAATGGAAACAAATAACAAGCACACTTTATGAAGTACCCTAGCAACCAAACTGTTCGCTACAGGGTTGCCAGATTTTAATTGTACAACAGTTCCAAATCTAGAATTATTTAAAAGTACCAGGATAACAATCATACCTACTACCTAACTTTCTCTAAATCGAAAAGAAATTGTTAGATCGGGTAGGAATGTTTACAAATCGAAATGTTGAACTTCTATCGCTACTGCAGTTTCCGATAGTTCTTATTCCGTAACGCTAGTAGAAGTTGTTCCTGTTTACATAAATCTGACAATCTTGCTTCGGCAAGCAATAATGAGCTTTACCGACCGTTTAACACCTAAAACAAGTGGTTTAAGCTTTGAGTATATATACTCAAAGGGTTTTAAGCCTTTAAAAAATACGCTTCTCTCTTGACTTGACGACGTATTTTATAGGCAGGGTTGCCAATTCTATTTCATCGCAGTCGCTAACCGGCTTCATAAAAGTCGCTAATTTGGCACTCAAAGTACCTAATTTTTTTAAATTATTGCTTAGTTTAAATAAAAGCATAAACCAGTGCAGGAAATTGGAAGCCATAATAAACAAACGATGAATGGCTTGCTTATATTTGCAGTATTCAAGGCTAGTACGTCATTTTTGGAGTATCATATTTCAGATTATACTTTTAACTCTATTATGCCGAGATGCCGACTAATTGCTGATACAATAAACACACATTTTACGTATCGGCTGGGGCCCAATTCTTGAAACCACTCGCTACCGAAACCTATACGCTAGGAAGCGAGTACTTGATAGCGCATTAGCTACTAGCTGGGCGCTTTTAGAAAACAACTGCAATAACAGGCGTTTCTAAGGACTGTAATCAAATACCTACCTATTTAAAATAACGACCTCAATTTTGCTTTAAGTTTCGGGCGCTTAAGATTACATAAAGTCGGAATTTTCGAAATGGGGCAGGTCAAAAAACCCAAAGATGTAGTTAGATTTTACAAGAAGTAGCTAAAATAGTCGCTAAATCCTAAAAATTAATTTATGTCGCTAGACGTAGTTCCTAATCCCCTATATTTGACGACTTTTCCCCCAAATTGGCAACCCTGTTTATAGGCCTTTAAAATACGCTTTTCTCTATAAAATACGTCGTTGCCTAGCAATCTTCGCATTTTGTGTATTGTGACGCGTCTCAAATAATAATCTGTTAACATTTCTAAAAATATATTACCGTGAAAGATATTAGTGTTAGAAAAAATCTTGAAGGCAACTCGTGTTTTATAGTTTAAAAATCTCGGTCTATCAAATCCTCGGCTCACTTCGTTCGCTGGGATTTTAACTATGACCTTGATTTTTAAACCTTCTATAAAACACTTGTTGTCTTAATAGCTATAAAAAAAACATAAATATGGTTACCATGTTGTAATCCACCTTCGTACTGAATAAATAGTTACTTATTTATTATACAAGACGATAAAATTGTATTTTATCTTCGAGGGCGTATTTTAGCGTCGAGACGCCAGTCGAGACTCTAATTACGCTCGAGAAGATAATTAAATTTTATCGTCGTGTATAATACTCTATTTTTTTCTATAGCATTTATTTTAAAGGAAAAAAATTATAAAATAAATTTTATTTGACATTGACGTTTAAAAAATTACAAATCGAGTCACGTTTTAAAATGTCATTAGTATGGGCGTTTCTAGGGTTACAAACAGTAAATAAATTACTTTATCTACCCTTGCTGTTAAAGTAAACTTTATCTACCCTTGCTGTTAAAGTGATTCTTTACCTACTCAAATTAATAGATAAAGTAGCACTTTAACAGCTACTATAGAAAAAACAAGTTTTATTTAAAAAAAGCTGCTAGATATTTATTTGAATAAGTATATAAAATAGGTATTAATACGTATTCGTAAAATACGGAAGTGTGCAAGTTAATTTGTGAATCTTTAGTTAGTTGTTTTTAAAGTTAATACTGAATTTTGTTAATGAATTGTGCCAGAACAACCAAGTTACCTACGTGTTTTTACCGGAAAGAACAGCGCAACTTATTACCGACACTGCCCACTTACGCCGTGCTTTATCTTTTGCCGACTTAAATCAAATTTACCCTAGTTGACAAGATTGTTATTCGTAACGTCAACGGGAATTAAAACTATGGGGACGTTCTTACAACACCTTCCTCTAAAAAAGAGATTTTGCAGTATAAAGCAGATCTTTAGCAATAAAGCAAGGATTATTAATTAATTGAACGACGCGACCACCAGTTATTATACGGTTTGGTTGAGATATAGATTCATTACTGGTGTTGTCATCATTAGATCATTACTAACACAGTGCACCCTTTACTAACTTCAGCTACAGTAAGTAATTGTATCGTTATCAACGGAATATCGAATCGTTTCACGGGCTCTAACTGGTCTGTATTTTGATAACTGCGTAGTTACTTACCTCAAAATGTTTGTTTCAAACGTAGGGGAGAGTGTACCACGGAACACTTTTTTAACTTACCTCTACAAATCAAAAGAAACTCGCCTCAGAGCCAGTCTAATACAGTCAATGTTATCTTAGCACTATTACATTAACCACGTTTCAAGTTTTACATGAGTGCCTTTACTAGAAATGGATAAAAATAACATTTTTAAAAAAGTTTACAATTGTTCCTAGGTGCATTATGCTCATATACCAGGGAACACCACCTGTTGCACCTAGGAACACACGTTTTACAGATGGGAAAAAACAAGATTAAAATCGAAATCAACACAGATTTTAATTATTAGACAGTAGATTAAACATAAAAAATAAGTGTAATATTTACATCTTAAACATATTTTAGTAAGTATCAATACTAAAACTAATATTTACTACAAAAATCACAAATATAGGTTTTCCAGCACTTCTTGTGAGATCCAGCACAAAGTTCAGGTGCCCAGCGAAGGCAAGCAAAATACACCTTATCCAAGCTTCTCCCGCTCGGTCATTGTGGTATGGTTCAGAAAAAAATACGCATTGTTCATCTGAACTATCATCGTCATCAGTTGAGAGGTTGAGACCAAAGGAACCATGCCATCTTCACATCTTCAGATGACGATGAAGAATCACGCCTTTTAGATATTACTTTTTGTATCTTTGGGCCCTTTTTAAATGTTTTTTCTTTATTTTTTAATATTTGTGTCAAATTCAAGTTTCCTAGAGTGTTTCTTCAAAATCTGTCTTTTTTTACTCAGCTCTTTCTTAAGCTTTTCTCGTTTTAATTCCTCCTTCTCGGGTGTATCTGTTGCTATTCTAGTCCAACCAGGTTTCCTACCCGTTGTCATGGTCTTTCTTGGGCCTGCCTTGGGATAAGGTTGCACCTCTTTTGGTGTCACGCACTTTAAACTGCGGAGTTTTGATTTTGATAAGACTGCTTCGGGACTGCCTAAAACTTTATCAGACTCACGATGATCAGTGGAACATCCTTGCAGCAGTTCAGCAGTAACAGATGCTAGTGGCAACACACTGGATGATGGTCCTTCTTTTGATGGAGTCAGGGCTGACCCAGGCACTGGCAAAGCAGTGGATGATGCTGAGCATCCAGGCCCATCAAAGTTGTTAGGAGTGTTTGAAACTATTTCTTGCTGTTGGAGAGGCCGATCACGTACATGAATTCTAGTTAATGCATCTGCGTTTGTATTACGTTTTCCCGCTTTATAAATTACTTTGTCCACGATTACTCAATAATCTGTCAATTATTCATGTGTTTGTTTAAGTATAATGCTATCCATTATACACTGCCAGCAGTGAATAATCATTATTCACGGTGTCATTGTGTCATGGTAACCATCAATGTTTATGGTGTATAATGAAGTTTATAATCCTACCATTTCGTTTAAATATAGTCCTACCTCGGATAATTACAAAACTCGCTCGCCCGCTCGCTCGTATTGCAAACATTATGCTCGGTAATAATAGCATCGTGTATAATATACTATTATCTAATTTGTACTCTTCTAATTTTATTCTCCATCGCAATAGTCTCGAACCTGGATCTTAAATTGAAAAAATATAAATCAAAGGTTTATGATCTGCAACTACCTGGAATTCGTGATCATAAAGATAATGACGAAAATGTTTTACCGACCAAACAATTGAATATTTTTGTTCGGCTTTATTTAAAGGTCTCGGCGCGTACGCGATAGGTTTATCTTCTCCTATTTTACCTTGTGAAAGTATAGCACCGATTGCTGTATTTGAAGCATCTGTAGTTAACAAAAATGGCTCACTAAAATCGGGATATTGAAGTAACGGACTCGAAGTTAGTTTGTTTTTCAAATTTGCGAATGATTAATGACAAAGATCGTTCCACTCAAATTTTACATCCTTTTTTAAAAGCTTTGTTAAGGGTAAGGCAATTTTTGAAAAATCTTTTATAAAACGTCTATAATAACCCCCGAATCCTAAAAAGATTTGATTTCCTTCGTTGTCATTGGTTTTGGAAAATTATGTGCTGCACTTATTTTACTTGGATATGAGGAAATACCATTTTTTGTTATTATGTGCCCTAAGTACTAAACTTTTTTTTTCAAAAACTCGCATTTGTCAGGTTGTAGCTTCAAATTATATTTACGAAATCTTTCGAAAATTTCTATTAACTTTTGGTTATGTTGTTCGAATGAAGATATATAAACTACAACATCGTCGATGTAAGCAAAACACTTTATACCTTGTAAACCCGAAAGAACGCTATTCATTAGTCTTTGAAATGATGCGGGAGAACCCTTTAACCCGAATGGCATCCTTGTATACTTAAAATGTCCATAAGGTGTAGAGAATGAAGTTTTTTGTTGATCTTGCTGATCCATTTTAATTTGGTGGCAACCACTCGCTAAATTCAATGTGGAATAATATTTGGAATTTCCTATCTGATCTAATATGTATATCAATTATATTTAGAAGTGGATGCGAATCGCCTACAGTTATTTCGTTTATTTTTCTGAAATCTACTAAGACTCGAAATTTCGGCTTTCCGCTAGCATCTAGTTTTTTAGGTACCTACTACAAGAAGAGGTGAATTATAAGGACTTGTACAGAGTGGTCCAAATTGGACACTTTTGATAGGAAACACCAATTTCTAGAGGAGATAGAAAAAACTATTTATAATGTAGTTTTAATGTTATATTGTTTGCTTTTGTTATTTAGTGATGTTTAATTAAATCAATAAATTACTAAAAAATAGGCAATATAGTTATTTATGTACCAAGGGCGTAAAGATGCTTTTATGGCTTGAGACGTGATTTTGAGCCCGAGACGCTAGTCGAGGGCTAAAGACACGTCGAAGGCCATAAAAGCAAGTTACGCCAGTGGTACATACATAATTTTATGCACGATCGAAGATTTTAAAACTGAAATAAAAGGAATAAATTAATTTTCTACCCACATCGAGTAGTTAGTTGCTCAATTATTTTAATTTTTTACTGACAACTGTCAAATGGTTGAAGCATTTACGCCTAGGAATATTCACATAAATAATTGTGTTAACTGTGTTGTTAATACAAATTACCCTAAATAGAGTTCTAATAAAGAGCATACATTCGATTTTAATTTAAAAAAATTCTTTATAAGACTGTTAAACTGTTTATCAATTTTTGACGTTTCATTATAGACCGGCGGCCTATAAAGACACCCACGGGCTATAAATAGACGTTTATGTCAAACAAATTCAGACATAATTGACACATTATAATGCGATCGTGCATAATAGTTATTTATCCACGACTACTTATTAATCTGTCTATTATTCATGTGTTTGGTCACTCATAATGCTATCCATTATACACTGACAGCAGTGTATAATGATTATTCAAGGTGTCATGGTAACATCATTGTCTATGGTGCATAATGAAGGAAATAGGTTATGTTTCTATCCTAATTGACAGATTATAGGTTATGTTTCTAATCATAATTGACAGATTATTGACAAGTCGTCGATAAATTTTAATTAAAAATTCTTCGTATTTGTGTTCGTGGATAAAGTATAGTATACGACTCGCTATAATGGCTATTATTACCTCGGATAATTGCAAAACTCGCTCGCAAGCTCGCTCGTGTTGCAAACATTATCCTCGGTAATAATAGCCTACATTATAGCGTCGTGTATAATATACTATTATGGTACAAGTGTGTTATAAGGGAAATAAGTCACGAGAAAAAACGGGCAAGCCACGAGCACGTAGTGCGAGTGGCTTTGTTTTTACGAGTGACTTGTGACCGATAACACACAAGTTCCATACATAATTTTATCCAACATCTCCATAATTCGCTAAAAACTAATCAATATTATCAATCAAGAATTTCTTACCTTTTGAAATTTATGTCGCTAGGAGAATAATTTAATTCAATTGTCAAATGTCACTTTGAAATTTACTTTTACATTTAATGTTACTGTTAATGTTAATAAGGAATAGGAAATTTTTTGATTCGTCTGTTGTTGTTATACCTCTATAATAATAATTATTAAATGATTTTTAATACCTGAAATTGTTGTGTTTATTTATAAATTTAAGATATCCGTTGGCGTGACTTATGAATTATTTATAACTCACTAGTGACTTATAGGGTATATAATTCAACTGAAATCAGTACAATTATGGTTGTATAATTAGGAGATGTTGGATAAAATATTTTATAACAGCTGTAAATTTATTTCGTACTATTTTTCAAGCATGTGGCACTCCAGATTTACAAAATTCATCTATAGTATTTTAGAAACGGCTCTGTTTGAGTTTATGATTATTATATTATTATTAAACAAAATATAAAACATGGACAAGTTCGTGACAAGATTAAAAAAGTCAAATGAAGCGGCCATCGACACCGCTAGTGCAGCAAATTCGAAAGATTTCCAGGAAGCCTCGACTTCTGCCTCACCTTCGCCATCTCATCGGGAATCTCAGGTTCAGGTATGTAAGTAATTAAAAGTTGTTCTCTTTATTAAATACTATTGTATTTGTTGATAAATAACAAATTAATAGTTTTATGTTATTTTAACGTTTCAGCAGACATTGCTGGCTTCTTCAGAATCAAATTATTTTTGACAGATTTAGATAAAAGCAAAATAAATCAATATTTTATATATTTTTAAATTATAATAATATATTCTATATGTATATCAATAATTTAAACTTTTTTTATTTATAATTTCTTGTATTTTGTTTTAAAATAATGTAAAACTGCGTTACATTAATTTACATATTATATTACATAAATTATTTACATTTTGAATTTTTGTAGTAATTTTATGTACGGAGTATACACTTTATTGGTGTCTTTCTTTTTATTTATGGCATTTTGTTGTAAATGAATATGTATCATTTCTGAAATTGCAATTTACATATGAAATTGAATCTAACAAACGAATAAGTTTCTTAGATTGGTCAATTAAAGACAACAATAATAAAATTATTTCAAATATGTTTAAGAAACCAACTTTTTCTTGTAGAATACTAAATTATAAATCATTTCATCCATATTTTAAAAAAATAGCTATGGTTTATAATTTGATTGATGGAGCTATATTAAGATCAGATTAATATTTTCATGATAGAATTATTACAAAATCAACAGAGATTCTGTTAAATAATAATTGCCCATTGGAAACGTCAAAATAATATAAATATATTGCTTCGTTATTTATAAAAAGGCAATAGTATTTACTGAAGAAAAGAACGAAGAATATCATCAAAATTTACCAATTGTTCTCGTTATATTAAATATTTTTCTTTAGAATTCAACCATTTCTGCTGCTGCTGATCGTGGTCGAAAACGAAAATTCTTACCTAATTGGAATAGCAAATATCCATGGATTAAATTCGATTCTACTAAAGATAAAGTGTTTTGCGATATTTGCGTGAAGGCTAGCGAAATAAAAAAAACAAACTTTGGATCTCTAGCGCAGGGGTCTACAAACGCATTCAAAAGCTTTTGCATAGACGGCTTTTCGGCATGGCATAAAGCAAATGAGAGATTCCAAACTCACGAGAAATCACATTTACATACTGCATCTGTGACTTGTTTAATAGTAGTAAAACAAGGTGCGAATGTCATTGCGAGTCTTAATTCTCAAAAGAGTCTTGAAATGGAACAAGCAAGAATCGTGCTGCTAAAATTTATTTCAACCCTCCAATATTTATCATCCCAAGGTCTTCCTATTAGAAGACATTCAGAAGAATGTTCCAATTATTTGCGAATTTTAAAAACAAGGTCTGAGGATGTACCAGAATTAGCTATGTGGTTGAAAAGGAATAAATATAAGTGGCTATCTAAAGACATCGCGAATGAGCTACTAGATATAATGGCTAATGATGTTCGTACAAAGATTGTTTCTCATATTAAAAATGCCAAATATGTTGGTATTATTTTGGACGGAACTACCGATGTAAATATTCAGGAACAAGTGACCATTTGTATTCGCTTTGTGGAAGAGGATTTACAAATTTCGGAGTACTTAGTAGGATTTTATAAAGCTGATTCCACTACTTCTTCCACCCTATACCAAGTAGTAAAATACGTTCTTACTAGGCTTCAATTGGACTTTAGTTCGTGTCGAGGACAATGTTATGATGGGGCGAGTAATGTAAGTGGCACAAAAGTGGGTTGCAAAAAAGAATTCTTGAAGACGGGCCGAGAGCCTTATTCGTCCACTGTCTAGCACATAACCTAAACGCGTAACTTAAAAGTTCGTTATTTTTTGTCCAATATGCGAGAATTAATTACTACGTTTATTCGGAAATCGCCAAAACGTTTATTGTGGTTTGAAAACATCCAAAAAGACAGTATAATCGAGAATGATAGCGTGTCCATCAACATCACAGCATTGAAACCTTTTTACCCAACAAGGTGGTGTGTCAGAATAAAATCATTGAAGACAGTGGAGGAAAACTATTTAAATTTAATAACCTTTTTAAATGAGGTGCAAGAAAATTCGACAAGTGATATAGGGAGCAAGGCAAAGGGATTTATGAAAAATCTTTTGGAATTTGAAACTTTCTTCTTGATTAAGATATTTATTCATATTTTTGATAAAGTTGATGTTCTCAATTCTTCCATGCAAAGAATTACTCTGCACTTTAATGAAGGAGATTCTCAATTGAAAGCTGTAACCGAGATTCTTAAAGAGAAAAGAAAGAATGAATTCAATACTATTTGGAAAGAAGCCTTGCATTCGGCTAAAACTCTAAAATTAGATGAACCTACTCTACCACGTACAAGAAAGATTCCCAAACGAAGGTACTCCTGGATTTACATTCAAGACAGCAGAGGTTATGTTTCGGGCATTATTTTGTGAAATAATGGCTCAAGAAATCAATAGTTTACTGTTTAGATAGTAGATTCAATACGGCAACTGGGAATCATCTCAAAGAAGCTGAATTATTTGTTCTAGGTCAAGCTGACGGATCCAAAATGATTAATTACTATAAAAGTGACTTCGAAAAAGATCGCTTGATTTTGCATAGAGACATGTTATTGGATGTTTCCAATCAACAGAATTTACAAATAAACTACTTTCATGATGTTTGTGAATGCAGTTAAATCAGCTAGTTTACAACGCATTATAAATTTGATTCCGGAGGTCATCAAATTCATAAAAATCATTTTAACAATACCTGTAACATCATGTACTGCACAACGCTCCTTCTCCTCTTTAAGGAGATTACACACATACTTAAGAGCAACCAGCAACCATGACTCAAAACCGACTAGACTCCGTATCTATTCTTCATGTGCGCAAAGAACAAAATGATTCTTTGAACAAAGATGATGTCGCTGACGAATTCATTAACAGAACACCAGCAGTCCAGGCGTAATACGTTCGCCAAAAACAAAAATTAATCCAATACGGAATTGTTTGCATGTTCGCAACTTTATTATTATTTCGTATGTCTACTTTGTTCGTAAAACATTAATTTTGTATCATTGTATCTACTTTCTAACTTTTTCGCTGTTTTTGGAGAAAATAAATATATTTACAACTTTTCAGTTTACGTCAAAGTTGTATTATTATTATTATTATTATTATTAAAATCCCCACGTTGCACCCCACGGAAAATGCAAAACCCGCCCCCCCTGGAAGGTTCTAAAGTTTTATTTTTAAAATACGAACTACAAATATCAGTATTTAATGTACATTCTTTTTTAACGTTGATATTTAATTTTGTGTTGGATGTCTTAATGTTTGGGCGAATTTCTGAGTTGTTTTGGAACTTCCGGCGTGTACTCGCCCCTGTATGGTGGAAGTTCCTGTCCCGTTTTTTGAACTCGATTGATTGAAATTTTGTTGCCGTTGTTTTTCATTATACATTCGTTTCCTACAGTCGGATATTTTATGTCCTATCTTTTTTTACAATATAAACACGAATTCTGATAAAAATTATGTATCCGAGGTTCTTGCTTAATAGTTGGTTGTGTTGGTTGTGTGGTTGTCTGTCGTATGCCCTGTTCGATAGCAATTTGAACATTTTTTAAAATTATTGCCCTTTAATTCAGGAATTTGATAACCGAAATACTTTGCTGACTGCTGTCGTTAATAATTTTACGCTTCATACTATAGAGGCATCAATTAAATTAGATAAAAAAAATTCGATACGATTAGAATATGACGTTATATTTTCGCCTTTTGATTGCCTACAATTTGTTAATTCCATTTGCCAATGTGCGACGGAACGTTTTTCACAATAAATTTCTTCTAAATGCGTTCGCAGAGAAGAAAAATTTGGAATATCACGATATTTTATCATGTTTTTTCCTTTCCCTTTTAATTTAGTTTTAATTACCTTAAATAAAATATTTCTACCTAGTTCTTTAACAAATTCCATGGCCATATTTGCAGTATCTAAAAATTCTGATACTTGCTCTGGTTTTGTACCATCAAATTCTGAAATCAATTTTACAGCAGTATCCAATGAAACAAAAGAGGTCTGACCTATTTCGTTATTTACGGACATTGCAAAAGAATTTAGGTTTCCTTCAAATGAAATATTTGACGAAGAATTAGAATCTATTCTGTCGTCAGAATTACTATCAATATCACTGTTATTACGCACTTCACGAAATTCGAACATGTAATTGAAAAAGACTACACTTACATTGACTTCATTTTCGTAAATTTCACCTTTGAAAAAGTAATTGACGAACGATGGCTGATACGAAAATTGGAATTGGAATTGCGAAGGGCTGTAATTTCCGAAGATCGGTCCTGTAGTTGCTGGTACTCGAAATACTTGAAAAATTGGACTTCTGGACGCTGGACTCGTTCTGACCACTTTAGGTTTTACGGTTGAAGGAACAGCTTTCTTTGTTGAAAAATCTTATATTAAGAAGATTTTATTTGTATTCACAAAGGTTCTGATTATAACGAAGTTTATGTAGTTTATTACACTTTATATAAAATTATTTGAAGTTCGCTGAATATTTTTCACTTGCCACACTTTTCGAAATTATGTTACATACGATTTTATTATTATTATTTTTTTTATAACTTTTGTTTGACGAAGTTCGAATTGTTGCACTTAACACTTGAATAAATTTTCGAGAATTGTAATTTGGCTTGTTTTTAAATTAGGCCAACACTGATTGTTTAGCATTTTTAATCGCATTTAATCTCATTTAACCGCTGCCACCAAAATTGTATGTTTGTAATCCACCTTCGTATTGAATAAAACAAGTTTTATTTTAAAAGAAGCTGCTAGGTATTTATTTGAATATATAAATTAGGTAATACGTATTCGTGGAAGTTAATTTGTGAATCTTTAGTTATTAGTTGTTTTTAAAGTTAATATTGAATTTTGTTAATGAATAATTGTGCCAGAACAACCAAGTTACGTGTTTTTACCCGAATGCACTTCTTAAGATGAGAACAACGCAACTTTTACCGACACTGCCCACTTACGCCGTGCTTTATCTTTTGCCGACTTAAACCTATCAAATTTATCCTCGTTGACAAGATTATTATTCGCATCGTCAACGGGAATTAAAACTATGGGAACGTTCTTGCAACAACCATTTAAGGGCCCGCTGTACCCCTAGTAAAATGTAGCCGTTTTGGTCAACTTAGAGCTACAATTTTTTATTTATTTCAAAAGATGAAAATTAGGTTAAAGTTTTATATCATGCCTTAAACCTTTCCCTATCCGTTATGGTAGAGTTTTTTACAAAAATTTTAAAAAGTAAACCGTGAAAAATATTATAAATAATATCGGTCATATAAGCGTAAAAATGCAAGATTTATTACAATAATCTATTTCTAACCTTAAAACTAATACAAAACTATATCTAAAAATACTCGAATCCTAATAGTTCATCCTCAATTCGCAATTATTCCCCATTAATAAGGATTCAACCTTTTGTTGATATGACTCAACTTTTATATCACTTTTATAGAAAACTCATAAACACGTCCCTTTCCTTTTATCCAATTTTTATATCTGTTGTTTATTTTCCTCCCAACTTTTTCGATCTTCCCTAGTTATCCCAAAAATCTCCCTCCTTGGTTTTATTTTAAAACAACCATCCTTCCACATACATACACATAAAACATTACTATCACTACTATTTACAACAAATACAATAATATAGATAACAATAGGTACTTAAAATTACCTTAACTTATTTACATAATTGAATATTTAAACCTTGCATCCTAAAAGAGTATTATTCCAAATTTTGTATTTTAAATAAAGAATATAAATTTTCTAAAAGTTATATCACTTCAATATCTATGTTCCATGTTATAAATGTTTAGAATTATTTTTTTATGTTTTTGTTCCTTTTATTATTTATTTTATAGAATATATTTTTTATTATGAAATGTTTTTATGAAATAAATATTTTTTCGTGCATGTTTCTTCAGATAATCCTTATTAATCAAAATGTTTTGGATAAGAAATAATTAAGATCCGGGTCGACGGGGGGGGGGGGGGGGGGCAAGGAATCAAGTTTGCCCAGGGCGCAAAATTGCCTAGATACGACACTGAAGCGTACGGCTTAGTTAATACAACAAAATGCAATTTTCTCTAGGAAGCCGGATTTGTATTTGTTAAAATAATAAGATGAAATTGGCCTGACATTTACAAATACAATTTTTAATCGACTTTTGATTGTTCTAAATTTTAGTTTCGGATAAGTACTAAAAATCTGACTACGGTCACACACAAAACACCCGAAAACAATGACCCAACACGAAGGATTAGGTAGGTCTACTTAGATTTACAGAATTACCTGCTGATAATTTTGCCGCTTGAGTGCTTGGTGTTGAAACTTCGCATTACTAAAGAAAGGGAAAATAACCAAATATTATTAACAATATCATGATGTTATTTAGAAAATTATTAAACTTATGACTTACTAATTTTAATTTATTTTTTTTTTAGGTGATAACAGAAAGACTCTTTGAATTAATTGATTGAATATCTTCTTACCACCAAGAAAAATCATCCACTATGTTTCCAATTTATAATCACTTCACAACTAATAAACGTCAATTTGAAACCCATCAAATAAATCAAACTCCTTGCATTGTGAAAATTAATTTAGTGATATTTATTTATTATAAGTTAATTTTAAAATAAATTTACTTACCCTGACAGAAATTTCTTTATTCCTACTTTTATTTTAATTTAAGCTCCGGCTAACTCAATATTTCTTAGGCGTTGATGAGATTCTTAATTTGGTGTTTATAAGAATTCTAAATTCATTTAGTTATTTTATATTAATAAAGTTAAATTAAAAATGTGTTATACAGATTTATTAACAATAATATTGGTTGATAATTAAACAATATAAATTCCCTATAATATGCCCTAGCTAAACAGGATCTAAATTAATTATAAATAAAACTCTCACGTTTGTTGACTTCACCTTTTTTTAATGTTCCCACTTTTCAAATCCAGAACAACGCTTCAGACTCGTCCCAGTCCAATTACATATAAATAACAATCCAAATTCTTCAATTAGACTTCCAAAATTCCATTATAAATTGCACTATCCAAATTTTTTTAATCGCTTAATTTCAATTATGATAATTTTTGAATATTTAATCCATTAACAAGATCTTAAATACTCTATGTAACTTTAATATAAATAATTTTTATCGTTTACTAGTTTTTTTTTTCTTTAATTATTTTACATTCAAAGCTTGACTTTCTCAAATTAGAAAAATCTGTTTTCACTATTTTTCATCTGTTATTATTCTCTTAAAAATTCTCATTGTCCTGGTTAATTTTATCCACATTCGTTTACTTGATTTTCAACATGAACTTATTTAAATATTTTCAAATACAAATTATTATCATCAAACTAGATCCTTATAGCTAACTTAATAATATTCCTATACTTCATTCAAGTTAAAGATAAAGTGGATGTAAACAATGATCGGCGCGTGATCAATGCATGATCAGCACCTGCGCTGCATTTTGGCTAATGCGATTGGCTGAACCCTTGAATTACACGTCGTTGATAGCAGTCCATGTCCGGCTTAAAATTTTTATTTTCATTTTATTTTTTATTTATTGTGCCTAACTTTATCATCAAATAAAATGTTCTTTATAAAATGTTATTCATTACCAAATGTCTAATTATTAACATCATTTCAAATTTGTTTTTATTTGGTTTTTTAAATATTTTTTTGCTATACTGGTTTGTATGCAAATCTTTACGAATTTCCTTAATACTACCCTGCTTCTTTCAAGCACGTGAACAGCGCATGTATTTGTTTACATCCACTCTATCTTTAACTTGAATACAGTTTAGCTATCCAACTTATTATTTATTTACATTTCTTTTTAATTGAATTTTAAATCTACTAGGTATATAAAACTCAATTATTTTATAACTCATAACATTTTAAAATTCCATCCTAGTTAAAAATAAATTTATGAAATATATAACATCACACTATATTCAATCAGTTATTGTTTTAAATCCAATATAAACAAAGGAAATTGTTATACTTGTTTTTTCTTTCTGTACGTTATACAGTGCTACAAGAATAAGTCTTATAAAATAAAAAAACATAAATGATGTAAAGCTAAATACTGGTACATAGGTTGTACCTATAACTTATTAGGTATACCTATTATAACTTTGGAGTAGGTATTGATATACATTTTTCTTAATTCTAATCCTCTAGATTTCCGAGAATCCAGTAACTCGGGCAATAAAGCATTGTGATTAAATGTAAATAACTTTATTCACAATCATTATAGTAATATGTCGATTCCTAACCTTTTAGAGGTTGGGAAATACGTCATTCCTAACTATAATGGCAATCTCTTGGGTGGAAAGTGAAAGAAAACACTTCCCACCCACGGGCGGGAAATGTTTATGTACGATTGCCTAGCGACACTGTCATAGATCTATATGTTAAAGTAGGCTAAAATAAATTATAATAGAGCTGTCAAAAAATATTAATAAAATTCATGATTAATGATTAATGATTATGAATAAAATAGTATACATACCTCGGTGGGAGTTTCATCACAGCCTCACGCTATGTCTGACCACGAGGCTTCGCCTCTCGGTCATACATCAAGCCCTCGGCTGTAATGAAACATTTCCCACCTCGGATGTAATGTACTATATCGAACATTTTATTTTGAAAAAACATGTCATCTTTGAACATTTTCTCGTACCATAGCCCTTTTAGTGTCCATACTTCAAAATAAAAAGCCATTTTTCCGGTAATGTATAACTGTCGTTGTATTTGAAAATAATAATTATGGTTCGATTTTAGAGATAATGTTCCGTTACTATTTTGTAAAAAGTTTATAACTGGTTTATCACCCGTAGCTGCTTCTGTTGGCGTGTAATTTCTGACACTAAATGGGCATTTAATTTCCATTAAAAAATCCTCTGATGGTATTATTCCATCTGGAGATGCTGCTAAATATGAATGGATCTTATCTATAAATAGTCCACATTTTGTTACAGTTAGTCCCGTGTTACATTCGAAAGCTTTGATAGCATTCGTTTCATTTTGGTTACTCCATATTGTGGCAGCGTTTCCCTTGAAATGAGAGTAAAGTAGATTGTTCACAAAATTATGGGTCGAAGTTGTGGCTTTTAGTTTGCATATTTTTCCGAAGTTGGAAGTAGTAATGCGTTTTATTCGCATTTCCCGCCACAAATCGCAGTTATGTTGATTCCTGGTTAGAATTTCAATTTCTTCTGGATTCTCTTTTGCCAAATCATCTAGATAAATCTGTTTTTTCTTGTTAAATTCTTGAACAGGCATATCTTCTAGAAAAGGTTAATTGGCATTTGGTCCATAGTTTTCGTCGGGTTGATTATTAATATTTCTTTTTACACCATTACGTCGCCTGCTTCAAAAGCCAATCGTGCCTATTCCCTACCAGCTGCAAGGGGCAAGCAAAAGTCGAAATCCAGTAATAACAGAGCAAGTTGACAACAGAACCGAAAGAGAAAACACAAAACTGAGAAATAAATATTTTCACTGCAATTTTACAAATAACTGCTTCTAGAAAATATGCATTTTAAATTCTTTCTTAGAAACAAACAGTTAGTGCGGGTCCTATTGTTAGAGGATTAGAAATACCTACCTACAGCGAGACAAAGCCTTGAATGTTTGATGTTTGTCAAACGCCCTTTCTTACGGATATCAGATAGGGCTAAAAATTTTGTTGTACTAATAATTTATTTTAAAGGTAGGCAACTTAAACTGCAAAAAGTAGAATTCTTGTTTAGCTACAGCTAGCCCTTTTAAATAAATAAAGTTGGTGGCCATGGCAACGAAACAAAAAAGATATTAACAAAATAACCGCCACCGTATGCGTCGCAATTAGCCCAAAAACTTTCGTATGCAACTTTTTCTTGCAACGCTTAAAATTAAAAAGTTACAGGCATTATTAGTTATTTTTGACACACATATTTAGCTTAATAATAAATTACTTTGAATTGAATTGTGAACGAGTTGGTCTACTACCGAGAGTCCACCAACAATTCTACTGTCGACGAAGTGCTCGGTTAATATAAATGTGCGCCAATAATATAAGTGCGTGAACAGCGTGAATATAATTAAATAAACTGTATAAATAAATTAGTTAGTGTTTCGAATTAATATTAGTAACGTGTTTTTAGTGTGAAACCTACTACCGATACAAATAGAGAACCTTGTATATGCCGACGATATAATTCTATTCGCGGAAACACCTGGAAAACTAAACAGAAAAATTGAAATATGGAATAAAGAGATAGAAGATAATGTCATGAGGGTGAATCTAGAGAAAACGAAAATAATGGGGGAAGGACAGGGTAATATGATTTCATGTAAGGGAATACATTTAGAAGAGGTAACGACCTTTGACTACCTGGGGACCAGAGTTATTAATGATGGAAAAATAGAAGAGGAAATAGCCAATAGAACAAAAAAAGGAAATAAGATATATTATGCGCTAATGAACACTATATTTGGAAAGAAAGAAATTAGTACGAAAACTAAAATACATGTTTATAAAGCAATAGTGGTTCCAACTCTAACATGTTCTAGTGAAACATGGACTAGGGTTAAAAAGCATAACAATACAATCACAGCAATGGAAATGAGGATACGCAGGAAAATAGCAGGAGTGACGAAATTGGATAGGTTCAAAAATATACGGAAATAAGGGAATCTTTACAAACTGAGACACTAGTAAACATTATAGACAAGAAACAATTGAACTGGTTTGGACACGTCATGAGGATGAAGGAGGAGAGACTCCCCAGAAAAGTCATGGAAGCAAGGAATACAGCTAAGAAGAAAAAGGGTAGACCCAGGAAGACATGGATACAACAAATAGCTGAAATTGGAAAAAACAAGGGGAAGACTTTAGCAGAAATGAAGGAAATGACTCAGGACCGTAAAGCATGGAGGAAGTGGACGAGTAATTAAACAACAGCTTTCTTCCGACGCTTTGTAAAGGGCAGAAGGATTATGTTGAAGAAGAAGAAGAAGTGGTTGTTTCGTGTTAATTGTTACATTGTTTAAATTTGTTAATAAATAATTCACACCACGGACCGAAGTTTTAACTAAACGTTTTAGAATCGTTACAATACATAGAAAATTTTAAGTTTGAATTAGTTCACAGTTTCAAATATTTAGAGACGATAATTAACAACAGAAACGAAAGGAAGCTCGAGATAAAACAAAGATTACAAGCGGGTCACAGGGCATATTACAAATACAAAACTATCATGCTGGGCAAAAGAACAAGTAGAGATACAAAAATGAGCATATATAAGGCAGCCAGTTGCCAGTAGTTACGTATGCTATATGCTGCGGAAACAATCAGCCTAAGCAGTATAGACGAAGAGAGACTGCGAATGTATGAAAGAAAGATTATAAGAAAAATATACCTATCTATGGACAGAAGAAAACAAAAGATGGGCAATACCGAAGAAATAAGGGAAATTTTAAAAGCAGAAGACATAGTTAGTAAAAACAATAAAATCCCAAAGAATACGAAGCACATACAAAGGATGAAGGACAGTAAAGAACTGAAGAGGATTACACAGTCCAAAACCACACGACAAGAGACTAAGGCCACCTATTAAGCTTTACTGGCCCGGACATAATCTAACCCAGAATATGCCAATCAGTAAAACCGCCCTTTATAGAGGGTGCCCCAGAAGTATTGGGAGATATTGCAGGAACGGCAAAATAAGAGTAAAGTTTAAGTTGTCTATTTTCACCAACCAATTGGAATTTGGAATAGGCTGGTTCCATTATCTACTTATCATGAAAATACGTAAATCGTTTTGTCTTTTTCTTTGATGGTGTTTCTTGTGTTTGCATTTCTATGCTCTTATATCAATAACTGTTCGTATCTATTAATTAACTTGTGCTATGCCTACATATAATTTAAAAAAAAAATTAAAGCGTAAGCTTACATTAATTGAAATTGAAATTGAATAACAAAGACTGAGGGGAACTACCGATTTTAAGACAGCTGACAGATCACGCTGATCACAGATCACAGCGAACCAAATGGCGACGCGCTGGCGCAGTACATTCGTTAACATTGCTGTATTAACGCTGCGTTAAAGGTTGCCGAATCGTAAGGAAAAAGAAAATTCGAAAAAAGTTTTTGTATTTATAGCTAGTAATTTATTTAAATTTGAATTAATCTGGACATTTATCCAACCCGAACCGGACCCCGGACAATCCGGGTGAACGGTGAAACTCGGACGGGTGGCCACCCTACAAGAGACCAAGCATATACCTTGTAGGTATATGAGACCAAGAGGGAGACCGAAAAGAAGATGGGAGGACCAGGAAGAAAAGGATCTAAAAAGTATAGAAATACAAGGGTGGAGAGTGCAAATCCAGGACAGGAGTAAATGGAGAAATATAGTAAAATAGGCGAGAACGAGTAATAAACTGTAGAACACAGAATGAAAGAACGTGGAGTGACTCATCACAAAAAAAAAAACAGTTAAAAGAGCACAATGGAGCGACTACTACTCCACCTTGAATGTACAGCCTTGAACGCGTAAAAACTTCAAATACAAATTAGCGATGGGAAGTTTAAGTATTTTGATTACCCGTACTCATTCGTTACTTTCGGATCCAGTATTCGTTCAAAGTATTCCGTATTCCACTAACGATACACGTACGAGAACTAATCGGAGCATCGCAAGGTTCGTATTCGTAGCTATTCGAATCCTCGATGTACGTACGAGAACCGGAGCATCGCAAATATTCGTACTCATCTACTCGTAGCTATTCAAATCCTGTTATTTTATTAAGAAACGTTTTACAGAATTATTTCATAATAAATACAATTAGTAGATATATTTTTTACTGCAAGAAATAAAAAATAACTAGTGAGTCTTTTAGAACTTTAAATTTGTAACAAAAAGATGGTTTTCTTTCATTTACATGAAATTGTTTGTTTCAATTTGTATATCATTACAATATTCGGTGTTCAAGAACATTTAAAGAAAAATATCATATTATAAAAATATACATGTATTAAAAAAAACAAACTAAAATATGTACAATGAACGATTGCTTAGATAACTAAAAATATTTATAATTTTATTTACAGTCGATTTAAAACATCTAAAAAAGTGGGCAAAGAAGGATTCAAATCTAAATATTGTTTGGGTTTCAGCTTCGATAGCTTCAAATTACCATCAAATTTATTTACGCAGTTAGTCGGTGTATACTTCATAAATTACGCAATAACTGTCATGCAGTCTAGTATTTGTTATGACTGAGAATGAAGTAATCGATACCTAATTATTTTGAAAGCAATTATTAGAACTCGTGAAAGGCCGAGTAAAACTACCTAGAACGATATAAGTAACTAATCACTAGAAGTACCGAATACATTTAGTTGTGGGTATTCGGTACTTCGGATCCTAACGAGTAACGAATACTAAAGTAACGAATAGTTACTACCCGCCCATCAGTAATACAAATGAACAAAATAAATCTGGCAACATTGCAGTTGCACCTGTATCGTTCGTGTGGTGTCCGGTGTCTCGGGTGATTAAATTTTGATTTAAAACCCGGTATTTAAATCAAAATAATAGATTAATTCGTGTAGACTGACCAGAGTCCGCGAATTTACTTCTATTTTTCGTATTCAGAATAATAAAAGGGCGCTCTTACTATAAATCTAACCTAAAACTTCGACACACCCTTACATTTCCTTGAGAGTTATTACTCATTCCTAGATAATGGCAGAACAACATAGATTTGGAACTTTAATTTGCCCCATAACTTGCCATGCTTGGAATAAGGATCGTAGTCGTAAGTAGATTAACTTTTTAGTTAGGCCCTTTAATATGCAGCTTCATGAAAACCTAACTTGCTTTGGGTACTTCACTTTCAAAATCTCACAGGATGAATTGTAGTTGGAATTATGAAACCTAGAATGTAATAGAAATCGCATCCCATAGTCAACAAACCCCTAAAAATATAAATTCAGAGGTTTCTACGATGCTGCAGCGCTTTTTTTTGTTTGTTTGAATTCTAGTTGTATCGTATCTAATTTTCTTTTGTTATTTGTAGAAATAGCAATATCACCAAATAACCATGAAGTGCACATTTACCAACGTAATGGCTCCGAATGGAAGCTTTTAGACGTCTTAAATCAACATGATTTACGAGTGATGGGTATAGATTGGGCTCCTAATACAAATCGTATCGTTACGTGTGCCGTAGATCGTAATGCATACGTTTGGACGCAAGGTGACGATGGAAAATGGAAGCCCACTTTAGTACTGTTGCGTATCAACCGTGCGGCAACTTGTGTGAAGTGGTCACCGGATGAAAATAAATTTGCAGTTGGATCGGGGGCTCGTTTGATATCTGTTTGTTACTTCGAGTCTGAGAATGACTGGTGGGTTTCGAAACATATCAAAAAGCCAATTCGTTCCACTGTTACATCTATCGATTGGCATCCAAACAATGTCCTGTTGTTAGCAGGATCGACTGATTATAAAGTACGGGTGTTTTCGGCTTATATTAAGGATATCGAGAAAACCCCCGAGCCTACTCCTTGGGGCACGAAAACGACTTTAGGGCATCTTTTAGCCGAATTTCCAAACTCGCTAGCTGGGGGAGGTTGGGTACATAGCGTTAGTTTTTCCCCTGACGGTAATAAAATCTGCTGGGTCGCCCATGATTCCACAATTAACATAGCAGATGCGACTAAAGGAAATGCAGTATTGAAGTTGAAAACCGAATTTTTACCGTTTCTAAGTTGCACGTGGATCAACAACAGACAAATCGTAACAGCGGGCCATAATTGCATGCCGGTCTTATATTCATTAGATACGAGTGGTCAGTTATCATTTACCGCAAAGTTGGATACGTCCCAAAAGAAAGAAGCCGGAGGATTATCTGCCATGCGAAAGTTTCAGTCTTTGGATAAACAAGCTCGCGTTGAAATAAATGATACCAATTTAGATTCGATTCACCAGAACGCCATAACTTGTTTATGTTTGTATGCGGGAACTAAAGCTGAAGTTATTAAATTTAGCACTTCGGGCTTGGATGGTCAGTTAGTTATTTGGAACATGCATTCCTTGGAGAAGGAAATTCAGGGATTAAAGATTTCATAAACTTGTACATTGTGATTATTTTTGATAATTTTTTAACGATAGTAAGATTCAACAATAAGAAGTAATAATTTTTACTGTATAATATAAGCACGTAATTACATAGTCAATATATGAATAACAAGCATTTAATGACAGTTTTAATGATTTTAAAAAGAGCATTTCGGGTTCTCCAAAATAAGCATATTTAATTACATTACAGTATTTCGATGTTTTCAAGAATAATGCTGTGAATAATAGTTAAGCTTCATCGTAGCGCTTTAACTGAACAATGTTGCTTAAGTAAATAGTTGCGTAATAAATTACATCAAAAGTGTATATTAATTCGTTGAAATACTTTAAACATTTGTATGTTTGTAATTAAATTTGTGAATAAATTAATTCGAAATATGATGTTTTTGAATTGTGTTCTAAATACTTAAATTAGTAATTAATATTAAACTTGTGTTGCAAATGTTTAATCTCGCTTTAACCTCTTTATAGGTCATCGCTTTGAACGCTCATTCTGGATTTGATATGGGGGATGAACTATGTTCATGTGCTACTCCCAAGAAATCATGCATATAGCCTTGGTGGTCTTATTCTAGCCAACCAACCCTCTCAGTAAAACTGAGGATGCTAGCCAAGAGAGTGCTATGGATTCCTACCATATCATGCCAGAAATCCCTCAACATGTCACCGCCAATCGAGGCGAGTGCAGGGCAGTTGCATAGAATATGCTCTGCTGTCTTTTCCTCTCAATTACAAGCTCTACAGGTCGGGCTGTTAGTTAACCTTTGTTGGTACATATGTTTCTGCAGTTTGCAGTGTCTTGAACGTATACTTACAAGAAGCCGTAGTCTCCTTGGTATCTGCATACAGAATTTAGACAATGTTGAGGGGACTGATATAGCTGACACAAACTAGGCCCTGCTTGTTAACGGGTGCTGTGTTCAAATTGGCTAGCTCAGTAATTAAAGACAAGAGGCTGGAAATAATTATTTATTACATTATTACTAATAAAAAAAATAAAGAAAATGTCTGTACACAATAGAATTTGGAAAGCGTGCTAACGTCGGCGAAGGCAGTAGCGGCGACTAAATTTGCACCGAGATGTCGAGAGAACATCGTGATGTCGTGGATGAGTTGGATTTTTCGAACGTATTTATAGCCCGAAAATCTGATGCTGCTCTCCCATTGGCTGGCGAGTGGTGATGGAAGAGGGAAAATAGTACAAAAATCCCTGTGTTTTCATTATTCGCCAATAACTGCCCCAAATCTAATTACTGGTTTGTCTAGTAGTTATCATCGTCCTGCTGGCGTTAGGATGCGTCGATTGATACCCCATACGAGCTATTTGAGTTGAGCTAGAACGGGTTTATCTAGGTTGGACGCCTTTTGCGAATAAAGATTGGGCAGTTCTCTACGAGATGCGCTCACGTAGGTGTTTATAGAGTTACGGAAGCAATTGGCTTGAAGGAGAGTTTGATATTATGATGTAATACATACTTTCTTTTTAGTTAGATTTAAATGACGAACATTTGCTTCTTGCAATTAGAAAGTTTTTACTCGAAATTATGTATTGTTGGGCATAATTAGTTGCACTGGCCTAAGGGAGAATATTCTTTTCGCACCCCAGATGGATAGAGGCCTAAGCGGATGGTTTCCGCTGGTGGTTTATGGCATCGGCTCTTGAACAAAGAATTTCTAGAACACTTTTTTTTGGGGTTAATAGAAATGGGACAATTTAAAATTTTAAAATCCTCGACGAGTATTGAAGAGTTGACACATGTCATCGAATCGTCCGATAAAGTGAGAATTTATTGCTTACCAGAAAGAAAGAGGGGTTTTGTTATAAAGTTCGTTCTGTTTGTTTGCAAGTGTTGGGGTTTTAAAAAGGCCAATTATAGCGTAACGTGGGCCGATGTCGAGGGCACAATCGAAGATCGTGTTACAGCAATTCCCTGTTAATGACATTTATCCAAGTGGGTTTCGTGTTTTATTGTATGGAGCAGAGTCAGGGATGGTGCCTATGCTGGTTCAGGGCCCCAAAAGGGTTGCGTTGAACCACATCTGGCCAATTCATCAGCCTGCTCATTTCCATATAATCCTGTATGTCCTTTAACCCATATAAATTATAGGATATTGTTTCCTGCAGCTAGCTCTAGTGTGTTGTGGCACTATTTAAAGCCATCAGTGCTGCTTTACAGTCGCTAGCTATCCTGACGATTTTATTCTGAATTTTTCTTTCTAGAATTTCATTTGCACCTTGCATAATGGCAAAAACCTCCGCTTGAAAAATAGTGGTAAATTGGCCCAAGGGGTGGGCTAAAAGTTTCTAGAAAGACTTTTTTTGTTTGATAAAAACACAGACTGTTAATATCATGATAACAATTTATTAAATTATTAAAACAGAGCGGTTTCACTACAAATACAACTAATTGAACTAATTGCAAAAGGGCCGCCTTCTTCGATTTTACGCAATTTTATTTTAACCTGGCGTAATATTGTTCGGACAACATCTAATTTTACTTCTTTAATCTGTTTCTGGATTCTGTATTTCAACTGTTTAATGGATTTTGCTTCACATCCATCAACGTATACAAGTCTGGATAAAATCGACCAAAAATCCACCTTTGGCACATTTGGAGAGTTCCTTTTCCACATAACGTACAGTGTGTCCTAAATTCCACGTGCATGTATGGGTAACTTTGTTATTTGTACAGCTACGGCAAAACCGATTGCACGTTATTGGGCCAACTTTTTGAGACTAATTCACTGAGGGCGCTTGCTACTTGCTTCGTGTTGAATTAATTCACCTATATTTTTTATCCCTATTTATATTTTAAACTATAAAAGAGCCAACATTTTTACGTAAAAAAGGACTCTTGGTCGATCTCGATATCTCAAGCCGTTCCCCAGATTTTCGCATTTGAAGATAAAAAGGCAGAAAAAAATCAAAATGAAAATTTTGAAAACCATAACTTATGGGCCATAGAGCAATTGGAGACAATAGACAGAAAAATAGGTACCTATTTTGAGCCAAATTTGCCTAAGTAAAATGTTACAGGTTAAAGAGATACAGGGTGTTAATTAACTTTCACTTTTAATGACTGGATATTTTAATTTTATTAACTCTGCACTGATTTCCTCTTCAGATATAGAAAAGGTCCTCAGTGGAATGCCTCTCCCATATCACTAGCCATGCCCTGTTATTAAACCATTAATATAATATTTACTTATTGTAGGTATATAATAAGTACAGATTGTAAATAAATTAGAAAAGTTGTTATCAGTGCCTTGTACTTGAATGGTTTTTAAGAGGCGGCTGTGAAGAAACAAAGAATAGCTTTGGACTAATTGTTACATAAACTAAAAACACAATTCTGGAAATTTGTTATAACACTCTTAGTTTGCAAAGATCACATCCCTAAGATGACCACCGTCTTCTTCTATGCATTGCTGCAAATTGAGCATGTTTCTGAGTAAAACTTCGTTGATCGAATTTATCTCTTCACGAATCCTCTCTTTGAGTTCAAGAAGTGTTTGGGGACGGGTAGAGTACACAGATTTTAGGAATCCCCATAGAAAAAAATCCGGGGCCGTCAGGTGCGGCGATCTTGCGGGCCATGCAATGTCACCAAACGTTGAAATTAAGCGATTCGGGAACCTGCGCTGTAAAACAGCAATGGTCCATCTAGCTGTATGCGCTGTGGCGACGTCCTGTTGGAACCAGACTTCATCTTGATCCATTCTTTGGAGTTCCGCAGTCACAAATGTTTCCAGCATCTCAACATACCAAACTGAATTAACTGTAACGGCGTGCCCTTTTTCTTCAAAAAGGTATATAGCCCGATCACACCAAATGTAGACACTCCACACCACATAGTTACCTTTTGGTCATGAAGTGGGTTGCTATGCATTTCTCTTGGGTTGTGTTCTGCTCAGTAGCGAAAGTTCTGCTTGTTGACGTACCCACTAAGGTAGAAGTGAGCTTCGTCAGACATGATCAATTTATCAAAAATTTCTGCATTGTTATTCAAAGTTTCCAAATTTTGCCTGCAGAAATCGAGGCGATTAATGTTATCAATAAGATTCAGTCTCTGGACTATCTGTATCTTATACGGATGGAATTTTAAATCCAGATGTAGGATACGTCCCAAACTTCGCTCTGAAATTCGCAGTACAATCGAGTGTCGAATTACAGTTCAACGGCTACTCTGACTCTTTCAATATTCCCTTGCGTACGAACTGTACGGGTACGACCAACAAATTTTGAGCTTACACTGCCCCTGTCATTGAAATCTCTTACCCATCTCAAAATGGAATTTCTTGTTGGGACCTCAGCGCGAACTGGCAAATTAAATTCATGACAAAAATGGCTCTGAGTTTGCACGATGGACTGGGTCAGGATACACGAATTTACAGCAAAGACCCGTTGATTGACCGGCCAATTTGCCATTATAACACAAAACCTTCAACAATAAACTACAATGTTATTTTGGTTGTTTACTGAATATTTTGAATTTAGAATGTGGAAGTAATATGTTCAGTAGAGAAAATTTAAATAAAGTACATTATTTAATTTTACTTGAATAACCATACGAAAATTTCAATTTGTAGAAAAATGATACCACCGCGGGGAATCGAACCACCGACCTTAGATTAAACGCACCACCAAACGTTGGTGCGTTTAACCTAAGGTCGGTGGTACGATTCCCCGCAGTGGTATCATTTTTCTACAAATTGAAATTTTCGTATGGTTATTCAAGTAAAATTAAATAATGTACTTTATTTAGATTTTCTCTACTGAACATATTACTTCCACATTCTATAAACTACAATGTTATCACTATTTGACGTTTGCCAAATAAACAGTATTTCCATAGCAACCTTTTCAAAGCCGTTCAATCCTATTGCCGGACCCAGTATAACAGTGTACATATATTGTTGGGCAGGCATAAGTACTAATAAAAAAAAGCCATAGACATTTTGTATTTAAACATTTTATTTAACTTAATTACATTAAAAAAAATGTAACAATAAAGCGGTAGCAATTTTTTTTAAATACAACCAGTTTCTATATTTATCAGCCTTTTTAAATTAATTTTAAAGCTTCAATTTTTCAGTACTTCCGACATCAGTTTTAGTTAAGAATATAGTTAAGGGCATAAGTAGCCATAATCAAGTTCGCAGTTTGAACTTGAACAACACGTAACGTAAAATTAAATTAATCAACATCGGTAGGAGTATACTTTTCATTAAATTGTTCCAAAACCGCAAGCTTTAATTTATTGTCGCTCAGGTTAATATGTAACAAATTTTTTAAAGTCTCAAACGAATCAATTGATAATTCTCTGAGGAGATTGTTATTCAAAGACAAAGTACGTAGTTTATCGAGCCCTGAAAACGCTGTTGAATCTAAACTTTCCAGTTGATTATTATCAAGATTGAGCAAAATTAGTGAAGTGTGTTCCGAAAAGGCACCTGAATTTATGGTTTTTATTTTATTATTTTGTAACTCTAACAAACGTAAACTGGGTAAATCGGAAAACCATGCTCCGTCTATACATTCGAGGAGGTTATCTTGAAGATTTAGCATGGTTAACGATTTAAGCGGTTTGAATATTTCGGATGGTAAAGTGCTTATTTGATTGTTATCTAAATCTAAACTGTGTAGCTTTGTACATTTCTCTAAAACTTTCGAATCTAAATTTTCTAATTTGTTGTTGCTTAATGTGAGATTACTTAATGACAAACAATTTTCAAAGGTGTTGGAGTTTATTGTTTTGATTTTGTTCATCGCCAGATTTAAAGTTTCTAAGGAACCAGATGCAAAAATGAATTTTTCCAAACTTTCGAACTTGTTATCGCTTAAGTCGAGATGTTCAAGTTTATCAAGACCATCAAATGCGTTACTTTCAATTTTATTCAAAACATTATGAAATAAATAAATGGTATTTAATTGGCTCATTTCTTTAAATGCCCCAACCGGAACACATTGTATATTGTTGTACTGCAAATACAGGGTGCTAAGTGAATCGAGCCCTTTGAAAACTGCTTGCGATAAAGCAGAAATATTATTAAAACATAACTGCAACTCCGTTAACTGACTAAGGCTTTCAAACACACCTTCGGGTAATTCTTTAATTTTGTTATAACCTAAATGCAACGTCTTAAGTGAAGAAAGTCCATCGAAAGTCCCCATATCTACAGTCTGCAATGAATTCTTGGACAAAATTAAAGTTTCCAGAGAGGTAAGGCCTTTAAAAATCCCCGTATTTAAATTATCGATTTTATTTTTGCTTAAGTCTAAGAGTGTTAAAGTTGTAAGCCCTTGAAACGCTTCCTCCTCAAAATTCTTCAACATGTTATTGCTGAGATTAAGCGATGTAAGTTCAGAAAGTCCACTAAAAGTGAGGTTTTGTACATTTTCAGCACCGTTTGCTTCTAAATCAAATTCTTCTGTATCAAGTGCATCACCATTAGTTAACGATTGTGTTTCTTCAAACCCTATACAATTCTCATTTAACCGAAGCGATTTTAAGCATTCTAAACTAAGAAATGCGTCCACTTTGAGTTCGGATATTTTATTGTTTGTCAGGCTCAAAGTATCAAGTGTTGTAAACTCTTTAAATGCTTCGGATGGCATAGAATTGATTTTTGATGATTTTATGTGTAATTGAAGAAAAGAGTCTGCTTCAATGATGTCTTTCAGAATTAAAGCGTCAAATTCACTTTTGGTTATTTCGAGGGCAGGATTAGAACCCAGATCTATCTGTTTATCAGATGCTTTCTTGATTTGCTTGTTTATATCTTCGATGGATTTAATATTTGTACACATAATGATCGTGCTTGGACGAGACGAACAGTCTTGTGTTTCTGCGTCTTCATCATCGATGAGGTCCAGCTCCATTTCTTTGTCTAAAATAGTATTACAGTGATAAATATTTAGAAGTACGTAAAATAAAAAATAGTTAATGTTTTTGTATATTATGTTTAAATTAATAACCATCGAACAAACATCGTCTAGGAAATGTTTTTGAGTCTTAACACAGAGTGTTAATGTGGCCACATTGTAGGTAGGAGTAGGCAATACAGAAAGTACCTATTCGATGAGAAGAGTGCATTGATATAGCCTATCAAAAATCAATACACCGTATTATCGAAATTGATTTGCAACTGAATCTGTACGTATTATCATAATGAGAGGTATTAGTGAATTAAGAGAATAGGAGGATAAGAATGCATGCATCAATAAAGCGATTCTGAATCATTCTATCAATGCCATATCGATAGTTTGGTATAAAATATTGTAGGCAAGTCGAAATGCAATAATGTACGCAGTAATATCCTGTTGGCCTTTGATACGCATTAAGTATAAAAAATACAATTCAATGAGTTAGATAAAATTATATTATTTATAGCAAGATCTTACAGTATCACCCCTTAATAATCGAAGCAATTCATCAACTCGTAGTAAATATATGGGAACAGGAAGAAGATTAACGGTGGAACTGTTCCTTGGTGGACAGAACAGCTCACAATAACAAGGACGAAGGCAGTGGAAAAAAGGAAAACCAGCTTCGCAACAGATACCCAAACTACATTAGAATTAATGATGAATTAAGTAAATATTTTACACCACAAGATGGTAAAGAAAGCGATGGCGACCATTACAAATAAGTAAGAAGCAAAATAAAAGAGCCTCTACAAACAGAAGACAGATATGTATGTTTTACAGAGAATATAAAAAAGATAAACCCAAAGGAATCTCCAGGAATTGTTGGAATCAACAGTGAGATCCTCTTAAGGACGTTCGAAGGTGCTCCACTTTTTGTAACGGCTGTTTACAACGAATGCCTGAAGTGGGTGTATTTTCCGTGCGAAAGGTAGATATTTAAAATATTACCAATAGTGAAACCAGGGAAACAAAATAGTGTAACAAGATGCGTCAGCAGTCGCGGAGAACACGTGCAAAATCGTATGCATCGGCCACCAATAGAAGTTTCCGGAATTAATGCGAGCGATCGATATGCGTCAACGTACTGGAACAATGTAATATAAAATGTACGTGAATATAAATAAAGAAACTGTATAAATAAATTAATTAGTGTTACAGGTTAATATTAGTGTTGCATTTTAGTGTTAAGTTGTTATTTCGTGTTAATCGTTGTTTAAATCTGTTAATAAATAATTCACACCACGAATCGAAGTTTTAAATAAACGTTTTAAAACCGTTACAATAGTAAAGGAGTAAACAAGTATCACCCTATACGTTTGCTAAATGTGGGGCGGGAGGGTTGTGTCGTGTTTACGACCAATAACGCTGGAAGAATTAAAAGACGGTATTAGGGAGCAAATTGGCGCAATTTAACCCGAAATGTTGAATAATGCTGTGTACTATTTGGAGGAGCGGTTGGTGATTTTACAACAACAAAATAGAGATCATATCGAATATTTGCGGTAACCAGTGTTGGACATAAGACATCCCATTATCTATAAGCAATTAAATTTCTTTTACTTTTTGTTATTAGCTTAATTTGTTAAAAATACATAATAAGTTGAAATACAGGGTGTCAACGAAACCTGGGGCACCCCCATAATGTTTTTATTCATATCTAAATGAAATTTGGTATATGTAATATACTCTTTAATTGGCATTTGTTGACATAGAAAATAAGTTTCTGTCACTTCCGGTTTCGCGGGAATTGACGTCAACTTTGTTATTTTAAATGGAACACCCTGCATATTTATACATTTTTGGAATCTCCATTTAATTTTACGTATGGTAGTATCAAGTTCGGAACATTTTGATGACAAAGCAAATTTTTGCAGAAATTAATCTAGAGTGCCATGACTTACGCAAAATGAAAGTCAAGGTGCCCCAACACTCGAGACAAATTGTATTAGAACTTTAACTATTTTAGTTGCTGTATTAGAATGGCCTAAAGTTGGCAAAAATGCCTTTTCGAGAATAACTCTATTTTTTCAAATGGCACTAGGGTGGGACACTAGGATATTAAAAACGAGCGTTTTTCAAGGATTTTATTGATACCAATAACGCGGGATTAATATGAAAATTTAATTCGGAATAACACTCTCCGTTCAAAAAAACCGTATTTTGGACATTTAAATCTAGTTACTGGGTTTCAAAACAAGTGATACAAATGAAATGCACAAAAAAAGACAGACTTGCTACAGTTGAAGTGCTAAAATAATTTGTTTTGAGTGTCGTAGCACAATGACTTCCATTTTACGCAGGTCATGGCATCCTGGATTAATAAATAAACTCTTCTGCAAGTATTTACTTTGTCATCAAAATGTTTCAAACTTGACACTATCATACGTAAAATTAAATGGAGATTCCAAAAATGTATAAATATACAGGGTGTTCCATTTAAAATAACATAGTTTATGTCAATTCCGGCGAAACCGGAAGCGGCAAAAACTTGTTACCTATGTCAACAAATGCCATTTAAAGAGTATATTATATATACCAAATTTCATTTAGATATCTTAAAAAATAAAAAATTTATGGGGGTGCCCCAGGTTTCGTTGACACCCGGTATATCCCTTATTTTATGATAACCTCGTATTTTAGTAAACTTTTGACCTAGCTGGAGACGAATTTCTGACACTTATTGAAAAACCGCTCGGTAGGGGTTGTAGGCTTAGGGGTAATCTACAACATCCATAGAATACTCACCGACGACAACTCCTATAATTTGGCAGAAAAAAGTCTTTAAATAGTTTAGGAAAACGGTTAAGGAAGTCTTGAGAAAAGCAATATTAATAAGACGCAAAACGTACGACGGGGAGTGTACGGCAGCTCAGATACAGCGCGCCGAAGCAAACATAAGAGTCGGAAAATATGCGAACTATAGTCGAATTGGCGATTCAGGTAATGCGCGTCATCAATCACATGATCAACGGTCGGCGTTACCAATAATGCGCTATAAAAAAATACAAAATGTAATTGCTAAATATAAATTATTTTTGTAGTTTTCTAAGATTAGGCAGCCGTGTTTCATCACAACGTCTCTAAATTTTTGAAAATAAAAAAAATCGGGTTTTTATTTTCTAATTTAGCTCATATTTATTTTTTGTAAAGTTAGTATTATTTTTGGCATGTTTATATTATTTCACTTACAAATTTTTGACAGATGGTGTTGTATGTCATTGTCATTGCGATAGAATAGGAAAATGTCAACAGAAAATTTAGGTTATAAAATTTGTAAATCGTTTGAAACTTCATGTAGACGTACCAAGTTATGATGTTATAAAATTTATTGATGACGTGCATTACCTAGCTCGCTAATTCGACCATAGTTAGAACTATACCTTTTCAACATCAAATTGAGAATAAACAATTCCAAATTGGGAATAAACACATTCAAATTGGGAATAAACAATTTCAAATTGGGAATAAACAATTTCAAAATGAAATAAACAATTTTAAATTGGGAATAAGCAACTTCAAATTGGCACTAAACAATTTCAAATTGGCACTAAATAATTTTATATACAGCGTGTCCCAGGATAGATGTTACAATCGGTGTGATGGACAAAAAAATTTTGAATTTTATTTTAAGATTGTGGAATTAAGCCCTGCTTGGTTTGAAGAGAATTTTAAGAATATTTTCAGTTTTTGAAAAACAAGTCGGCCTTGACATTGAAGCGAAAACTATTTTCTTTTCAGGTAAAGTACCCTTTTTGTTCATGATACGGCAAAATTTTACTAAGAAAAGTTGTTCATAATAAGAAATTATGGCCCTATGCAAAATTTCAGGAAGATCTACCTACTTTGATTAAACCGTCACATTTTAGATTAAACAAAATAAATTGTATTTATTCAAAATTTTCTTTGTAGAACATTGAACGAAACAAATAGCATTTACAAGAAATTTAACTTACGAAACATAATAATAACACTGATCTACAATAAATTATTTATTCCACATAACTGCCAGGAGGCCATGAAAAAACTATCGTTGACTAATCTTCCTGAAATTTTGCATAGGGCCATAATTTCTTATTATGAACAACTTTTCTTAATAAAATTTTGCCGTATCATGAACAAAACGGGTACTTTACCTGAAAAGAAAATAGTTTTCGGTTCAATGTCAAGGCCGACTTGTTTTTCAAAAACTGAAAATATTCTTAAAATTCTCTTCAAACCAAGCAGGGCTTAATTCCACAATCTTAAAATAACCTTCAAAAATTTTTTTTGCCCATCACACCTATTGTAACATCTATCCTGGGACACACTGTATATATTATAATATTTATTCAATAACTGATTATGGGTATTATTATTAACTACGTATTACATTATGAGTATTATAATAGCTCAAATGTTATTTATTCAAAAGACCATGTCTAACAGATTCAGAGCGTCGGGAATGAAGATTTGAATGTGTGCAACATATCTTGCACAATTCACCATGGTTATTTTGGTCATAACATTCGGTCTAATTATTTCTTCCAGCGTGATGTTTGCCCTGTCTTCAGCGGCTATGATGTGGGGCAGTTGAGCTGCTAGGTCAGTTTTCACGCCAGCTTTAAGGGCTGACCAAGCGGCTTCAATTGGGTTAAACATCGGACTATACGGCGCAAGCCTCAACAAACGGTGTTCGTTAAATTCATCTTGTTGAAATACTTCTTCGACTGATGCATGACAAGGGCAAATTCATTGGCTTCTGGCATCCGAAAGGCGCCTCTTCTTAATTCGTGGTGTATCAA
The DNA here is from genome assembly GCA_963082815.1 of Melanotus villosus. NCBI lineage: Eukaryota > Metazoa > Arthropoda > Insecta > Coleoptera > Elateridae > Melanotus > Melanotus villosus. Next base: position 12,692,213 of record OY720425.1, on the reverse strand, counting down.
ACCTATATTTCCTATGGCCCCAATTACATGGATGTTAGATCCTTTACTGCCTGCAGCAATATGGGTATAGCGGGTCTCTTTTTTAGATCTTCCTTTCCTTCGCGATATATACAGATTGAAATTGGTTTCGTCAATGTAGACAATAGGTAGATTTTCTGCTTGATACTGCAGGAGCTGCTGTATGTAGTCCCGCCTTTTCACTTTATTTTCACCACTGTTTGCCCTTTCAGGCTCTCTTCGAACATCTTTCAAGGTATACAATAAGCCATCTAAATGGTTCCGGACACATTCGGTGGGTACCGTAATATGATAACTGTTTTGTATTTGTAGCTTCATTTTTTCAAAGTAATTTTAGGATTTCACGAATCTGTTTCTTCACATTATCAGCGTCCACTTTCTTGATGTAAGGAATTATTTTTATATTATAATACCTATGTACTTATTATATTTGAAATTGTTTAGTGCCAATTTGAAGTTGCTTAGTATCAAATTGATTGTGTTTATTCTCAATTTGCAGTTGCTTATTCCCAATTTGAAATTGTTTATTCCCAATTTGAAATTGTTTATTCCCAATTTGAATGTGTTTATTCCCAATTTGAAATTGTTTATTCTCAATTTGAAGTTGAAAAGGTATAGAGATCCTGTATATGGTCCAATTTTCGAGCCAGGTAATGCACGTCATCAATAAATTTTATGACATCATAACTTGGTACGTCTACATGAAGTTCCAAACGATTTACAAATTTTATAACCTAAAAAACGTCAAATGTCAGACAAAAGTTTATTACACTCAACTTTTAACCTGATCAAAAAGGTAACACAAATACGCTCCGGCTGCTAGTGGGTGTAGGTCGCAGGTAAAGAGTCAGAATTATTTAGCTAATGCTGTAGGAACATTATTACAAAGGGGCGCCAGGTAGAACACTAAGATCAGTAATCGTATTTGTCTAGATCCTTAATCTGCGGCTACCATGCAGATGGTAAGTGGTCAAAAGCAAGAAGGCGTAAATAAATCGACTCGATTTAACGTGTAACAGCACAATATAATTGGTAGGTACAGTATCGTAGGCAAGTAAATTCACTAAATATTCCAATGGAACTATAAACTAACATAAAATGACAAACCTATTTATAACATGATAATGTTTGGAATACAACAGAATTCTCTTTAATTGTTAGATTCAAATGTACATAAATTATTGACTAGACGTAAACTAACTGGATAGTAATAATACAAAATACGAATTTAAGTAATTTCGAACGTTGGAGAATTAAGTCTTACTTGACTGAAAAGAGTTAATCACATTAATTTCATTAACTAAATTGATTGAATCACCCGTGATAGAAGCGCAATGTCGTCAATAAGTGTCGCATTAAAGTGGATAAAGTTAAATAACGTCGCGGCAAATCAGGTACCTGCTTCTGGCGAACGTTTCCCCAAGTATACACAAATATAAATATATCTCTATAGATTTGTAATTATGGTAATAACAGACTGATATTAAATTGAGGTAGTAAATACGACTTGCGATACTGGTCACTATAACTTTTCCCTTCGGTAGGTTCAATCGGTGGTAATGGAATTTATTATTTTGAGTGCAACGGTTCAGTGCAAGATTACTTTTTATGTACAACCGAAATGACAATGAAATACCGCTGAATGAAAGAGTCTTCTCAGTTCAGGTTCAAATATTTAACACGAAGCACTCTTAACTAGTGGACCAGATTGCACGAGATCTAGCAATATAGACGAGTAAAGGTATCTCTGACCTGCTCCTTTTGATCAAATCTTCTAGATTGTACCAGTAGCGAGTAACCAGGGGCAAGATTCAATTATTGCTTGATTGCTTTGCTGTCGAGGCTCACCGACTTCGAAATAGGAAGGCGTCTTCGGCAGCGGGATACCAAAATGGTGCACCAAAACAGCACTAAGAACGTGTTGTACTCCAATACAGACACACGAAAAAGACCAACGAAGAAACAGAAAAGAAAAAGAAGAAGTAGAAGAAGAAAAAGGAGGCCAGATCTTCGGCCTTTCTTTAGAGTGATGAGTTGACTTTTTAATCCACCTTCAGTGATTATGGAGAATGTTCATGACAGTGAATCCACCCAAATCGAAAATCGTCAATGCAACGTCTCCATATATATTTGGTTCGACTAATAATCCACCACAAGTGTAGTCAATACTATCAATTAAGACTTGTAGAAGAACCAAAATACTACCACACTCAATCTGATATTTTACAACCAAAATTGTTCTTTTTTTTCTCTAACCTTCACGTTCCTATCGTTACCGAAATATTGTAACCGACCTACTAGTTTTAGGATTTTAATTAATGACGTACCTAAAGTAAATTTAAACCGTAACACGTTAATGACACACAACACGATCTGTCAAAAATTTGCAAGTGAAATTGGAAATATAAACATGCCAAAAATAATACTAACTTTACAAAAAATAAATATGAGCTAACTTAGAAAATAAAAACCCGATTTCTTTCTTATTTTCAACAATTAATAGACCTTGTGATTAAATACGGCTGCCTAATCTTAGAAAACTACAAAAATAATTTATATTTAGCAATTACATTTTGTATTTTTTTATCGCGCATTATTGGTAACGCCGACCGTTGATCATGTGATTGCTGACGCGCATTACCTGGATCGCCAATTGGACTATATAAGAAGATAAGAGTTGGGAAAATGCCGTGATACAGTTTGATTGATTTGGATCAATTTTTGCATGGACTACTTAATTAAAATGCATTTACTTGAAATCTGTTAAAATTGACACTTTTGATGTTTATTAATTATTAATAAAGGGTCAAATACGACAAAATGACTGGCTGCAGCGCAAGAAATTGAAATAATAGAGCCGAAATAAATGAAAATAATGTTAATCCGTTCAAATAAATCTTGTTAAAATATTTGACTGGTTAAGTGACACCGTGATGACAATTAAAATGACGTTTGTGTTGATCACGTGTTTGGATCAAAAATTGCTGCCAAAATAGTCTCATTTTCCCAACTCTTAATATATACAGGGTCTCTAGTTAGAACTGCCGCCGAAATCCTTTTTAACCTGAATGTACGCTGAAAACGACTGCAGCGCTCGCCACGCCTCCTCAGCTTTCTTGTTTGTTTCGGTCAGCTGTACGCGTCAAAATTGTATGCAGATCTTATAACGACCGTAACTTCAGCCCGATACAAAATTTTTGATTTGTTTACTTTTTTACGTTAGGGATACATTGTTTTCCGTTAAAAAATTTTGCTTTTGGCTGTTAACTCGGATGTTTATAAATTGTGCGAGCTGCAGTGCCAAATTTTTAAGAAATGATTTGAAGACGACCACGAAAATGCCCAAAATGTCATGCATGTGCAAAAAAACTTATTTGCTTAGAGTATAGAGTCCACAGTAGTTTTGTTGTTAGTGAACACTCAAAACTGCTTTAAAAAGATAGGAGTCAGTTAGACCAACCTAGGTTGAAACATCAATAAAAAAGAACACAGGTGGTTTAAGGGTTAAAAACAACTGAAATTTCTACTAACTTAACATTAAAAAGCCATGACCTATTTGAAAGCAAAAGGAAGTTAATTCTTTATACATTCGTTAGTTTTTTTATAAAATTTCAAGTGTATTGGCATTCAATTTAGGTACAAACTGAATTAGATTAGTGTTAGGTACAGGATAAGGGAGCAGGTGTTCATGAATTCACGAAATTATTTTGGTTAACCTAACCACTCATTAGAATGGTAAATTAATTACATTTGAAAACGCAAATCCAAGCCATGTTATAATTCGATAAATAATTATTGATTAAGACTGCAATAATGCTGACCAAATGGCTATGAAACAATTGCAAGAAAAAAAAGAATTAGGACTAAGTTTTTGACTTGTATACTAACGGAAAGATACGTAAATATTGCATTTTCGCTTAGAAAAATCTAGAACACTTAGTAACATTCTAATAATTAATAAAGTTTATTATGACAAAATTTAAAGTTGTACTTACCTAAATTAAACAGAAAAACCAATATTTCCCTCACTATACGTGGATCAAGCGCATATCATTTAACAGTAACTTGATTTACAGGCAGCTAAATACTAAATAGCAATGTAAAAAACACGCTTTGCGCCAATGATTTTGAAATATCTTGTCACCGAGATAATAATAAGGCGTGACTCAAGTTAAATATAATGGAAGTGGGTGATCGTTGAAACACCTGCTGTTTTTTTTTATTTTTTGGCTTTCGTCCAAATTTTCAACTGAATGGGAAAAATATCTAAAATAGCCAAGGATAGTTATTTTTATTACTGAAATAAAATTCTAGAAATTTATTGGAAATAAAAATTAATATTAATTTCAAAAATTATTTATTACGTAACAAAAGGCTTTAATAAATAAATTACCCTATCAACAAGGAACAGTACAATGTAGTAAAAATTGAAGCCATAAAAATTAAGGGCATTTGCCGCAACACTTCTTTATTAAGTCCTTTTCACCAGGTTTATGATTAGGAGTCCAAGGTCCTAAACTTGCGTTCGCATAAAAGTCCATAGGATAACTAGAATCGTTTTTATTTGCAGTCCATTCTGCATCGTCTAGAACAACCGCCATTTCGTATGGCGTTAAAAGAGGTTTCGAAAATGCTCGTCCCCAATCAATCGACAGTCGCGGACAAGCAATTTGTACAAATGCATCTAAACCAGTGAATAAGTCGAGTTTAGCGGGAAATATTTCCGACAGTAATATAATCATCGTTTGTCTGTTACAATCCTGCAAACGTTTCTGTAAATGGTCCACGACCTTGGGGTTACCTTGCCGACCGAGCGTGCCCATAATAATTCCAAATTTTTCAGCAACTTTTGCATTCGCAATAGATTTCTGTCGCACTACTTGCATTTCTTCATGTTCGTAATATTCCCTTGTAAACTTTTTACTGTATGGGTCATACCTAAAGGCTTGAATTCTAGGATTTGCAATCATCGCTGCTTCTAAATGAAAACGACCATCTCCTAAATAAATAACGGCATCGGCGCACTTTAACACAGGTGCTGTACACCCTAAAATTTCACCGGGAGAAAGCGGTTTAAATTGAGGAACGGTAACGGTGTAACCATCTTCTTTTAGTTGACTTGCTGCCGCTTGTAACGTTGCAACAAACTGAATCGTACTTACTAAACCTAATTTTGTGGTTGTCGGAAAATTTATTTTTAACGTTTCGATAAAATGTAAAGCATCAATTTTAATATCGACAAATATATAAAGCACTTTGAGTCCACCGTTTGGGTCCATCGGTACTAAACAACTGTGTCCGTAATGTACCAACAAATCGACCCCTAAAGCTTTAGCCGTGAGGTCATCTATACAACACGCACCATAAGTTACATCACCCATTATAACTGTATCAGCTTCTGTATGGTCACGAATTATATCCGAAATTGTAGTGGCAAACATTAAAAGTCCTTCTGGCATTTGTAACGCTACCATCTTCGCTCCTAATTCTTGTATCCTCCATATCGTCTTTGGTATTTCAAAATTATAATTAGAAGGTAGAGTACTGATCGCTTGTTGTAACTGTTTATTTTCTATAAGCGAATTTGGTATTTTACTTAACTTTTTCGCCGTAAACACTTTCCTGGATGGTTTGGCACGTACAACTAACGCAGAATCTTCCGACATTTCAATTTTCCTTTAAATTAAAAAAGCGTTGATATTCTTACATTAAAATTAAGAGTGGATAGTAAGCAATTATCAAAATAAATTACTAATTATGTAAGTTACTTAGTTTTAGAAAATGATAGTAAATTTCACTTAATCACTCCAGCTCTGAAATATTTGAGGTTATGTTTTTACGCATGTGATTGTAGGCGATTTTGTGGGTATGTTAGTACTGGTAGCGACCATGGTAGTTGGCAGCTTCAATAAATGACAGTGTGGTGGTTTGGTTAAGCAACGTAAAAATAACCGAATTTATGATCAGTGATCAGCAACGACAGTAAAAATATCATAAACGCATGTTTAAATCCTGTTAGTAGTGCTGGTTGCCTTTCATGTGTAGATGTGTTATAAATTAAACTTATTGGTTGAGAAATTTTTCACTTATCCAATATAATGTTTTATTTATTTATTAACCAAGCTTGTGACACGAACGTAACTACAAGGACCTTCCGTGGACTTCCTCGTGATAGTAAATGGAACTACGAGTTTTAAACGAGTTGTCAACCATAACTTGGATAAAAAAAAGAGTGGTGTTGGCGCCATAACTGCAGTAATTAAATAGTAAATCGTTGAAAAGAATGCAATATCTTTATTTTATTATCGAGCATGGCCATCATTTTGTAAAATGTCCTTATTCGACCCGATCATATTTTGAAAATGCTGATGTTCTCCGCGTGGCGCTAGTAACAGTCCATGGTTTGAAACTTGTTGTTTCTAATTGCGTCTTGGCTAAATAAAGTGGAAAGGCCTTAATACGTAATATTTAATTTAGCTGGCCTTGCTTAACACTAAATGTACTATTTTGATTGTTCAACCTCTAGAATCTATTTAAGAGTTACTTAATAGCAATTACTACAAATCATTAGAACTACATGAACAGAAACACCTAAAGAATGAAAATAAAGATTGTCATTTTTGTTAATTATCAGATTATTAAATAATTTAATATCAAAGTGATTAAATAAACCTAGAAAAATTAATATTACACATAATACAAGCTGTTTTAAGCGGGTTTTGCTAATAAATCGTTCTGAGGCTAACCGAATCCTGATGACGTCATTACATCCTCTTCCGTGGGAAGAATAAAACTCATAATCCCACCGTTTCAGGATCAATAATCAAAATGTATCTCACTGAATTTCAATTCCTTTGGTGTTTCTTAAAGCTTATTCTCATCTTGTTTACGTAATTTAGAAAGGAGATAAAGCTAAATAAAACAAATCCAAAGGACGCCCACGTGTTATGTACTTACAAAGCCCTCAAGGACCAAGATCAAAACCTTTTAAACAAGATTTAATTGAAGGTCTTTGCGTAGTTATTATAGGGTATCGTTTTCTTTGGGATGCTTTACGGAGTACGACGTAGTATACCTTTTTAATAAAGAGAATAAATATTTTCTTATCATTAAATTGAATTCGTCAAGTAGAAGAAATCCCATCTCGTCTTTTGATGTAAACAACCAAAATGCGCAGTATTTCGAGATTATTTTTAGCTCTTAATTTACATACATATTTTTCTTTTGGTTTTTTAATATTTGAATATTACAGCAAATATCAAAGTAGTGCCTAGGTTTTTCCATTTCTTGATTTAGTTCAGTGCATGTTTTGTTCTTTCATTTGAAATTCTCAAGAAACCTTTTAAGAGGTACATATAAATAAATACAAGTTCCGGTTTAGTTCTGATTAAGATTGAAGGATTACAGGAAAAGGTATTTCGCAGTTTGAAATCGATACAATTATGTATCTCCTTTTTCTTTTTGTTCTGGTTTGTAGGTGTAGCCTGAAAATTACCTTGACGACCTACAACGACCCCGCGTAAATCTCTGGGTTTCCTATTTTCCTTTTTCCCGATGCCTTATAAATCTTATGCTAATGTCGTGAGTTTCGAATTCACATACCCTGGAGCGATTAGATTCCTTGGAAATTTGATATTATTCGATATTAAAACAAATGAAAGTTGGTAGAAATTAATATATTTTTGAGTTCGGAAAAGGTTGGAAATTGATTCAAATTCGTGAAATTTAATTCACACAGAACAGGGTAAAAATAACCTTGGTTTTTGATTACACAGGGGCTTGGGGAGGTGTAACCTTACAATTTGTTCTTTAGGGACTTCCCCCTAGGAGAGACGTCGAAAAAAATGAGGTAAATTTTAGGATAAACAGATAAGGTTTGTCCGTTGTTCAAGATAATATTTAATTGATAAATACATGCAAAGAGTAGTGCTTGTTTTTAATTTCATGTACCTAGTAATAACAAGAATCGATGACTTCGAATGGATACGCCACACTCGACGAATCATAACTTTCATTTTGTCTAAAGGCAGATAAAATTCTTAACACCAAAAAGGCGTTGTTCGATCTCCTTTGAAGAAGGAATAGATAACCCTTGCAGGTGATCTTCAGATTTATGCTTGCAACAATGACAGAATAAGAGCAATTTCACTCTGCGTCCGAATCCGAAGAGACTTTCAAACCTAGAAGCCTAGTAGTGCAATACTTTGGGAGATGGGCTTTTCTGGCCTTCCCTGATTGAATAAGGTAGTAGTTCTTTCATAAATTCCAGCTTCGGAACTTTCCACCGTTTTTGATCCATTCGTACACCAGATGGAGGCCATCTGACTTTGTAGCTCCTATCCTCATTAACATATGTAATCTCCCCCGCATGAATATTGTGGCGTAGCCCTTTTTTGGGGGTTGTTAAGTAGTAAATAATTATCTAGAAGATAAGGTTATTCACTTGTTTGGTAGAGACGAAGGTGCTACGTCACGTTTGAGTTTGTTAGCTTGGCAGTTACGAGAGGGTAGAAATAACTAAATCAGAATTCAACTAACATAACACATTTATTTTAAACATTTAGTGAGATTGATACAAGTCTTTCCTTTACAAATAAGTATTCAAGAAGTAAAGTTTAATGTTTAGCTTGGAGTATCTAAGTCCGCATCAGGATATAAATCTCTTTATAAAATATTCTAAGTTCGAATGACTTCTATAAAAATATTCTAAGTTCAAATGACTTCTACAAAAATATTCCAAGTTTGAATTTCTTCTAAGTTCAAAGTTGAATTAGTTTAACAATTTTGCACAAGTACAGAAATAAAGAATACTTTTCTAAGTCCAAAAATAATGAATAATTTTCACCAACAAATACAAGTACAAGTCCCAACTAAGGGTAAATTAAATACAATTCAAACACTTACATGAAAACTAGAATTCGCAACATCTGGAGGCTAGTAGATACGTACACGGCAGGGATGCAAACAAACATGCCCTTTTGATATTTCGACGTTCTATTTATATGGACTCTTGGTCCAGCCTCCAGCTTTTACGATTTGTTTTATTACCTATACGTGCTTATCTACATTTTGTATAAACTATTAAACATCTGTTTTATTACTTATACGTGCTTATTTTATTCTTGAAAAAACTATTAAAATGAATCTACTCGAGCACGTGGATAGCAAGGGTTCGTTGGAGGTTACATCTTCACTTGTTCGCGTACATTGGCGTCCTTTCGTTTACAGTTAGCCAATTATTTATTTCGATATTTCTGTATTTATTACAATATTTTATTCCACATATTTTAAGGGTAGAATTTCAAATTTCAATAAAGCGTAAATTGTTACTATATTTACGAAAACTAAAATTAAAATGTTATGGTAAACATGTAAACATAATTTCAAAGTCGAGCTGGTGTACTTCAGCAGTTCTCCTTTTATATAAGAAGTTTCCTTCCACGTACGTGTGATTCTTCAAGAATAATGACACTTTTTATCCGTGCCGTATTGCATCATTTGGCTCTACCATGAATATTTGGGAATCAAGATACAGCGACAACGGAATAACAAAACGAAATAGATGAAGATTATAAATAATGACATGAGAAACAACAGAATAAAGTTATGTTTAACTGCAAATAACTAGCAGAATAAATACGAACAAATCTACATGAACTGAAGGAAAAACTGATCCTCACCATTAAAATTTGTGCGGTAATCATAATATTTTTCGGTAAAAAAGTAGGCGAAAAAAAACAAAACAGCTCGCACAAAGCTTTAACGGACTAAAACGTAAAATGCGTGAGACAGAAAGGTATACCGGAAAAGGACGAATAAGATGAAAACGTAGACGAAGAAGAAATGTATAGGGAGAAAAACAAATGAGTAAAATGAGTAAAAAAAAACGACCAAACAGATGGAGGAGGGATAGGGAAAGAAAGAAGGCGAAGTTGAGAACCGAATAGGAAAAACTGAGACACAATGGACAGAAGAAAATATGGAACAGAAGAGAGAAACAAGTAACCAAGAAGAATATAACAAGGGAAGAAGAGGGCAAAAGAAGAATATGAAGATGCAGGCCGAAGCTAAACAAAAACATATGCAATGAAAAGAAGAGAACGAGAAGAAAATTAACATAGAAAGAACGAAGAAGCTGAGACTGTAACGAGAAAGCATAGAACAAGATGAGAGCAGAAGAAGAAAATGAAAATGTAGGAGAATGAGCAAGGTCGAAATAGAAAGGTGCAAAGTTAACAAAAATATATTTAGAATGAAAAAGAAGAGAAGGAGAACAAACTTAACATGGACAGCACGAAGAAGTTGAGAGTCGAATGAAAACAAATAGAACAAAGAAAGATGAAAGCAGACGATGTAGGAGATGAAAGAAGGCCGAACTAGAAAGGCTCAAAGATAGAGAAAGAAGGGAAAGAGACTGAATGAAAAGAACGCAGATGAAGTTGAGAGTGTAACGAAAAAGAATAGAACAAGGGAAGAAGAGGACAGAAGAAGAAGAAGATGATGATGAAATTGCAGGAGAAGGAAGAGACCGAAATAGAGAACTGTACAGATAGGGGAAAAAGATGTGGAATGAAAAAGAAGAGAAAGAACAAACGAAACATGGAAAGAAGGAAGAAGAAGAGAAAGATGGGGATAGGGAAAGATGGAACAATGAAAGAAGGTGGAAAACGAAGATGAGAAATACGAAGGGAAAGGGAAAGGAGCTAGGACAAACAAAAGTAAAAAGAATAGGAAAGAAAAGTAGGAGACGAGGACGAAGAGAAACAGGAAATCCCAGGAGAAAAGAAAAAATATGGAGCAAAAGAGGAAATGAGAAAAAATAAGTAGTGAAAAATAAAGAAAAAGACAACGATAGGAACCAAAAAGGGAAAAGAAGAGTAAAACAAAAGAACAAAGAAGAAAGGTTTGTCAAAGTTTTCTTCAGTTGTTTCAACCTCCTAAGGACAGGCTGTACATACAGGCTTAATCAGAATAAAGTTATAGTATACTGTTCACATGGCATACTCTGACAGTTATTTTGAAATGTTTACGAATTTTTTATACGAAGTGTGCAGTTAAGCTGGCTAAAAATTAGACTGTAATATGTAATGTGGCAATATTTACCCCTCTATACATATAGAACAACATTATGAAAAGTGCAAATGACGCACCGGTGTTCAAGCAAACGACTGAGCAAAGATTTACGTTATGCAACGGTATCACTCGATGTAATGTTCTTGGCGCAAAAATGCTTGTTTATTCCTTTTAAAGCCTTGGCGGAATTTTTATTGGACACTTATTTTGTAAGCAGCCATTCTAAGATAGTTTGATACAACGACTATCAATTTAAATAAATAAAACAAAGGAATATCAGTAGAGACGCAAAACGTCTCTATCCAGCCTGGTCAAATGCAAGGTACGGGTGATTTTCGCACGGCGCCACTTACCGACTCAAACAATTATTATCATTGAACGAATTGCTGGATTCCTATAAAAACATGTCATTTCTTGTGTCAAATTAAGGATGAAACCTTTTATCGTTATTTCTTTTTTACCTTTGTTGCAAGTATTGTCTGATATGCAAATAGCTTTTCAGTCCTAAAGATTCCAAGATATTTTTTCTACCGTTTGTATGTTTCAGCAAGATTTTATTGCTTCTAATTTTGTATAGTTAGTATTGTTAAATTGTAACCTCAACATTTAACATGTAGAAATGTACTGCAGTTATGTTACAAACTATAGCCGGTAACTAGCGCCATGTGAAGTACATCGGCATTTTTAAAATATGATGAGGCTGGGCAAAAATCTAGAAGTGTTTAAATGTATTTGAGTCTGCTTTTTAAAGCTTAATATCAAGGCACCTACTCAAAACATGGTAAGTAAGGACGCAGAATTTACCACTGCCAGTTTTAAAATATTCCGATAACACTCCCCCCCTTTACTGACTTTCTAAAATTCTTTTAGAGTTACCTATATGAAACTAAATGACGACGAAAATTATGATGCGACATGCATTTTTTACTACGATGCCCTTTGGTTTTTTTTCAAAACAATTCCACTAATAAATAACAAATGATTTTAAATCGAACTGTCATACCTTTGATATTGTTCGATTTAATCCATAACGTCTTTTAAAAGTGCCGAAACGTGAGCTCGTAAGCCTGACGTGTTTCGTGTCGAAAACTAACTTGTGCTTTGTTGACCTCGACGTGTCTCCATCTCCGCCCCTTAAACTTTCCATCATCCCTTTTTATGGATAAGTCCATTGCAACGGAGATAAGGGCCCCAAGATTTTTCTGTCGCATTATTTCTGGCTGTAAATCCGTACGACCATATTTGCTTACGCTATCTTTTTATATAAAATCCCCTGAAAATGTCAATTTTTTCACTCGGCGCATTTGGTCGAAGGATAAAGGGAGGACCTTAACCCTTCGGGTCCCTTGAATTTTTGTTTTGTAATTGTCAAGGTAATCGTAAAGGCATGAATATTCATTAAGGTGTACTTGAACGTTTACGATTTTTAAGTGGCCGCTTAAAATTTCAGAGCTAACGATTTAACGGAGGCGTTTAAGAAGGTCCTTTTTTTTAGAAAACGTGCGTTTTTGGGGATCAAAAAGGGCGGTAGGAATAAACAAACGTCGGTGTTAAATCAATGTCGTGTTGCAACACGGTCATTTATACGTATAGGTATGGGGTGCAGAAATCAAAGGGCATCATAAAAAGCATCTTTATGCTTGAACTTGAATGAAAATGTGAGCGCGTGGGGTGAGTATTGATCCTCTGGCGAGGGAGCTATCGACTGGACGCAGTACCGCGCCGACCCTCGTCGCAAAGAGAGTAGTGGTGATGCCAACGTGACCGCGTCGACGGCACCATGTCGTCCATATCCGCTCAGGGGGTGGTGGAGCGTGCCTCCGCGGAACTCTCGAAGAGGATTAATGGCCTGGGGCTGCGGGGCAGCAAACACCACTCCAAGAGCAGCGTCATGGAACGTGTCACCAACGTATTTTGCGGCAGCAGCAACACGGCCGTCGCGGCGCCCGAAAAACCTTCACGTTTGCTGCCATCGCGAGGGGCCAAGACCGCCAACAACCCCGTGATCGTGGTCGCTCGGCGGCCCCGCTTGCCCCAAATGTACCTAACATGGGAGCAGCTGATGTTGGACGAACGTTTCCTAATGAAATTCTTTCTCTACTTTAACGCGTGCGAACGGTGCGTTCTCGCACAAGTGTGTACGCGATGGAGGGACATACTTTACAGATCGCCACGTTACTGGACTGGTTTGATGCCCGTTTTGCAGTGTCGCGAATTGAGAAGCACCCAGGGTACGGACCGTGGCCGTCTATACTCGTCCCTGCTGCGACGTGGTTTTCATACGCTTTGTCTTATGGGGGCTTCCGACGAAGATGCCCTCGACTTAGTCAATTCCTTCCCACTTGCATCTAAACATGTGCATTCGTTAAGTCTTCGCTGCTCTAGCGTCACTGACAGAGGCCTTGAAAGCTTACTCGACCATCTTCAGGTGTGTGATGATTGTTCTTTTTATTTATTCCGAATATAAACATAATTAAGTTTACCTGACCTCACGGTACAATTGATTATTATCGGCGAACGCTCGAAACAACAACAACCCTATCGAGAGAAACCTTATTATAGCACAAATGCGGATGTGGCGTGTTTATTTAAATCAGAACTCGGAACTTCCTTTGTCGCTTTTACAAAAATCGCTATCCGTTGTTTTAGTAAACCTTTTTACTACCTCCGCATCAACATCGTTACGAAATAGTTATTTGTTTAACAAAACAAAAAAGTGACAGATCTACTACCGTAGCTGGCATTTCACAGTCAGGGCGAAGCCCATGCTATGAAAACAGCCAAGGCAGTAAATCATCATTTTTGTTTATAATTAATATAAATTTGACGATTATTTTTAAGTCATTACCATGCAGCCATCTATTGGTTGTTTTCATGCAGTCCGTAAAAGTAGGTACTCTTTTACTGCCAAGTCAGCAGCAGTATAACTGTTATGCCTGTCAGTTGTCAGTAAAACGACATTTTTAATATCAGTATATTATTCAACGAGCATGTAACGATAGCCATTATTTAACGAAGACGAAGTTTGCGACACGAGTCGAAGGTGAGTGTCGTAATTCACCCGAATCAGCCATAGTAATTACATGTAAATAAAACGCTATACTATTTACCTTTTGATTCAAGTTAAAAACGTGTAAATAAGGAATTGATACAGTTTATGACAGCTGCCAACGATTTTTTATGAATAAAACAATCGCGGTATATGTATGACGTATCCGTACATGGCTACTAAATAATAATGCCACCAGGGTTGCCGGATATTTTGTGTACAACAGAGCCAAATCTAGAATTATTTAATCGCCAAAAGGATTACAACCACAAACGTTTAAAAATATTACATCTGGCTTTATGTATTTTCTAAGAGAGGTTGAATAATTTCTTCTCCCTTTTCTGTAAAATTCAGAAACAACAAAACAGATTTTTTGTAGCTGAAAATATCGGGACGAAATATCCCAAATTTGGCATAAAATCGCCAAATTTGGCACCCTTGCAAGGGTTGCCAGATATTTTAAACCTCAAGTAGCCAATTTGACAATTACAAATCGTTGGAAATAGCCAAATCTTGGTGTACTTCCAGTCTTATACCAATTCAAAATTGCAATTTTTCTTTGCCGACATTTTTAGTATGAAAAAACATGTGTATGTGTGGTCATCCGTTCCACGGCTGAAGAGTGGATTAGCCCCTCAACAGCCAATTATATTAGCTTATTTGAAAACTAAAATTGAAAACAAACCGTGGTCATCAGCTTTTAAAGCTGGTTATACTAGGGAAATGTGTTCTCTGCAGTGGTTTCTCGTTGCCTTCTGCAGAGCTTGTGTGTCTTATTACTATCTGAAGGTTACTTGTAACCAAACGATTAAGGCTTCACTCGTTCAAGTACCGACCTCGAACAGTGGAGAATTCTTTGTAAAAACCCTTACCACCTCGTGAGATTCGAACCCAAGACTCCTACCTAGGAGCTCAGCGCTCTTACCACTGCGCCAACGAGCTTTAACGAAAAAACATAACCTATACTATTACGTACTTTGAAAAATAGAAAAGGACACTTATAACTTCTGAATAAACATTTAAAACGAAAATTATACGCATACGTTTTGCAGTTCCTGAACTAATACAAGTAGTAACTACAAGAGAGCGGTTAGTTTAATTTAGTTATATGAATTCAAATTTGACTCGATTCTGTTCATTCTGACGAATGTTCAATTTGACAAAGCTCTTAAACCATGTTTGTGCAACCCGCCCTCAGGCTTATAAAAGACGTCAGAAAATAACCATGGTGACAAAGAGGAATACTTGACGTCAATCGCCATGCCAAATGGCTACTTTGGCCACGTTTGGCAACCCTTAATGCAATTAGGAAATAAAACCGTAAGTAATAAAACCAGCAGCTTTGTGATTAGGCACAGCCTGTGAGTTATAACTCATAATTCATAAGTGTGAGTAACGTATGTCATTATTATTTAACATACATGGAAAAAAATATAACACACCCTGTAACTTCGCTCGACCCTTAAAACATTTGCCAACACCGCTCATACTGTCGTCATTGTGTAATCACTTTTCACCCCTTATATCGAAACCTAATAATCGATCCACGACACACTTACCACTAAAGTAATTCTCACTGAAGCACACAAACAGTGAGTAAATACATTAATACATATATTATAACGGTTCAAAAGTATAAAGTTTTTCGGTAGATCCCCACATTATTTAAACAAATGCTCGCAAGGAATCGTTTTGTTAAAATGTAAACCTTTAAACGAACAGACAAGAACTCGAAACGCCCTTTTTGGCATTGGAGTTACGTAACTGGGGATAAATCAAATATTTGCAATTCATACATAATTTATGAGACATTTGTCTTATTAACCGAAATACACTTTGAATAAAATCGCAATATTTTCCGAAACATAATCAAAACGCTGAATATGGACGTATGTTTATAATAGAATTCATCGAGAGCACGGCTGACTAACCGAGGGAAAAAAGGATCACCGAAATAAGCATTTAAACGGCCTTTCCTGATACCCAATTATTCGGTTAATCGGTTATTCGATTAAATGAGTAACTTCCTGATAAAATTATCGAATATTCTTCTGTTGTAGTTAAAAATATAATTTATAATTATTTTATTAGGAGGCACTAAACATACAAATACATCTTGTAACAACAAATATTAAGTATGTACGTTAAATAACTAAATGTTCTTTCGGTGCTTAATCGGCTAATTGAATATCTATGAGCTAAGTAACCGAAGCGATTGTTTAAACAACCGAAAACCGATTGTATGCTAAAAAATTATTCGACACTTAAAGGCAGTGTCAACTTATGAAAAGCACCTGTGCAAAATTTACGGCCGAATTTTAATTCGTTACCGTATTATGGGAGCTAAAAGTTTAAGCTATGACGTCACTGATGTCGGTCGCCGGTAAGAGTTATGCATATAACCAATCACAGCCCCTATTTCGAACTCGTGGTTGTCAACCAGCACGTGGGTTTGTTGTGTAGTAGCCTCCGCAGACCGACATCAGTGACGTCACGTATCGGGGATCTGAATTCTCTCTACCCGTTTATTGTGGTTATTATCAACGATATTGAAATTCTACCACCGCAGGTACTTTTACGAGTATTTTAACTAACGTATTTTGATATTTACTAAATATGTTGCATAAGTTGATAAATACAAATCGGTCAAATCTAAAAATAGTTTTTAAGTTGACACTTTCAACCAACCCAAATAGTACAGTACAAAGAATTAACCAATCAGGATCTGAATTTCACCGAGGGGAATCCCCGAGTATTACTTAATCGGTTTAGTTACTCAAAAATCTATACAAAGCTTTTTTTCAGATTGATTTATCATATTTAAATCAAGTGTACAATCTATCTGAAACTTGTAAGATTAACCGATCAACCGTTTAGTTAAAGTTTAAAACGGGGAAGTCCCTACAATCCGTTAGTCAGTTAACCGTCTTATAAATCCCCACCAAAACCAAATAAGCCTTAAGGCTTACTCTCAAAAGTACTTGTATGGGTAAACAACCAATTTAAACCGATCGGGTTAGTCGACATTTTTTAACACGCTTTTCAAAAAGGGGCATCCCCAACAATTGATTAACCAAGTTATTCACCTGTTGTTCAGTATAAGAGTCTTCTTCTTCCTCTTATGGCCGAAACCCAAGCCAATGGCCTATTAATAATTCGTAAATATGAGTACTGTGAGCCCTTTTTGCACCGACAGAGGTGAAGAAGATCGCTCGCGTGTTGCGAGGTTAACGGTTATTAAACGTGTTTTAGTATGATAACCGGAACCGCCAGCTTAACGTGCCCTCCGAAGCACGGAGAAGCGTTCGGTATTTTTCTCAGCTCGGAAATCGAACCCGAGATGTCTATGTGAGAAACTGGGGCGTTTTACACGTGTGTATCCGCTCCTTAGAGTCAAGTAAATTATAAAAACCACGTAATCAAACAAACTGCTCAGTTCAAGCCGATTAATTTCAGGCCGGCTGGTAATTTTCTGATTTACGCTTTGATACGATGGGGAATCCCCCACAAACCGTTCATCAGTTCAATCAATATCATATGGATCTTGCAGAGACTTAAAGATCGTGTTCATTATCTAATTTTCATTGGAACTGGTTCGTTCCCGGATATTTATTTCCACTTTTTCGGATTTTTCGATCAGCTGATCGAATAAAGTCTGAAAAGGGGGAAGTCCCAGTTTAATCATCCGTTAACCGGCATACGAATTAAGAAAAGCATTAAACAAAAACACAGTAGCTAACAGTAACACGAAATATTAGACTAGCTTTTTACATGTTAACCGAGCGTTCAATACAGTTATTCACATTCTTGCGTTCGTCACGAGTAGACTGTTCAAGCGCCTAGCTTATATCTTACCGCAGGCTTCGATTTCACTCTGGAACGTAGATATTCTCGAGTATTCTGTAGCGACCGAGATCATTCGAGAGTTCCTGCCGACAGAGGACACGTTTCGTTACAGTGCAAATAAATTACTTATGTGATTCACGTAATCGCGTTATTTAAACTGATTAATTAAAATTCACTCTTAGACTGTTCTAGAATAATTAACTGTTTGAATTGACCAATCTATTAATCTGCAACTGTATAAACGGTGTGTGCGAATCAAAATTGCTTATATGATTACTCTGATTTATTTAAATCAATCCGACTACATCCAACCTGCTTATTAAATTAACAGGATTTACATAATCACATAAAAGGGGAATCCCCCGCTATTGATTAATAAATCTAACATTCGCATTAACCAGCTTGCATTTAAAACTCACCCAGTTTTTATTAATTAATACGTCACATGCAATTGCGCAGATTCGCAGGCTTGGTGTTAATTTATTAAGGAGTTTAATCGAATTAAACCGTCGGGTGCCGTAATTTAAACCCGAACTTCCTAACTCGAAGTATTTCCAACCACCTTTTTACGCCCCGCCATTTCAAAAACCTACAAAAATTTTATTTTACTTGACACGAATCTTGGTAAATCTTGTGGTTGTTTCTTTTGCCGTAAAACCTTAACCTACAATGTTTTTCAGAACATGAAGTAAGGTTCAATTTAATCCTTGCTGGCTTGAGAAATCGCTTGAAGGTTTCGACAATCAATTTGTGTTACGTAATTTTTTGTACCAAAAAAGAAATCTTCCTCTGGAAATATAAATTGTAAGGATTCCAAAAGCAAAGCCAAAAGGACGTTTTTAGATGGATGTTCGGATTGTCGGCGATCTACATAGAATATTCTTTTGTTTGTGCTTTTCCGCTTTTCGGTAGTAAAGCACAAAGTAATTGTAACGTAAATTGCACAACGCACAAACGAAACTACACGAATGTTGATAAAAGTTGGAACAAATGAACATCAGGTGGAATTAATTAAAACAATGTGATGAAGATTTTCAATTATTTTGTGCGTGCCCATGGCCTACTTCGGTTACAGAATGTACGATCGTATTTTTACGTGATTTTACTGCAAAATTCAAAGGTACGACCTGCTTTTACACTGAAAAGAGGAAAAAGGCTTTCTTGTTGTGGCTTAGGTAATAAGAGTTTTCATTTCAAAGGCATCAGATAAAGCATGTCGGTCGTTTACGTTTTCAAATGTTTCGGTAAAATTATTAAGCATTCAAGGTCCTTTTAATTTTAATTCATTAGGGAGATATTCCCAGGCCTAAAAGAGGTAGAGTAACAAGGTCCTACACGTACACATACACTATACAGGGTGTCTCTAAAATGCGTGGACATGGCTTAACCACAGATTTCTGGGCGCAAAATAAGATGATTTAACCCAACTTACCTATATCCAAATTCGTTTCGTTAAGCCAGTATTCTGCTTCAAAGCTCTTTGAAAAAAAATTAAATTTTCTTATAACAACAAGACGCTTGGATCGATTTGGATGATATTTGGCATGCCACTCCATATTGACTTAAAACATCTTGTTACGAAAAACTTATCAAACGATAATAAAAAGCCATAATCATAGTAACAATTTATTTTTCTCGGAACTCAATTAACGGCGCAAGGCCAAGGTTCAAAGTAATTATAAAAAAATATTACATATTGAATAGAGTAATTGTTAAAGACTTGATATGATAAGATACACACAAATCTAAATATACATATAAAAGATATAAATTTAATACGAAAGATCAAAATAAATATATCTAGAAATATCTAGATGGAAAGACAAGCGAAAATTTTAAATATCAAATAAATTATAGCAATTCATCCATAAATTAGGGAAATGACAATATATAGAAAAAAATTAAAAGAATAAAGGTTAATAAGCAAAACCTAATTCATGAATAAATCATACAATACAAAATTTTACATACGAAAGTTAATTACTTACTAAACAAGAAAATAACATGTGGCAAACATATGTTAATAATACCTACTAAAAATTATTAATAGCAAAAATTACAAAAGTACAAGAAATAATAAATTAAACACTTATCTCCTTAAAATTCAATGACAAAAGCAGGTGTTGATCTAACAAAGCAAGCGAAGAATTTGTTGAAATGCTATCCAGATCGACAGCACCACATGGTGGATGGCGACTAAACGTAATGGCGTCCTCCCACGTGTTTCGAAAATTTGCAAATAAAGCAAAATTAAGAACTCCAACCTGGAACCATTAAAATAGGAAATATATCCACACAGGAAAACGGATATAATATAACCCAAGCAAGGCGCTGTAAATTCCAATTCAATAAGAAAATGGAGATTAAAGAAAAGTTTATCTTAGCACAATGTCAAAGCGAGTGCAAAAATTAAATATCAGAATAAACTAGAAATACATTGAAGCGAAGTTCCATCCAATCAACGGAAGATTTAAAGTCAATCAATCGAACATTTAAAGTAACTGAATCGAAGGTTAAAATAATTTTTAACGGAGCCCGTAGGTCCTATCGTATGAATTTTCAACGGCCAAAGAGACTCGCTCAATGTACGACACAATAAACTCGCCCCACCGAAACTCATGCGCACACTTATCCTCAGAACTACGACCTTACTAAATTCATATACAGAGTGCGCAGAAAGGAATGGATTCACAACAATATAAAAATATAATTAACACATGGAAAAATTAATAGCACACAAAAGAATATATGAAGAATAGAGTCGATAAGACCGAAAGAATTTACTTTTGAACGAAAATTAAGACAAACAAATGAACTAAATGACCAGGCATCGCTTAAAGACGGAGAATAAAGCATAGCAAATGCTGTCAGAACCACGAACGAAAGAAAATCTTTACAAGATACGAAAAGGGAAAATAACTATACGAATTAATCAAGTAAAATGGGAAGGACAACACAGAAGAAGGAATAAGAAGGATACTCGATAACCAGGGAAAGGATCGTGAGATTGTCTTGTGATAAAACAGAAAATTTCTAAGAAAATACCAAAATAGTTGAGGTTACAGACACGACTTAAAAATCGGGCAAGGTTCCCGAAAGAATATCAACATGCAATATAATTAAGAAGACGTGACTATAAATAAATCTTACTCACTATCTCACTACCTTAAGGTAAGGCAATTGATACAGGAACAATCAATCCCTAAAACTACTTAAAAATGACATAAGCAGGATGATAATTCGCAAAAATAGGCAAAGTTTAAATGTAGGGTAACAACCACAGTAACATGAGAGGAAACCTCTTTTACAAAAAAACATAGAGCTTATCAACCAACCAAAAATGGCGATTAATAAGTGGAAAACGATACAATTTGAGCTAAGAGCAGGAAAATTGTAACAATCTTTTGAGATGATAGTGGTTATTATCAATGGACCACTAGTATATGAAACATGGGTGTCACACCCCATATGAGACAGTAACTCTTTAATCGCAAGACCGATAATTAAAACAATATTTTTTTCAGAAAGAAGCATTCAATAATAAACTTTTTTGTCTCTTTCTAATTTGTGATATCTGTTACGGTTTAATCACAAAAATTTAAAATCTAAGTGACTACGCTGAACATTTCTTAAAACAAACTAGGTATTCTAAGAAACAAATGACAAACAACTAATTGCTATCTTCAGTAGCAATTGTTTATCGCTTGTCAAACATTTGAAGTAGCTGTAAGTGCTGCCTTGTGATTTGTAACAGTTCATCTTTTTTTTTACATAATAATGGCTGTAACTTACACTTACGCCGAACGCGCAGTCACTCAGATTTTAAATGTTTGCGATTAAACCGTAATAGATATCACAAATTAGAAAGAGACAAAAAAGTTTACTATTGAACGCTTCTTTCTGAAAAAAATATTATTTTAATTATCGGTCTTGCGATTAAAGGGTTACTGCCTGATATGGGATGTGACACCCATGTTTCATATACTAGTGGTCCATTGATAATAACCATTATCATCTCAAAAGATGTCTCAAGTCAATATGGAGTGGCATGCCAAATATCATCCAAATCGATCCAAGCGTCTTGTTGTTACAAGAAAATTTAATTTTTTTTTCAAAGAACTTTGAAGTAGAATACAGGCTTAACGAAACGAATTTGGATATAGATAAGTTGGGTTAAATCATCTTATTTTGCGCCCAGGAATCTATGGTTAAGCCATGTCCACGCATTTTAGAGACACCCTGTATACATGGTGCAACGTATTAAACGGCGCATCATGCAACCCGCAGAGTCGGGCTGGATTGTGCATTGCACCCGTAAAGACCACATACGCTAACGCACCCGTCTCGACACCGAAAAGTAAAAGAGGTTACGGATACAGATACAGATACAGGAAGATATTACCTACAATTTATTTGATAGTTGAACATTGAACAGTCTTAAACATTAAAAATGTAATTTGTAAGTGAATGAATGTTACAAGAGGCTTAACCTAACCTCATCTGACACGACAGGTTTACAGCAACAAAATTGCCTAATTTGGCCTACTGCACGAATGCATTATACCTACCTCGCCCTTTTGTTTTACAGGATGAATCAGAATATTCCGTTTAATTTTCAAAGTCAAATAATTCAAGCTGATTTTATGTGTTAAAAAGTTATTTTCGCATGAAAGCATTCTTCAGAACATTTTGGTAAATATATAAATCAGAATCGACCCAAGCTGCCTTCGCGTTTGCTTGAATAATGGACTTTAAAAACGTCCTTGCAAAATGAATAGCGGCATATTTAAGGAAATAAATTGCTGCAATTTTGAATGCAAGTTTGGAAAGCTCGAGGAAAATGTAGCTCAATGCGGTGCTTCGTTTTTTATTTTTTATTTGCTCCTTTTATGCTAATCTAAAACGAATTATTAACATTTTGGTTAGACTTTGTTGTCAATCTTTTCACGATTCAAAATCTGGTTGGTCATGATTAGTTAATAGATTTGTTATGTAAATTGGGTTTTTAGAGGTACAAAAAGCGAGGTTATGTATTCCGGTAGCTTTGATAGGGCTTTGTTGCCAAGTCATAGAAAGTTCTGGCAATTTTAGCATGAAAAGGCCGCAATTTCACTAAATATTCGAGGAATTTGTCTAAAACCAGGCTATTTTGTTCAAAAACAGTTGAGTGTCAGTAGTATAACTAGGCGGCTACTGCAAGTCCATTCGAAGCATGACGTCACACGATGTCTTTGAAGGTACGAAGTTCTTATAGACGAAGAAGTGTTATTGGAAACAAATTTAGAATAAGTAGGATAAATAACGCTACAAATGTTATTATTAAAGTGATGACGTAATTTTAGATACCTATTGGAAATAAAAACTTTGCATCTGGTACCAACACGCATCGCCAACATCTGATGTAACTACAATTTGTGCAATCTCTAAAAGATATTGAAAGACAAGAAAGGTCATGAACTTTATTTCTTTAAGTTTACCCGTCCACCTCATCGAAGATCTTTCTCTGGGTCTCCTGCCTTCTATTTTTCCTCCTACCATTAAGTTTTCCATTTCGCCTGTTCTTCTATATTGATTTGTTTTAGTAGTCTGTCTTTTATTTGTAGTTCTTGTAATATGATGTGTCAGTTCTATGTTCTGGCCATGACACCCTAAGGATACGCCTGTATACCCATAGTTCTAAAGCTTCGATTTTTTCCTGTTTACTTGCCTCATCGTTCAAGTTTCGGAAGCATAAGTGGCTATTGGTAAGATCAAGGATTTAGCCAACATTCCCTTTACTCTTTGTAATTGTGTTGGTTGTTGATGTCCTAACTATGATCAGTCGTCTTTCAATTTCCTCGGTGCGACCTACGTCATTGGTTGTTAGTGAATCCAAGTATGCGAAACTATTTACCGCCTCATATCCTGCGACTTTGTTGATGTTGGCTGTTTTGACGGTCGATGATCATTATCTTGATTTATTTTCAAGCCCTATTCTTTGCTAGATTCATCTAGTCATTAATTCTGTAAGTTCTGCTTCGTCCGCGGCGATGATCAGGATGTCGTTGACATGGGCTTGGGCCATATAAGTTCAGAGACAAAATACTCGTGCGGTTGTCTGTAACTGTTGAGATGAGAGTTGAGAGAACTTATATGGCCCAAGCCGACTACGTTACAATACTTTAGGTTGCTGATTTTTCTGCCTGCAATCGAAACTCCGCCATTTCATTTTTCCAGTACTCGTCTCATAATATGTTCGCTATATATGTTGTAAAGCAGAGGAGAGAGTAGACACCCTTGCCGGACACCAGCTTCGACCCAAAGATTTCGTATAATATTTTGTCTATTCTAACATTGGAAATACTATTTTCGTAGTTTTCTTCTTCTTCATGTTTCATTTAGACTCTCTGCCTGTGCTTCTTCACACTTCTAGTTTTCAAATGACGATGATATCCAGCTCTCGGCTAAGTGCTTTGGTGGTCGGCCTATCCCTTTTTTTCCTCGTGGTTTGCAGTCTCTTGCATTTCTTATTATTCAGTCATCCTCTATTCTATTTATGTGGCTGTTCCGCTTTTTCCTTCTTTTGCTTCTGTTAAACTTTACTATGTCTACTACGTATATCGTTCTCTTACGGCCTCATTTGTGACTCTGTTCATCCCCGCCTTTCCCAATATTGTCCTCAGAGTATTTATTTCTGCTGTTCTCAATAGTTGTTTAGTTTTGTATCCGCTGTGGTCTCCATCCCATACGTTAAAGTCAGTCTAACCACTGTCTTTTATATTTTCTCTTTACTCATGATTTGGCATTTCATTTCTAATTTGCATCGTATTCTTTTATCATATAAGATAGTTAAATGTTCTGGGGTACCCATTTCTAGCAATATTTTCCACAGGTGCATCCAGTTCAATGAGTGAAGCATAAGTATATCTTTATATTGTGTTCTCTAGCTTTCTCTATGGTCGAGTGTTGAGTATCTGCTCTCTTATTCCCTTGCCTAGTATAAAACGTCTTTGTTCCTCTGGTATTTGCGGAAGTAAGAATGTTTTGAGTCTTCCATTTATTGTGTGGAGCATTACTTTACTTGTATGTTGGATTAGGGTTAGTGTTCTATAGTTGTTGCATTATGTTGGTGTTATATTTTTATGAATTGGTATAAAAATTTATTCACACCACTCCGTTGGCCATTCTCCCATATGCCACATTTCGATGCCGGGGTCACCCATGGATTCGGGTACTTCGGCTGCGATGCCGCCCGTTCCTGGGGCTTTCCTGTTTTTAAGAGTTTTTATGGCCTTTTCTACTTCAGATTTCAATATACTAGATTCTTTCTGTTGTGGTGGTGTAAGTTTTTTGGTATTATATAGTTGTTGGATTTGTAATCATCTTGTTAGGCGTTTGAAAGGTATACATGTCTTCTTTGTTCTATTAATTCCAGTGTTTTCCAGTTTCTAGGTATTACCCTTTTCGATGTATTTATTATCCAGCTTTTTGTATTTGACCATAATGTGTTGGAGTCTTCGGACGTATCTGGTATTGAGTTCTTCTCAAGTAGTTTTGAAATTCATCTATATTGGGAGTATGTATTCCATTATTGATGTCCGATTTTGAAGGAGTGGGTGGTTTTAGCGACATAGAGGCAAATAGAAGTTTATGGTCTGATCCGCATATAGCACTTGGGGTTTTGTCTTAACATTTTTTATCGACGTTCTCCATCTGCTTCTAATCAGGACATAGTCTATTTCGTTTTTGTGTTGTCCGACAGGGCTTACCCAACTAAGGACACGACTCACCAATGCGCATAAATGTATCAAACTGAGCTTTCTTTGATGCTTTTGTGAGAAATTTATCCATTAAAAATGCAACAGGGTTGCCAGATTGGTACAATTTTCCTTAAAATTGGGTACATTCCGTTTTATTGTTTTATTGAATGGCAATTTTTAAAATAATCTGGTATAATACTAGTAGTTTTCTGAACGAAAAGTAGTCTCTCACATGCTTTACCGTATTTAAAGTACGGCCAAACTTAAGTTAACAAGTTAAAATTATAAAAGGAATGTGAAATATGTACTCCGTTACAATATTAATGTTTTTATAGTTGAGGAAGATTTTCCCGACATGGTTTTCTTGTGTTGCCACATGGAATTTGGTAACCCTGCCAAGGAAATTATTGACCCTAAAAAGAAAATAACCGCAAAGTACTTTTATATAGGAAAATAATTTAGGGCAAGTCATTATTTGTAAGTGAAACATACATTAGTATCTCATCCATTATGTTTATGACTTGTGAAGGATGGTTTGTTTATTAAATTTTGCGGTTTTTACTAGATTGACAAGGCAATGTAACTGTGTAAGATAATGGAATTAATTGCAAATTACAAAATGTGTTGCCATTTTAATATACTTGCTAAAGACTGTAAGAAACACTCTAATGGACGTTTTTTTTTTAAATAACAAGCTTGCTAATCGGTATTAGCACCATAGCACCTTGTAGTTAGCCAACCAAATGTTGGAATTCTGAAAAGCGTGCTATACTTAAATATTTTTTAGGTATTTCCGTAAACCGATGAAGACCCCTTTAATTCCACGTAATCGATTGAATTATTAGTATCATAAAATAAAATCATTAAGTCCTATTAACACCTCTGATAATTTACATAAATAAGCATATTTAAATGGCTTAATTGTTTGTTTCGTAACACAAATTACGAAAAGCTTCCACTCGAAAAATTTGTCATCTCGCATTAATTCTGATCATCGAGTGGGAAACTTAAGCCTTTAAATCTCCCCATTACGTACGCCATTGCGTAAGTTGGCTTTGATCAATAAAATATTGTCACGATGTGTTTGCCCTACTTCGTTCTGTCGTTTTTTCTATCTGCTTAACGAACTAGTGAGTTGGTAAAATCTTCTAACCAGTGTAAATTAATCCGCTTATAACTTAAAAAAGTTCCCCTCTTAAATGTCAAAAACGTAATTAGGAAATGCGAAAAGGAGGAACAGGAAGAAGTAACCTTTAAAAATGTAATTGGATTTATGTACTTAATTTTTAGCTTAAAATCTTTCTTTTGATATTGGAAATAACACGCGAAACGTCTGACTTTTTTTCAACTTTACCGACAATTTTCATTAATTTATTTTACGTGCCTTTTATCTTAAAAAAACAGCAATAAAAGTAAGGAAAGACTCGTAAAAAAGTTGCCAAAAACCAGAGCTATTAATTAAGGTTTCTCTTAGCAATTTATTAGAAACTGAGTGTTATTACGTTGGGGCGAAATACTAGGATTCGTTATTTGTGCAGGGGAAGATAACGTAGGGATTAAGGGCATTCGGTAATTTTTCTACAATGTCCGAACTTACGAAGATAAACCACTTTGAGATGTTTTGGCAACATTAAGAATTGTACTTGATTGTTAGTTAAACTCGACCCTAACTAAAGTCCTGTTTAAAGGACACATAAAACGGCATAGCTTTAAATAATTTTATATGTGAAAAAATGAGTTTTAAACTTAAATGTCGGTTCATAACACGGGTTGTAACTTTTTGAGTATTTAATTGATATTTCACGGGGAATTCCCCTCAATTTTGCACTGTTATAACGTTAACCTAATGATGCAATTTACTTCCTGCTAAACGTCTGCTTTTTGCACATTCTTGGCTCCAACTAATTTTCCTTGTTCTATTAGTTTCTCCTACTTTCTCCTCCTGTAATTTCTCAGTAATTGATTAATATTTTATACAATAATTCCTCAAACATGATGGTCCTTGAACGGGTCTCGGGTGCATCTCTAGTATATTCGCGTATCGTACGCATCTCGAAAGTCTCCGAACTCACTCGTTAGTTCTAGGTTGTTCGAGAGCTACCCTACCCACCGATGACGTGCTTCGTTGCAATATTGTTATTATTATTTAGCATTGCAAGACTTTATTTCACTTTGATGGCCCTTTCTCGTATTCCATGGTTGTTACTTACTGGTTTTTAATTCTAATTTTATCTTCATCTGTTTCTCCTTCTCCTAATTATGATATTTCTGATAGACTTTTATTTCGCAAGTTTTCTATCAGCCTTATTATTATTATTGTCATCTTAATGTAGGATTATGTCAAAAATTAAGCCTCTTATACCAGTTATTTTGAGATGCTGACGTCCATTTCTGTGCAGTTTTTTGCATCCTGGTGGCCTAATAGGCATCTGAGTAGCTGTTAATTAGCTTAACCATTGAATGGTTATACACATTGGCCTATTCCTTAAAGCTTTGCCACTCTTCCTCAATTTCAAATTTTCATTTCGCCATCCTACTCACCAACGCTATTTATCGATTTTGTTCATGAAAAACAAACTGTTCTTTTAAGGTTTCCTCTTCCCAATATAACCCCATTTGGTACTCTCTCTTCCTTCGTCTTAATCAATTCAATTTTTGTTATTTTTACCGTCGTAGCTATGACCGATCCTGCAGGTATGTCTGCTATTTATTGATTGTTTTCTTCTGGTGCACTTCTTTCGTGTATTTTTTCTTCCAAATATTCTTCTTCGAAATATTCTCTACTTTCATTCTTTTCAGTTTTTTGTGCCATTTTTAGTCAATACCAGCCTTGGTGGCATAAAGGAATAGCGGAATAGCAAGGTGGCTTTGCAGACAAAAATCTCCGTTTCGATTCCAGCTGGGGTTGGTGAAAATCTTTTCTAAGGGCGGAAGTCTCTTGGGCTGATGAAAATTATGGATGAGTAGTGCTAATAACCACAGTAGTTAATGTGACGAAGTGATGAGACTGAAACTGTTAAAATTTTATTTCCTTTAAGATAGTTCTGTGGGAAGTTACAGAGGGCGGATACGTTGTTTCCACCCTGCAAATTTGAAGTCTTTACATGCATGATCTCCTGCAGGTTTTCAATAGTTTCCAAATGTCAAACATCGAATTGGGTTTTAAGTTCTAAAAATAATCACACTCATATATATAAGAAAAGTAAGGTGAGTGCGGTAACTCAAGAATACATTTTCTTGCCACAAAGTGGTCCACTGGGAATGTTTTGTTCTATTGTGTTGGACCATTCTACTAAGTCCTTCGACAACCTCAACTTGATAATAAAAGCAACAAATGGGCATCGAATATGAATAAAGGCTTCCACGGTCAGAGTCAATTAAGAGTTTTTTTCGGCTGTTAGACCGTCATCGTGTTTGAGTTCCGTACCCTTATATACTCCAAGATTGGTTAGCTGTTGAAGTGCCTCATATTCTTGGACCCGCTCGAACTAAACACGTTATATATGCATAGCCAGAAGAAGATGATAATGAATAAAAAAAAACACCATATACAAAGTTAACTGAAAAATCGCAAACTCTCACGTCTGTACAAATTGCGTAGTTACAGCGACTAAAGGACAAATTAAGAAATTTGAAGATACAAAAAAGCATTTGTTTCGAAAAAATTGATACCAAATCTCACGAATCGAACAACTTAGAAGTAGAAATATCAATACATCAATACACACACAATATCGACGACCATTGCAGAGGAAATTAGAACAGAAATTTCCTGTATCTTTCGTCAAGCAAAGTCATCTAAGAGGAACATGTCTTGTGCTCAACTTGGAGCTCTCAAAAGACTGTAATAAGATGAGACATTGGCCGTTTTACCAGCGGACAAAATGCCAACGGAATATAATAATCCGCCAATAATCTGCTTAAGTCAACATCCACGTTGGACGAACCCACCATTAAAACAACTACGATTGTATATACTACCGACTGCCCGATTGCTGGCACAATGTGTGGTAATCAGCTAGAGCTGATTGGTCGCAGCCTTAGAGCTTATACTAGGCAAATGGGTTCTCTGCAGTGATTTCCCATTGCCTTCTGCAGAGTTTGCGAACGTGTGTTAAGTGTATAGTATGAGTGTCTTGTTACTATCTCTTTGCAAACAGAATCGTTAATTAGAACCAAACGATTAAATGGCTTCACTTGCTCAAGTACCGCATTCGAACAGTGGGGAATTCTTTGTAGAAATCCTTACCATTGCTACGGAAAAATGGGAATAAACACCGAGGTAGCTCTCGGGAACACGCCGCCGACTGCCAGTGGGAAGGACGAGGTTCTTGTAATAAGCTGTAAAAGAAATGAATGGGCGCCAATCAGTTACAAGCGTGTCCTTCAGGCGAATAGGAACGGCAACTGATAACCGATTCCTGAAAATTCTTCAAAAACATAAACCCAATAAAGGACTCTCAGATCGTTCAAATATTTAATAGAGAAATTAATAATATGGATAATAAAAAAATAAATAATAATATGTGAACATATAACAGATACACAGGTTAAATATAAATATAAGAAGTAATTCTATAAGGTAAATAATATATACCGGGTGTTCAGCGAGGAATGGGACAGCGCAATATCTCGGGAACGAATGCATATTTTAAAATTTTAAAAACTTTTTTATAAATGACCGTTAGCGGCAGATATTTCATGATAAAAAAAAATTTAAATTAAATTCGTCACCGCTAGGTAGCGCTACCTAACTTTATTTTTTTAAATAGAATATCCTACTTTTTATTCGATTTTTGGAATCTGCAACACATTTGTGATAATTTTCCTTATAACTGCTACCAACCTATTTGTTGTAGGTACTTTTCGAGAAAATATTTTTTATAAAGTTACTACCTCCCCTTAAATCGTTCTCTTTAAGAACAGAAAGATGGTGTCGCCATGGGCAATCCCCTAAGCCTTATAACTGGAAATTTCAACATGATAAAACTTGAAAACAAGCTATCAGCTCAATACTTCGAAAACTTAATTTGATTGCGGGTATGTAGATGACACCTTCCTTACTTAAAAACATGAGCAAGAGTCTCTAAAAATGTTCCTTTCATACCTGAACTACATTGAAGTTCACAGTGGGGTTAGAATTTTTAGTCGCTGAAGTAATACGAGGGATGAACAGTAAATTACAACACTGTATATCGGAAACTAACCCCGTATAGACCGATATTTATAAGAACTCGGATCACCATTCACAGCAGAAATGAACTGATGGAACCAAGTTCACGTCGGAATGGCAAGGAGGAAAAATAACAGTAAGCTTAAAGAGTACCGAAGACGACTGTCCCTTTATTAACCCCAAAAATCAGCAGTGCCGTATCTTTTTGTCAAAGTCTTTATTTTATGAATAGCTGTATTTTCCTCGCAAAGGCATCTCACATTCGATTCCTGAAACTAGCGAAGTCCCTGTGTTGTATAGAAGAAACTTCGGAGGCACCGCTATAACACTAGTAAATCTTTTCTGCCTTCGATGATGTGGATACATTTTAGTAGCCTGCTAACGGCTACGCTATCTTACTAATGGACAACGACTACACCATCCATAGTGTTTCTTTGATAAACCAGTGGCCGTGGTTCAATGCAGCGGCAATGAATAGGTACAAGAAATCACACCTTACCCGACGAAATTTTTCTAAAAGGTTTCTGTTTTACACTGGAGCAAATAGGCTTAGTGTATTAGCTTTAACAATCCACTCATCCCACTGCGTGATCATGTACCCAGTATCATAGTTATTATACTGGTGTCTAGCCGGGCATATTGTTCCTTATTAGGAGATTCGAATAAGCGTCAGTTCGAGCACAGAACAAACGCATAAAACATGTATTTCTGTTGCTGATTCTCCACTGCATTGTCTGCAGGGGAGGTCTCCATTACATTTTACAACCATGGCCAACTCATTCGAGCCATTCTACCCTTTAGATGAGCTTGAGAAGCTTTGCCAAGTCCAGAACTCTATCAAAATGGATTCTCTAAGTTCGGCGAGTTCAGGACACTGACAAAGCTCTACCATTTTGTCTTCTAAGTTGCATTCCCTACAGGTTGAGTCAGTATGTAGTCGAATCTTATGCAGTGCCCAGAAAGTATTCCTACTTTCACTTTGCATGATGGCGCTTAGTAATAGTAACTCACCTGATACTGTGACGACTGTGGGTTTCCTCTTTGAATATGGTTTGAATCATTGTTGACGAAGGTGCAAAAGCTGTTTCAGAGCCTTAGAAGGGTTGTTTCGAGCTTTGTTTAGTCAATGCGTCAGCCTGTTCATTACCATGTAGGCCAGTGTATTCTTTGACTCAGGCAAGTCCAAGAGCATTCGTATTTGCTACCCGCTCCAGAGCACGACTACACTGAAATATTAACCCTGAAACAGCTTTGTAGTTGTTCAAGATCTAAAAGTCACTGATTGTTTTGTTCTGGAAATCGGGTGGCAGAATAACACTCGCACCTTGCTACAACCTCTGATTGAAATAGAGTAGTTGGCTTACCTCGTGCTAATTCAAATCTTTTGAGAAAACACCTGTCCCTGTGTCCTTTACAGTTTTCGATCCATCGGAATCATTATCATCATCAGCCCTGTAGATTCTCCTAAGACGTTTCAAAACTCTCTGTTAATTAGCATAAGGTAGTCAGCTAAACACTAATACACACTTTCACTTAATACTTTCACTTTTATTTTAAAGAGTTGAGTTATTCTTCCTCTATGTTCGTACATATACTCTCAACGAATTCTCTCCACTTATCTCTGTTTTGTAGTAACTGCTTCACTTGGTTCCATGTTATATTCTTCTCTTCACATTCATTTAGTATATTTCTTCTCCAAGTCAAATTTGGACCCATCGGTAGAGATGGATATATCTGATATAAAAGGGTCTCCAACTTCCAGAAGAACGTTGTAGTGTTTAGTAAAAGTAAATTTAGGCAGGAGGGAATCTATTTACGCTCCTTGTAGAGGTATCCTGTGGAGGATATGCAGATACCCCTCTCTGATGCCTTTATCCATCCATAAGCCTTTATTTTTCAGCCTGAGAAGCCATTTCCTCTACGTATATATCCAATGGATTGATGGAAGGGTAGCTCAAAATAGCCTCAAGGGTTGCAGTAGGGTCGAATAGATGATTAGGGATTCCTAGTTTTTCTAAGATAAACCACTGTTTGTCCCAACTTACGCAAATACCTTAGTAAAGCCTCTACAGCAAAGATATGTTTGAATATTGAGTTCGTAAAGTACTTTTTGACGAGGTATTCAACATTCATTATCTGTCCTTTGATACCTATACCAGGCACAAACCCACTCTGTTCGTTAAATATTTCTGGTAACTAAAAAAGCTTTCAACCTGTGATTTACTATGAATGATAGAACTGTACTGGCGTGGTGCTAAGGCGATTATTTTGTAGTTGGTTACAATTGTCTCGCACTATTCTTAGTGCCACTTTTCAGAATCCCATATTACAATACATATTTTACCGAAAATACACAGGAACACAGTTGAGGTCATATGGGTCCAGGACACGCAGGTATGGGGGATAATGAAAATGCCAGGTAGAAACTGGTGGCATAGATAAATTAACCAAGATCTCTGATGTCAATGTGCGTTAGGTTTCAGTATGAATACTTTTGGAGCACGGTTAAAGATGGCACTGCATGAAATTTTCTTTATATAACCAGTATTGTTACAGTAGCCCAAAACATCAAGCTGCATGTTATTTGTTTGGTCATTTGTAAAATTCTTGTGACGTCAGCAGATTAGACAACTGACCTTCACCATAGATTAAAGGGATCTTTTACCTATGCCTTCACACAGATTTAACAAGAAACTTAAAGGGAGTTCGTATTTTATCATATTTTAGTTTTGTGTTTCGTTGGGAAGTGAAAATACGTATTTAAATTTTTGTAATAATAAAAGGATATGGCTTTAAAATACGTTTAAACACTATCGTCTTTTTGAATGCTTTTAATTTTCATGTCATTTTTCAAAAAGTCCGTACTATCATATATTAATACGAATTTTTTTCATTA
Organism: Melanotus villosus; assembly: GCA_963082815.1. Lineage (NCBI taxonomy): Eukaryota > Metazoa > Arthropoda > Insecta > Coleoptera > Elateridae > Melanotus > Melanotus villosus. The sequence goes on along the minus strand of OY720425.1, from coordinate 12,658,419 downwards.
TGTGATTTAAAACTGAGGAAAAAAATGTATTTTATAAATAATTGAAAGAAACTCTTTGATTTTGGAAATCATCTCTTATTAATATGAGTTAATTAATAATAATTTTACAACTAAGTACTGTTCTTATGGTAATCTAGTAGACAAATTTTGCCTTTTTAAACGGAAAACTGTGACAAAGTGCAAGAAAAAATACATATTTACACGAAAAAATCCCCCCAAATGTATTCTTGTGTTCATATTTACAACCGTTCTCTTTAATTTTCGCGAAGAGTTTTTTTTTAAATAAAATAATTCAAAATACAAAATTCAAATTTAGAACGTTGGAAGTAAGAAATAAACAATTGCGCGTTGAGTAAGCCAAATTTTCGGAATATGATAAGAAATTACTCGTTTCATATTGATTAGTTTCGGAAACTGAAACGTTTTTTCAATTTCTGCTACATCTAGAATTAATAAAATTTGCTGAATTAAATGAATGTTAAAGCTATTTTTATAAATTAGCTTTAGATATTAATATAAACCTTAACGTTATGCACACTTGAAAAAAAGGTAGTTGTTTCCGTATACCGTGTGTTTGACTTGGGGCGAACATAGGGAAATAGCATGGGAAATCGTATACAGCGTCACCGCAGCGTCCGCATCATATGGGACATTTTTTTTATTATTTAGTTTACGTTAATTTAGATTTCATGAACAGTTTTTGCTTTGAAAATACCGCGTGGACGATTTTTTTCTTATCGATCGCCTATACCTGTCAAATTCGACATATTTTCAAAAAAATTACAAAAAGTTCTGTTATTTTTCAAAATTTCTATAAATGTTAAATGTAAAAGTTGTTTTTTTTCAGTTTTCTACCCAAATTTGGACAACCTTGATATTTTAAAAATATGTATTGATAAAAATCACTATTTCATAATTTTACAGAAACTGTCAAACATTTTGTTTTCTTAATTTCCATGACATTTAATTCTTTTCTTTCCATAGCATACTTCTTAGCTCAAGGGCAACTTGATTCATGATTAATTTTTAAGTATTAGTCCAGAAAAACATTTAATTAAATTAATTTAGCAAGAACTGGAGGTCTATTACTTGGCAAATAGATTTGAGAATTTCGGTTTATGGCATTTTTGAACTGAAATGACCTTTTCTACTGTGATAAAAATGAATAAAACAAATTTTGCTGTGAAATGTTGAAACTAGAGCAACTTTGCATCAAGTATGACATAATTCTATTAGCATATTTGGAATATTTTTTGAAAAAATCCAATTAGAAACATTTTTAAACAGAAAAAAATCCCTTTGGCAGATGAGTGTATTACATCTTTACGGGTCTTTTCGGATTTTAATAAATTCGAATGAGCCAAAATATTGTTAGAAAAACGTGAAAAATATCAAGGTTGTGCAAATTTGTTCAAATTTGGTAGGTCGGTAGAAAACTGAAAAAGAAACAACTTTTGTACTTAACATTTTTCGAAATTTTGAAAAATAACCGAACTTTTTGTAATTTTTTTGAAAATATATCGAATTTGACAGGTATAAGCGATCGATAAAAAAAAATCGTCAACGTCATTTTGCATTATTTTCAAAGCAAAAACTGTTCATGAAATCTAAATTTGCGTAAACTAAATAATAAAAAAATGTCACGTATGATGCGGACTTTAACGGTGACGCTGTATATGCAGATTCCTGCTCCCCGTTTGAGTGGATAGGATTGATTGTGGTATCAATCGAAAGACAAAAAGAATGCACTTAATTTGATACTACTTTACTTGAATTTGTTACTTGTTTAAGAAAGAATAGCTTAAAAACTACAATACGGTATATAATAAAATATTCGGAATATTTGTTTAAATAAACTCAATTTTTATTAGAAAAATTTTTAACTCAACTTTACAGTTCATTTTTTTTTTAAGAATTTGAATTGAAGCAATATTTACTGTAGAAGATAATATTAAACAATACAAAGGCTTAAGCTCAGTAACGTAAGAACATAAAGAAAGAATTTTAAGAATGCGTTATTTAATCCGCTTAGGTACGGTAAATAAAGTCTCAAAATGGCTGAATTGGTAAAAGAAATGACTTGGGAAGTGGTGTTTCACTCGTTTCTCTAGAACTGACGACGTAACGCGTGTCTAACAACGGTAATTCGTGCTACTGAGGCGACATCTTAGAACGAGCTCCTGAACGTAGCGTAAAAACGTAACCGTAGGTCAGAGATCTTGGTTAATTTATCTATGCTGGTGGTTTATAGCCATTTATAAACGAAAAATCCAAATAGCTACAGAAACATGGACCAAGACATACTCCTTGTTGGAATCGAACGTAGAACGTAGAAAACGCAGTTTGCCTTCTCGCAAATTGACGATTGATGTACTCCATTTAGTGCGAATTCGGATAAGGCGGCTGGTGGAACTTGTGTATACAAAGAAAGCACAATTTGCAGAGTATATGAAGAAAATTGTTGCCTGTTCAGCAAATGACAATAACTATTCATGGATCAGAATTCACACACGAGCACCTTGTATGAAAAATTCTGAGAACTACCTTAATAGGATCAGGGTCGCACAAAAATCGAATTGCAAGATGTGGGGTTAAAGCTCAACGTAACTCCTGTTGATAATAAATCAATAATTTTGTCAAGAGTGAACAACGAGCTCACATTATGAGTTAATACTACACCACTGGTCTAGGTTTTTATTCTCGAGTATACTGGAGCCGTCAAGCAACGTCCAGAATTTTCCCGGCGTTTGTTGCTCCTAACACGTTTCTTGATCATGTGTCTCACTCCAAAATTTTTTCTTGCTTTCTGCTGTTCCTGTCTAAATCGATCCTTTTTAGTTGTTCCAAATGTTTTATTTTGTTTTTCATTTTATCACTTCTACTATCCTACTTTTAGACTAAAGTAGAACGCCGTTTAGCTGCCTTCTGTGAGAGTAATAAACTAACGTTAAATATAACCCCTTCTTTGGGAACCTGAGGGGAGGGGGTCTACGAGCCACCAAAATATGAATTTTGTTGGTTGAATTTATGTTGTTTGACCGTTGCAATCGTTGCCTAAAATTTAGAAAAAAACTATCGTTACATCACCGTTGAATAGCGCCTTACCTAAGCCACTGGATAATCTACAATTTACTACTCATTACTAACCTCATTTATTTATTCAAATATTTTCCGATATGTAATCGATTTTTCTGAAGGAAGCGTAACTTCGTTAAATGTTTAAACTTGCCCCTTTAATTTTCAACCGATTTGCTCTTTTTTAATTAACTCAGCATAAACATAACCTTGACACAGAGCAGGAAATACGTTTTATACTTGGTTTGCGTGCGTGAAAAATTAGGAAATCGTTATTTCAGAGCTGTCATTAAAATCGTTTGCCATGAATGATTTTTCACGCTTATAAAATTCAATTTTTCTATTTATAACGAAGGTTAGTTAAAATTAAAAGGCTAAAGGGTTGGGATCTTAATCCTTCCATTTTCTTTCGCTTCTAATAATAAACAATACCTTTTAATATTTTAAGTCTCACCTACATCCAGGCTCAAACCACCTCTGAGCTTATCACTGCTGCCCACCTTCGTAAGTTTGATTCCCTTAGATCCAAAAACAGTTCTTCTTATGATGTAACTACGTTCCAAAACCGTTGTGAATCTTTCTTCTTGTACTTTAACTTCATTGTTATCCGAAAGTCTTGATTTTTCTGTAACTCCCTCCAAAATTCCCATCGAAGACATTGAGTTCGGTTGAGTCGTTTGTTTCGAAACAACCACGTGTCTTCGTTCTGCGAAACCTCCATCTTACAATATCCCAAAGGAAGAAAGAGTTGCACTAAAAAGTCTTCGATCCAATTCTACCATAGTAATATTATTAGCTGATAAAGGCAACTGTCGTCTTAAAAAAAAACTCTTCTTTAGGATAATGCATATATCCCGATTTCTCGTGACCTCACTTCCAAAATCGAACACGAGGTTGTCACACTCACCAAATCATCTGACTTCCAACGTCGTCTAGTACCCCGTAAATCCAAAACGCCGAGGTTGTATGGTCTTCCTAAAATTAACAAGCATATCCCAATTGTTAATATCATAAATTCCCCCACCTACAACTGGCCAAATATCTCGCTGGCATTCTTAAGGCATATACAGGGAAATGTTCGTCACATATTGTGGCGTAGGGCTTTTGGTGCTTTTGTTAATATTTAATACAAATAATGAACCATAATAGTTTAGGTAGCTTTAATAAATTTGGTAGAGTCTTGACCGCATACGCCACTTTGGGTTTGCTTGGCTTTATTGCGAGAGGTGTTATGTGTATTCACTAGCACGGCATCTTAGAGGGTATCAATTTTCTCGTAGTAACTGCTTCTGTGATGAACGGATACAGACTATAGCTTTACTCTAATTTGGCTACAGTTATATACGGAACATTGATCCCCTTCTCTTAATATGAGCGTGTGAAATGTCTGCAAGCATGCTACTGTCAGCATTTCTCACGCTTGTGGAGTTCATACAAAAGCACGTATTTGGTGTCAGGTTTCATCGTTCAATGTATCCTCACACACGAGACTTAAAGGATGCAACCTTGACGCCACGCGCGGTTTATCTAGTGAATAACCTGCTTGAATGACGTCACATCAACTATACGTAAATGAATTTAATAAATTTAAATTCATTTTAAACTTTACTTAATATTTTGTACATTTGTCTTTCCTACAATATTCTAAATTCTTCCCATTTTGTAAATCTCATCGATAATCTCAGCGTAGACCCTGATGACATGCTTGTCAGTTTTGACGTTATCTCTCCGTTCACCAAGGTCCCCAGGCACTGCTGTGGGCTCTCTCCTTTCTCTCTCCAGTGGTTTCAAACATCTTTATGGAATCTTTTGGGGCAATAGCCCTGGAGTGATTTAAAATAACTTGAATCGTGACACTGGTTATCACCTGTCAGACATATGGAACTCTCCCATCGCTACTGGCTCCGCCCTCTGTACTCCTGGCCAATCTTCGTCTTCATCCGATATGCTTGACCGATTACAGCCGGTTTATCAGTTTTTTCTTCTGGCGTGGTTCACACGTTGAGTTACCGTGATCTTTTGGTGCTTCCTTTTTCCTCCTGATGAAGCCACATAAAAGTGGGCGAAGCGTTAAGTTAGTCTATCTCAATAGAAACACGGTTTCAACCCGGAAGACGTTCTCTTAACACTGACACTGACCGTAAAAGTGTTCGAATTCATCATTTTAATAAATTCAACTTCTGAGTAGGTTTGGTTGTTCATATCGGCTCACGTCGACTGCTATGGCCATTAACACTACTCAACTAGTCGATTTCTAAGGGCTCCTATCTCTGATAGCTATGATACAAACTTTTATCGTGCCAAAGTGTTTCAAATCGTGCCGAAAGGGCACATACTTTCAGATCTCGTCAGCATAAAAAATCTCACCCGCTTCAGCCTCAGAAGTTTGGTTTACGAAGTAAACATATTGAGTTTCCACCAATATGCTGAATAATTTCGTGGGTTATGCAAAGTTAATGCGGCAGAATACAATAGCTTTAACTTTAGATTTACATTCTTGAACAAGTTTGCCCATTAGTGTGACCCTAATGATACTGTAAATGAACTTAATAGTCTGACATTTTACTATGTAGTTGGACTTACATAATGCATCAGATAAAAATAATGAACTTGTTAAGCATCCTTAAAAAAACAAAAAACGCGAACTGAATCCGTATTTCTGATAGATAAAAAGTTTTATATCAAAACCAAATAAATAACTAGAACTTTTACATATATCTTAAAAATCGCTAAATAATTGAATTCTAATGCAGAAAGGTTTGGTAATCAACTGAAAAAATTAAGTGTAAAGCCACGTTTTCAGTTCCGCATGTTACGGCAAAATAGCGGATAACCATCCATCATTGGTTATTTTAAAACATTTGCAGTTTTATTAACCAATGGTTGACTGGCGATGCTGCAACTGTTTTATACTAAATTAAATTAAATGACGAACAATTATTCAGAAAACTCCGGTGTAAAAAACGCGGAGCAGTGAATAGCTTGTATTCTATTTTAAATTAAATGAACATGGTTTTTGGACCCATAAATCTTTGCTTTGCAACAATACCAAAGCATTTTTCTACCAAATAACCTCAAAAAAGACGGCTCCGCTTTTCCTAGAATTCATTTGTTCTCAAAGCACAATCAAGAAATAATATGCCTAAATTTGGGAATTTATGAACCTCGAGGAAGGAACAAACGCGCCATTATCAAGGAATTAATCTTAAGTGTACAATGACAACATGTAGTTAAGCAAAGTTAATTTTCAGGAGAAGAGGACAAGATTAAAGTACGAGGGTAACTTAATACCTAGTACTGTAACGTAGGTACCGGTATTAGCGGTTACAACGTCACGGAGCACTTTATTTATTATTCAGACGGTATTACTAAAGTCTCCGTTTGAAATTATGTGCAAAAGCATCTGAAAAAAATTGCAAAACTATAGATTGTTAAATGATTAGAAATTCTAGCATTATGTATGCAAAAATACAAATTATTTACACTTACAGAAAGATCCAAGTTGGCTTTTGTTGTAGTAATAGAACTGGGGGATCTTTTATTTTGATGACGTAAAGGATTTTTCGTAGGTATTTCAAGGTAGATCAGTAACTTTTCTCAATCATATTCGAGGCACAACACAAAATTATGTATTTCTAATTGAAAAAGAGGATTGTTTAAAATTCTTTCTTGTATAGTTTTCTTACATTTAAAAAATTCCCCGAAGAGACTCATCATCATGACTGGCTCCACAACCCTTGTTGCTCAGAGTTCCTCTTCATTTAGCCCTATTCCGCGCTTCGGCTCTCCAGTTTTTGACCTTGAGATCCGTCAGGTCATCTTGGATCTGATCTATATGCCGTATCCTTGGTCTCCCTACTGACCTTCCCTCTGGCCGTTGCTTTGTTATTAACTTCTCTGTTTCGGAGTCGTGCATTCTTTCTACATGGCTCATCCACCTTCACCGCTCAATCTTAATAAACTTCACGATATTTGGTTCTTTGTATGCTCGATACAATTCGAAGTTGCAACGTCTTCTCCAGAGTCCATTCTCATAGATTTCCCCGCAAATATGCCTAAGTATTACGTTCGAATGTTGTTTTTCATCTACTTTGGTCATTGTCCAGGTTTCCGATCCCTATATGAGCACTGGCCTGACCAGGGTCTTGTACATTTGACACTACATTTTCATGGAGAAGATGTTAGATTTCAAGTGTCTTATCCGGCCGTTATATCCTGGCTTCGTGAGGTGAATGCCTCGTTTAATTTCCATAGAGATGTTGTTGGTATTATTCACTGATGAACCCAGATATGAGAGAGTATTGATAAGTATTTAGGACTTAGCCTGCCATATAAAACGCCACAATATTTCAACACAAAATTTTATTTATTCAACATAATCTCCTTTAAGACTTACACATTTAGCAGAACGTTCACAAAGTAGGTACTTCTAAGCCCTTTAAAAAAATTCTTTGTTTTGGTCTGCAAACCACTTCTCAATGGCACATATGGCTTCGTCATTTGTCGAAAATCTTTTACTTTCAAATGTTTTTTGAGTTTTGGAAACAAATAATAGTGACGGTGCTAAATCCGGTGAATAAGGCGGGTGGTCAACCAATTCAAACCCAATTTCATTAACTTTTTGCAGCGCAATCAACGCCTTGTGAGCAGGAGCGTTGTCTTGCAAAAAGAGCACACCTGTTCCATATAATCTAGCAGAATTATCTCACCTTTGTCTCAGAAAACTGAAGCAAGAATCTTGCCAGCCGATCACTATCACGTTGGATAAAATCTTATATACTACATTGAGCAAGGTGGTGCCTCTGTGGTTTTCACGTTTTAATGATTCACTTTTCTTGAACAAAGGTACAATTATTCCTAGCCGCAATTCATTGGGCATTTCTACCTGTGTGTCAATTTGTCTACAGCTTTTTTTATCTCCTGATATGACAATGTTTCCTTCTCTCTGTTATCGTTTGCCGTGTCTGCTACGGTAACTTCTTCTTCTCCTCTTCTTCCTCGGCATTCAATCTTGCTTTAAAGCTTTCTGCCCATCTTTGAAGTATTCTCTCTTTATCTGATATGATATCGCCTTCTTTGCTTCTGCATATCTTTATTCTTGGTGTAAAATTCTTCCTTTGATAGATTTTTTTAGTCTCCGACTGAGTTTTCATATTCGCTAGGTGTTTAATTTCCTGTATAGTATGTTCTTTCTTCTTTCTTCGTTGGATTTTTTCTTGCCTTCTTAATCTCTTGCATTCTTCTTCTGTCTGTCTAGTTTATTTCTGCTGGAACTGCGTATACACTTTATTCTTTTCAGCTGTTATTTTGACGCATTCCTAATCAGACCAGTTAGTTCTTCGTCTCTTTGTTTTAACGTTCCCAATAGCTTCATCAGCCGCCTCTATTATAGCCTCTTTGCACATGTTCCAACCCTCATTAACATCGCCGGTGCTCTCGTTCGTTTTTCCCTCTCTGCGAGTTTTTCGTCTATTTTGTTGCGATGTGCTCTTAGTTTTTCAGAGCTATTAAGTGCTTCCACGTAACGTTTACAGGGATTTACTAGGCCTTTTCTAGCATTTGGTATTCTAGCCTTCAATTTGCTCTCTACCAGAAAATGGCCCAAGTCCATATTAGCACCCTTCCCCACCAGCTCGTGATCAATCTGGTTAATGGTATGGCCGTCCGGGGATTTCCAGGTGCCTTTATGAATGGATTTGCGTTCGAAACATGTACTGGCTATTACCATATTTAGTGAGGCCGCCAGGTTTATAGGTGTGATACAATTGTGGGTCTGAAATACTCCTCTCGGCCAACTTTCGCATTTAGATTACCCAGCAATATTTTAACGTTGTTTCTTGGGCATGTATGGTATGCTCTTTCTTCTTCTTCTTCGGCCTTTCTCTCACTCTCTCTCTCTTAGTAGATTGATACGGTATTTAGTTGTGTTATTAGTAATAATTGATTTGAAACTTTAATTAGAAATATTTACCGTAACTAAATTATGCATTGTAATTTAAAGTAGGTATTTTGTTTGCGAACTTTCAATTGTCACTTCGGTAAATCGTATTCCAGTACGAGTAAATAAAATAGTGGTTGTGTTTATGGCCACGCACTCTTAAATTGTATTATTATTTTGTAAAGGAATATTCAAATTTTCGCGTTTCAGCTTAGTCAATCATTATTTATTTTTCTTAAATTCAATCGTTATTGAATTGGTATCGACAGGTCTCGCAAGAAATTATTATTATTTACTATTGATTATTGTTATCTATAACTGCGACGACGACAAAGTGAGCTCATTTTCTCCGTGTGCGTTAGTTATTAATTTAGTTTAAGATCCTTGCGGATCCTCAAAGGATTTTACTTTCGTTTAATTATGATGGTGTTAATTTGAACATTACATTTTACTTTCGTTTAGTTACGATAGTGCTTTATTTTGAACATTCCATATAGTTTATTTGTTTAATTAGATCTTGTCGTTTGAACTTTACATGTCATTTAGATTTACGTTTGATTACGAACTTAGTTATTTATTTATTGTTGGTGTGGAATAACCACTTGCGTTTTCTTTTAAGATAACTTATTTTCAATTTCAATTGTGTATGTTTTTTTTCTTACAAGTTAATATATCCTATTTCGTTAATTACCAAGCCTTGCGTTTTATCATCAAGTCAATTCACATTGGAGCTCTATTCTTCAGGAGATCCGACTGAAGACAGTACGTTATTAAGGTTCTGGCGCCCAAGGAACATCGTCAGTTAGTTTATTTAGTGAGCACTATTTTCTTTTAGGAACCTCACGCCCACGCAACAGAGTAGCGGGTTTATTTTAGAGTTATAACTATTGATATACTTCACCTAGTGCTGGTGTAGCATAATTTTCAGTACTGAGGTTCCTTTCCACTGCATCTTTTGTATGGTCAACATATCAATTTTATATTCCATCGCTATACTTTGTAAGTTTCTAAGTGCGCCGTCGTAGGTTCCGTTCGGCTGTTTCTCTTTGAGCTCTTATAATATAACAATGATTTTCAGGGATGGGTCGTTGGCCCTTTGCCCAACCCTCCTTCTTTATTCGGTCTTGGGACCGGCAGTGACAGTGAATGAACTAGTCAATCCCCGAAGAGACTGAAAATAATATATCTGGCAACACCGCACAAAAAAATACCAATATTATTATTTAATCTAAACATTAGAGTTTCGTTAAAAAGTATCCAAAATATTTTAAAGCGTACAATTTTCTCAAATTGTGCTTCCTATTTTACCGGAAATAACACCGGCTCTCGTATTTGAACTAAATAATTAGGTACATAATTTTTTAGACAATTTGATAACTATAGTATTTTTTATCTAGCATTTGGGTTGTGACGTCAACAAGCTCCGCCCAAAAACTATATGGGTAGACATAGACACGCGTTCGTGCGCAGTAGGTAATGAAAACCTAGTTTAGAAAGAGATGAAGTATAGTTGGATTGTGAATTTATAAGCAGCGTGTTGACGTCACAACCCAAATCCTAGGTGAAAAATACTGTATAGTAAGTTTTCTTGAGAGTGCGATATTTAACTTTGTTTTCTATCAACGCAAGTGACAATAAAATTATTAAACTGCAGGTTTTGGCCGATAGAGGGCACTATACTCTGTTTAAAAATTGTTTTTCGCGATACTTTTTAATTATTTCTAAAACAGTAAACTCTAATTCTGGCAACGCTGTATCAAAATATACGGATTCGACTTAAAAAATATAGATTTCTTTCTTTTGAAAATCGTGCGAGTAGGTAGTACGAACGTATTCCTCGATTCCCCGATATAAAACCTTTGATATGGATGATATTTATTCAGTAAAGATTGCAAAAAGCGGAATCGGAAACGGAAATTAGAGATGCTACAGGTAACATGTTTAATTTCCGTTCCAGAAGTTTATTTTAGCTTATTTGGTGTTAAACTAACACGACATAATTTAATGTGTATTTTAGGTATTTAACCGCAATTTTGTTAAGCAAACACCGTTTCAATTTGCAACTAGCTTGGCTTAATCGAGTCTTTCACTCGTAAGCAACCCAGGATTTCTGTTTCTGTTTTACAAATCAGTGAAATATTTAAATTCGTGGTATCTGCAAGCCTAGATTTCGCCCAATAAATAAATAAATCTAAAGGAATCAAAGCGAACAACAGTAACAGTAAAAACAAATGAACTAAAAAATACTTAAGTCTACGCCACTGCTTTGGGTAACAAACGAACAAAAGAATATCTCTGTGTTTTTGTTTTTTCCTTTTACGTAATAAGCCCCTTCACATAAATAATTGTGGTTTTATTACGTACTGTAAGGACATTTTTCCAGTTTTATGTTGAAGTTACATCATCAACCATTGGTGTACATACTTTTTTTTTAAAGAAGTCAACAAAGTATCATTCGATTAATTGGTTTAAATGTAAATAAAACCTATTTAAATGTAGTTAACATAGTGAAAGTCCTCAAAATAGTTTCCAGATAAAGAAACAACAAAAGAAAGAAAATAAAAACCAATACAAATGAACAATGCCTTTGGCTTCATTTGTTATTTGAATTTGTGACATGATGAATAGCTTATCGTTTGTTCAAGTTTTGCCAGAGTCTGCAAACTTTCGAAGATTTAATTAATTTTTTATTGGAAGCAAAATGATTTATTTGCATTCGTCGTTCGGCTTGTAAGTTTGTTTGCCAGACCAATTTTTTTGTAAGAAGATCCGATGTTTTTAACAAAGTCAATTAACGTTTTTTTCGGTTTATGCTTTAACTCAGATTTTAGTCATAAAGTAAATTGGTGATTAGAAAATTTGTCTGGTATACTCTTTCAAATTTATTTAATTTTCTGTTATGGTAATCGTTTAAAATCTTAACAATCATACTACTTCGTCAGCCATTTGTCGTCCAACTTTGGACATAGGCCTCTCTCATCTCTCGCCATTGAGTTCTATCTTGCGCGGCACGTTTCCAGTTCAATCCACCTATTCTCTTCAAGTCATCTCCCCAGCGCATCTGTGGGCGTCCTCTAGTCCGCTGTCCCATCCATGGCCTCCAGTTTTGAATTTGGTTATTCCATCGTCCATCCTTGTGTCGTGCATTATGACCCGCAAAGGTCCATTTCAATGTAGTGGCATATTCTACGACATCTCTGACTTTTGTTTTGCTTCTGATCCATTTATTTGTCTTCCTGTCTATCAACCTGATTCCCAACATAGCTCTTTCCATGGATCTCTGTGTTTTTGCAATTTTATCTATGTTAGCTTTGGTAAGTGTCCACGTTTGACAACCATACGTAAGTACTGGCAATATGCACTGGTTAAATACCCTACTTTTTTGATATTGTGATAGCTTGGGATTTTTTAGTACAAATGTTAACTTTCCGAATCCTGCCCATGCTAATCGGATCCTTCGTTGTATTTCTGCCGTCTGGTTGTCTTTGCCCAGCTTTAGGATTTGTCCCAGGTATATGTATTCATTTACTTTTTCCAGTATGCAATTGTCTATCCTTACGTTTCTGTCTTCTTGTGTGTTGGTCATTGTTTTTGTTTTCTTCATATTAATTTTTAGACCGACCTTTCGCGACGCTTCTTCCAATTCTTTAGTCATTATTTGCAGTTCTTCAAATGTTGCTGCTGTTAGTATGACATCGTCAGCGTATCTAAGATGCGACATTTTTTTACCGTTAATATTTATTCCGTATTCTGTCCATTGTAGCGATCTGAATACATCTTCCAAGGCAAGTGTGAATAGTTTTGGGGATATTATATCCCCTTGCCTGACACCTCTTTTGATTGGTATTTTTCCAGTTTTTTCCTCAAGTTGTATCACCATTGTTGCTTTCTCGTATATGTTATGAATTAGTTGTCTATAACGGGAGTCTATCCTACAGTTATTCATGGCCTGCTCCACCGCCCACAGCTCCACGCTGTCAAAGGCTTTCTCGTAGTCCACAAATGCCAAATATATGGGCAAATGGTATTCTGTAGCTTTTTCAATGAGCGTTCTTATTGTTAGAAGATGGTCTGAGGTACTGAACCCTTTCCTAAATCCTGCCTGTTCTACGGGCTGGTATGCATCCATCTTTGGAGTGAGTCTGTTAGTAATTATCTTCATGAATACTTTGTACATCTGCGAGAGTAGTGAGATAGGACGATAATTATTTATATCCGCTCTGTCTCCTTTCTTATGCAGGAGGATAGTTATACTTTCATACCAATCGTCGGGGATGACTGCGTTATGTAGGCACTCGTTTAGTAATATCCTCATGGAGTTTATGATGATCTCTTTCCCTACTTTTAGCATTTCTGCTAATACTTCATCGGGACCGGCCGCCTTATTATTTTTGAGTTCCTTTATAGCCTGATCTATCTCATACACAATCATACACAACATTAAATTTATCGTTAGATAATTCCAATCGCATGTGTTAAGAAAAAAAAGATTAGGTAAGGCACAATTAGATTTGAAAATTCGTAAATAAAACCCGTACCCACTGCATTAAAGGGTGTTCGAAAACTCATCTGTAGTAGACTTTGGCTTGAAATGCCACATCATCTTTAATTTTGTTTTGTTTTTATATACATGTCATTTGTTACTGTCAAAGTCAAATTATTGATTATAATAAGCTTTCAAATGAAAAATCATATGCAGTGGGCTTTCGTTAGTAATGACATATCCCCTTTAGGCAATTCAAGTATGTATGTCAAATATACGACCATCTAGTTTTTGTAATAAAACGTTTTTATCGAGCCTAATCATACTTTAAAAATACGATTATGCCGATGCGCTCCGCATGGCGCTAGTTACCATTTATGCAAGAAGGTTCTAGATATAGCGGATACATATGCTCCAAATGTTTGAAGAAATTTAGTAACGACATGTTTTTGATAACTTTATTTCTCTCAAAAACACGGAGCTTGCATGATGCCTTCTTCTTCTTCTCCTTACAGTAGCCCTACAGTTAGTTGATCCTTGGCTTCTTAAAGTCTTCGCTTCCATTTCGATCACCCGCTTCCTCTCTCAAATTCCTTACTGCAGACACGGAGCTTGCATGATGCCTTCTTCTTCTTACAGTAATCCTACATCCCAGTTAGTTGAACCTTGGCTTCATCAAGTCTTCGCTTTCATCTCGATCTCTCACTTCCTCTCTCAAATTCCTTACTGCAAAAATTAATATTCCATTTAAATCTATTTTGGTTGCTCTCATGACTTTTTCAAGTGCCCATTTCCCGGTCTTAGCAGTCCTTGCTTTATATCAAAGATCTCTGACTTACAGTTCTGGATTTTAACCTGACTTTTAGCTTTCTTAATAGTTAACCCAATGAGGTTTACTAACTTGATGGGAATTCAAAATTCTTCTAATATCATATACTACGAGGGGGTATCGATATCTAGTTAGCCTGGAAAGTCTCTAGTAGACAAAATTTAATATGGTTGCTATGGTTACAACTATGATGTGTTATAAATAAGTTGTCAAAGTTTGACATCCATAAGCTGAACGGTGATAAAACTGCGAATTTTTGAAAACGGCATGTCTGAGAAAAAGCTAGAGTTTGAAAAAATCAAGTTTCGGTCAGTTATTAAGTATTTATTTTTGAAAGGGTTATCAAGGAAAGAAATTTTTGCTGATATGATAGAAACCTTAGGAGATCAGTGTCCTTCATACGCCACTATTAAAAACTGAGTTGGGGAATTTAAGAGAGGAAGATCAGATGTCAAAGTTGAGCACCGCTCTGGAAGACCAAGTTCTGTGACCACTCCAGAAAACATTGATTCTGTACATGATACGATTTTAGAAGATCGACGAATTGGGCTCAAGCGTTGCACATTTCCCATGAACGTGTGTTTCACATCGTTCATCACAACTTGGGTATGAGAAAGCTTTCGGCCAAATTGATTCCGAGATGCTTGAATGCTGATCAGAAGCGCGTTCGATTGACAACGGCGAAGGAAGTCTGTCGCCGTTTTGAAAAAGATTCCTCCAACTGTTTGGATCGGCTTGTTGTATGGACAAAACGTGGGTCCATCACTATGACCCAGAGACTAAAAAGCAATCCAAAGTGTGGACGCATTCTGGTTCTCCACGACTCAAAAAATTCCGTGTTCAAAAATTGGTTGGCAAGATTCTTGCTTCAGTTTTATGGGACAAAGATGGGATAATTCTGATAGATTATTTGCAACAGAGTAGAAGTATCACGGGAGCATATTATACTGAGTTGCTAACTCAATTACGTAAAAAAATTGTGGAAAAACGCCGCGGAAAACTTGCCAGAGGTGTGCTCGTTTTGCAAGACAACGCTCCTGCTCACAAGTCGTTGATTGCGCTGCAACAAATTAATGAAATTGGTTTTGAATTGGTTGATCACCCGCCCTATTCTCTGGATTTAGCACCGTCAGACTATTATTTGTTCCCAAAACTAAAAAATCATTTGAAAGGTAAAAGACTTTCGACAAATGACGAAGCCATATGTGCCGTTGAGGAGTGGTTTGCACACCAAAACAAAAAAAAATTTTTTTAAGTGCTTAGAAGTACTTTATGAACGTTCTGCTAAATGTCTAAGTCTTAAAGGAGGTTATATTGAATAAATAAAATTTTGTTTTGAAATATTGTGGCGTTTTATATGGTAGGCTAAGTATTTATCAATACTCCCTCGTATTCAGCTTTTCTATTTAGCGGGTCGTAAGTCTGCTTAAAATCAATAAATAGTTGGTATACGCTTACATTGTGTTCAGGCTCTCCCCATCAATTGTTGGACCGTGAAAAGCTGGTCTATCGTTGATCTGCTAGGTACTTCAGAAGCTACCTTGGTAATCGCCCAGCACTGCTTCCGTTATGGGAGAGATTTTTTTCTGATAGTTTGGCAATATTTTATATAGTACAGGGTGTATCAAAAATTGTGGATAAACTCTCTGGCACACTGTTTCGGAATACTCTCTGAGTACGAAAAAAATAATAAAAAAATTCTTTAGGCAATATTTTTGAAAATATAGCGGTTTAAAGATCAATAAATATATCAACGTTGTTTGGATATAATGTTTTACTCAAATTAAATTTTACATCAAGTAACCAAAATCAAATGCTTTGTTGCCAAATGAAATTTTTAGTATTTTGGACATATTTAAAAAAAACTGATTTTAGCATTTCTTGAAATTTTTATTATCACAATTAGATATAACAAATCAGTGAGTATTTGATAAACAATATTCATAAGCAATAACAATATGATATTTCACAGTGTATCACAATATTGGTGAACATTATAAACTAATGTCGGTCAAACAACCGATTGAGTATGTTTTTAAAATGAGGGAGGGAGTGAGCCGATACTGTTGGGAACAGGGTTTTTACTTTGTAGAATTTTGAATTTGGCTTTCTTCCGTTTCATCGTATGACCTCTGAGATGTTGATTATTCGCATATGTGAAGAAATTTGGGAGCTCATCGTTGTTATATAGTCCATGAAGGATCTTGTAAGTTTCAATGGCGTCGGCTCGCCGCCTTCTTGATAAAAGACTTGGAAAATTGAGGGCACTCAATCTCTCTTCATACGTCAAGTGTCACAGGTGTGGTAAAATTCTCGTTGCTCTGCGTTGGACGTTTTCTAATAAGTTTATATCCTTGGACAGGTAGGGATTCCAAATGGTTGAACCAAATTCCAAAATAGGTAGAACGTAGGACTTGTATAGCGGTACAAACGAATGATTGTCCAATGATTTGAAAGCCTTTCGTAAGAGGTATAAGGCTTTGTTCGCCCTTCGGAAGGTGTAGTTAATATGGGATTCCCATTTGAAGTCGCTGGTCATCAGTATACCCAGATCTTTGATATTAGAGGTAGGAACATCACGGTCGTTAATGAAGTATCTGAATTGAGGGTTATTCGTCCCGATGTGTAAAACCATGCATTTGGATTCATTTAACGGAATCAACCATTTGTTTGACCATAAGATGGTGTCCTCCAGGTCTCTCTGAAGATTATTGTAGTCTACAAGTGGATTACCAAAGATTTTGGTGTCATCAGCGTACAAGGAAAAGGTTATCCGTGATGCACTGGTGATATCACTTGCATACAAAATGAATAGAATTGGGCCAAGCACCGAACCCTGAGGTACGCCACTGATGACACTTCTGGGAGAGGAGAGGGTGTCTCCTATCTTGACTTGAAATTTCCTGTCCGAGAGGAATGCTTTCAGCCAGTTTAGCAATTTACCTCTCACCCCAAAGTGTTGAAGCTTAACAATCAACCGTCGGTGAGGGACCCTATCGAACGCTTTCGAGAAGTCCAAATAGATCACATCAGTGGGTATTTTCTGGTCCAAGTTTTTTATCCATTTTTGGATACATGTAAGGAGGTTGGATGTTATAGATCTTCTCGGGATAAACCCGTGCTGTTCAGGTGGGATGATGTGGTTTCTCACTGCAAACTGGAGCAGTACCTTGGCTACAATTCGTTCCATGACCTTGCAAATTATGGATGTTAAGCTTATTGGTCTATAATTTCCTACATTCAGCTTGTCTCCCTTCTTGAAAATGGGGTGATTGTTGCAATTTTCCAATCTGCAGGTAAAGTGTCAGAGTCAAGGGATTTTCGAAATAAATAGTAAAGTAGTGGTGCCAGCTCAAATGCGCAGTTCTTCAACAATATTGATGGAATACCATCAGGTCCTGGTGCTGAGTTGTGGTCAAGTGAGTGAAGGATCTCAGCAATATCTGATTCTCGAAAATCGATATCCTCAAGGAGTTCAGTCGAGGCCTCGGTGGTTAACGTTGGTAGTGGACCGTCTGGTTCAACTGAATTGAAACTCTGGAACTCAGTTGCAAAAGTCTCCGCGATGAGAAGAGGATCTGTAGTTATTGCATGTTCATTCCTGCGAACAGCTTGTGGATTCTCGACGCTGGAGGAAATTTGGTGTCTTATGTAAGCGCGGAGTTGTTTCCCTTCGGCTAATGCAATGTTACGTTCGTATTTCTTTCTGCTCTCCTGGATGTCGTTATTTATTTCGTTACGCAGATAATTAAATCTGCGTCGGTGACATGCGAGTTTTGTTCTTGTATAAGATCTCCATATTTTGCGTTTTCTCTTGATTTTTTGTATGATTGGGTGAATACAGTTGAAGTAAATCGTGAACTTCTTTGCTGAATAATTGCCAGACATCTTCCAGATTTTGCCCAGTGTGGTTTGCTGATAACGCAAATTCTGTTAAAGAGTCTCTAATGCCATTATAGTTTGCACGCCAATAGTTTTTCTTGATCTCACGGGCTAGGTTAACATTGGGTAATAATATTTGTAAATCAATTGTGATCACAACGTGATCGCTGTTTCCGACTGGACTATGATAAGTTGGCGTTGAGAGAGCAGGTTTGTCGTTTGTGATAATCAAATCCAGGATGGATGGTACGTGCCCAATTCTGAATCTAGTTGGCTCTTCAACAAGCTGAGTGAAAGAAGTGTTGTTAATGGACTCCAGGAATTCTCGTGCAAAGGGGGTGGCATTATTTGAGGTGGGGTTGGGCCACTGGAGAGAGGGTAAGTTGAAGTCACCGAATATAACAGTAGTGTTATTTAATTCATTAGCCGATATGAGTTGACTGATTAAATTAGTGTTATTGGCTGTGGTTGGCGAAGGTGGTCGCGATAAACCACGCCTACATCCATTGTCAGATGGTTGATATCAACTCTCAGCCACATTGATTCGTCCACATTATCTTCTACATCACGATTCCAGGTTGTTAAAATCGGTTGATTGTTGAACTCTTTTTGTACATAAATAGCGACTCCTCCTCCCCTTCTATCCAATCTATCTTTGCGGAAGATTGTGTACTTTTCTAGGGCTATCATTTGATCTGGAATGTCAGGCTTCAGCTCAGTTAAAATGATCTGGTTTGTGAGTAATAACTTCATTTTGAAATAGATCAAATTTGGATAGTAACCTAGCAATATTTGTATGAAAAATCTTAGGAAAATTTACTATTGCCGACGAGAGTTTTCCTGCTGGGAGTTACGCCTGTTACCAGGAATAATTTTGGGAACACCCTTGATATATTTGATTGTAGCGTTTGGATCTGTTTTTTGTGTCTCGACAAGTCTCTTTCGCAATTCAGTGAGCGCGCTACGTTGTAACGGGGTTTGATCACTTCTCGCAACGACAGAAGGAGGTAGGTGGTTATTGTTTGTTACAGTAGAAATCACGCTCTTGTTGTTTTATATGTAAATTCTCGAATTTACTTTAGTCTAGCCAGTTAGACTTCCCAGTTATATCTAAGGATGGCATAGTTGCATACGTCATAGGCGCTTCTCTTCTTATTTGGTATTCACTTAGTGGGTTTTACTCATAGGGGATTTTCAGATGTTAGGTTCGCTTTTCTTTAGGGAGTTTTGTTGCAAATTTTTAGTTAACCTTTTTCTGCTTGAAACATTCGTCGCGGATAGACGTCGTTTGCCTTGGTTTTAGAATTTTGTTTTCCAAAATTAGTGGAATCATCCGAGGTTCGACTTTGTATAAAATGGTTTAGTTAGCCTTAGAGGCCTTTAGAGAATTTGAAACGCTAGTGAGTTTTATATATAATTACCATTTTAAACCTTTATTGGGATTTAACTATCCGACGACCATTTTGATAGAAGCTTTTCGAAGGGCATTTTAACATCTGTTGGTATGTAACGCATTGATTTTATTTAAAGATTTCTTACGGTATTCGTTGTATTTCAGCCTTTTTTCTGGCAGTACGTTTAGTACTTCTTGTTAGTATTTCCTGTACGAACAACGTATTCGTAGAAACCACCTGTTAAACATCTGTTATCCACGTGTTGTTCGAGGTCACGTTTTTGGTTTGGAATTTTTGGAGCCGAAGAAATTAGTCCATCCTGTGCTTATTTACCCTGCAATTAGCTGGAATTTCCCCTAACTCAACTTCGTATCCTGCAAGTTTAGTTTTAAACTCAAGGTTTGATTTTGAGGTTATTTTGTGTAAAGTTAAAGTTACAAACATTCAAACATAATTTTATTTCATTACCTAAGCTTGATAATTTTGGTATTTAACTATTATTAGTAATTATTTGATTAAAAACGTTTATTAGAAATATTTTCAGTAATTAATTTTCATTGTAATTCAAAGTATTAGTAAAATTTTCAATCGTCATTTAAACGGGAATTTATAAACTGTAATTTTTAATTTGTAAAGGAATATTCAGATTTGCGTGTTTCAACTTAGTCAATTATTTTTCTTTAATTTATTTTTATATCATATCGTAATTGAATTTGTGGTTACCGATAGGTACGCAGGATATTATTATTATTTTCTTTTGTTATTATGTATTTTTTTTAGCTGCGCCAACGATTAAAGTGAGCTCATTTTTCTTCGTGTGCGTTAGTTATTAAGTTAATTTAAGAATCATTCTTGCGAACCATCCGAGAGTCTACGTACGTTTAATTACGATTTGGGTTTATTTAAACCTTACATTATTTTCATTTTTATTTCGTTTAGTTACGTTATGGTCTTTGAACATTCCCTATAGTTTTTTTTTGTGTTTAATTAGATCTCATTAGAAATTTAACATTTAAACTTAGTTTGTTTACGATCTTACTAATTTCTTTATTGGTTTATTTGAATGACAACTTCATAATTTAATTACTTTTTTCAATTTCAATTGTATATGTGTAAATTTGGCTTACGAGTTAATATATCCTATTCGTTAATTACAAAGCTTTGCGTTTTATTGTCAAGTCAATTGACTTTGGAGGTCTATTCTTCAGGAGGTCCGACTGAAGCTGTTTACGTTATAAGGACCTGGCGCCCAAGGAACATCGTTAGTTTAGCTATTTAGTGAGCACTACTATTTCCTTTTAGGAACCTCACGCCCACGCAACGGAGTAGCGGGTTTATTTAGTGTTATCACCTCCGGATAACAATTGATATACTTCACCTAGTGCTGGTGTAGCATGTTACGGAGAATTGTCTGAACTAGATCTGCAGTTTTGAATGTGACTCTAAGAGGTCTAGTTTTGTTTGGGTCAGGTTTACCCAGACGAGTGATCCGAAGATCGTTGTTGAATGAAATGTCGAACTGTGAAAAATCAACGTTCATATCCTGAATACCTACACTTTCAGCAATTCCGTGAAAGATTACATTTCTCGAACGTCGAATTCTTTCTTCCATTTCATCGATTGCAGCAAGTGTGGTGTTTGTAGTTAGAGTATCATCTACAGGGTTAGGGTTGAGCTCTGGTCGTTCCAGGATTTCCTGTATTTTTTGAGCGTTTTGGTTTGCCAGATCACGGCATGTTTTGATTTCGTCAGAAAAATTATGGATTTTACCGGAAAGTTCAGCGATCTCTTTTTTCGATCCCTCATTTTGTTTCTTTTGGTTTTCCTCAATCTCAACTTTAAGATTAGAGAAATCTCCGTTCAACTCTTCCCGAAATTTAGTAAGTTCGTATCTGATAATTTTAGCAATATCAGCAGCGGTGGCCATGTTTGAGCTATCAGAATGTAATGACGAAGATGGATCCTCCTGGGCGCAACAACAGAATTTTGCAAGTTTGTTGTCTGGCATTCTATTTTTGTTGACTCTGCCACCACAACTATTGTAAAAGATGGAGTTGCAGTTAGGACAAATCACAACCTGTGTGACTGCAGATCTTTTGCAGTACGGACAGATGGATTTTTTAGAATTCATTCATTGATCAACAGTGGTGCTTATACGTGAAAAATTCATGTTTCACATACTCTGTTTTTATGACGGCAATCAGACAGATACGACCTTCTCAAGCGCTTTTAAGGTTATGATTTCAGAAAAGAAAGTAAAGTAAAATAACTCAATCTAATTTCATCCTTTCTTTGTCTTCTACTCGGTACTTTAATCAGCCTCTACACAATCACCAATTTTTATGTCTTATTCTCTATGTAATTTCGACTTATTTAAGCACTCTTATCACAGCAGTTGTATACACTTGCGTCGCGATTTGCATTGTTTGTAAGAGAAAGAATTTTTCTATTATTTTTCTCGTACTCAGGAAGTATCCCCAAATAGCGTGCCAGACAGTTTATCCGCCATTTTTGAAACACCCTGTATATGTATTAATATGATGATGCCTTTAAAGTGTAGGTAAACGTAATGCACTATTTTATTTACTCCATTAAACTGATAACAATTTTTAGAAACTGAAACTACAAAAAAGGTCTTGGATTCTTAGGATTTTGAAATTTTATTAATTTATTTTGCATTTGGCAGCTTTGCTGCCGATAGTTTCTTATAATTAAATAATTACTTGCCGATGAAATTAATAACAATTTGCCTTTTTTGTATATTGACACATTTATTGTAACATTTTTGTGTTTGACACGTGATATTTAAAAGTTAAAGCAATCCAACAAAGTATCTGCGTATCAGGTATGCATATAAACTATAACCTTTCTGATTTTACAAGCTCACGTCTTTCTACAGCCTGGGCATATTCACAGTTTAAGTGTTCTCCGCATGGCGCTAGGAAACAGCTTCTGACAGGCTATTAATGGCGTGAAATTTAAAAGAAAACAAATTTTAGTGCAAATTATTTTTGAAATAAATTGAGCGCCGACTTATTCCATAAATACGATTTCATAGGGTGTATGCTGTAGAACAGGGGTCAGCAACGCTGTGACCGCGGGTGCACGTGCGCCCGCCAGGGCTTTTTGATGCGCCCTCTGTGAAATCAGACAAAAATAAAATAAACCCAAATTCTACTATAATACGAGTACCTCGACCTTACTCCAAGAAAATACAATTTCAAATTTCGCGTTTTGCTGTCGCGCCATCTGGTGATGGCAGTGATCTCTATTATACAACTATACTAGAGATCACTGGTTGATGGCGCTGGCATGACCGTGCCCCCAGAGCCAGTAGAATAAACTGACACTTGAAATCAAAATATAGAAGCAGAATTACCAATGCAAATCTGGACCATTGTATGAGAACGGGTACTTAAAATTATGAGCCAGATTTCATTAAGTTGTCGGAAGAAATGCAAAACCAAGGATCACACTAACTGTAATTATTAACACCTAACTTACATGTTAACTATACTTATGCCTCTTTGAATAAACATTTTGTACTGCGTTTGTGTAACATTCTTTGTTTTATTTAAGTGTCATAATATGTGGTACCACTGCAATTATTAATGCGCCCTTCAGGACTAAATCATTTCAGAATGAGCCCTTAGGTTGGATAAGGTTGGCGACCCCTGCTGTAGAATATAAATATTCTCCACGATTATTAATTATGTGTAGTTGAATGAAAGTAAAACGCTATAATTTATTATACATATACTCGTGACTAGAATTTTACAGGCAATTTTTGCCGTCATGATCACTCTTGCTTATTGCTTTAGAAAACCGTCGCAACAAGCAGTCGTGATCATGACTGCAAAAATATTTCCGGTAATATTCTAGTCACTTGTGGTATTACTTATGACAAATCCACCTACCAGTTACAAATATATTTTAAATTAAGTAGGTAGCTTTTACCTTTACGATTTAATTTCAAACTAACCAACAAATTTGAGGAAATAAATAATTCGCACGAGATACTGAATAATTTATTAACTTCGTCACAAATAGAGTTTGAATGAAAATTGCGGCCATATATCGCATCTTCTTTAATAATAAAAACAGATTTAGGATGTAGGTATATTTTATTTTTATTATGTAATATTAAAATTGCCGTCTTTTGTTGTTTATATTCTTTTCTTTCTTTCTTTCTTTTTGTCCGTGTCTTATATGCGTGTATAGCATATAGCCAATGTGCTCGGAACCGCCTTTAGGCATTACTTCAAGTCAGACGGCTGTGTCATGTGTGTTACTGCGTGTGTAGTGGCCTTGTTACCCTATCTCATAGACCAGTCTTCCTAGCAGAGCACAGTTAATTAAGCTTAACTGTGAATGGTCTTACCAGGCCTAGTACCCATGCCAAAGGCATGAGAAAAAATCTCCACCAACGTAGGGATTCGAACCCGGGACTTACAACATGCAAGCCTAGCCTAGCCCTACTCTGTGGTTAGTAGTTCTACCAGTAAGTACCTAGCTAAAAAAAACGATATTTCAAGACTACGGCCAGACATACGTGATTTTTCTCATGGTACACTCTGAAGACAAATTTTGTGGATCAGTTTTGGCATTGTTCTTATTTGTGCCTCTAATTAAATGCTCAACTGTTACAAAGTTTGCACATTCGAAATCATATTTTTTTAAATTAAACTTATTTTAAAGTAATTTTGTTGACTGGTAATCTAAAATATTTAATTGCCATTGTGGGTAACTAGCACAAATGCGGCGAAAATTTACGTTTTCTCGGAATCAAGGATTGTATGGAAAATAAAAAATGTCCAGGCTGCAAAAAGACGTCGGCTCGTAAAATCGAGAATGTGATGGCATAAACGACGTCTGTGCTAGAATTGATGATATATCACAATTCTCAAAAGCTTTATCCTTAAGTTGCCATAGGAAACGACGTACGTTCTTATGAAAATATTTCAGTATTTATTTCAATGAAAAATGATTGTTTTAGTCAGTAAGTGCCTAAGTGGCTCCATGTGAAGAACACCCAAAACTAGCATTAGATAAGACTGGATAAAGACAGAAAGTCATGGTCAAATATAACCAATTTTACTTTGACGATAATAAATGACACTTATGTAAAAATAAAATTTAAAAACCACAGCCTACTGCAAATAAGTTTTACTTGAATACTCTTTACTTAGGTTTCCACAGTGAAATGGAGCACAAACTAAGAATGTTATGGGCCGTAAAAACCGTCTCATTCATCGACCGTCTGCGGTAATCGCATCTAGTTTTTAGTCCCGTTTTATACATTTAGAAAAAGTGAGAGGTTTCTTCAGTGCATGATTAAGTTCGCTGGGTCTCCATTATAACTTTATTCAATTGCCAGGGTAATAAATAACAATAGCTAAGTATTTATTTATGATATTTAATTCACGACGAGAGTGGTCAAGTGGTTAAGGCATTCGACAACAGCGCGGACGGTCTCAGGGTCAAATCCGGGATGGATGCTCGCATGCTCGGCGGATGGCCTACCAAGCCACTGAAAATAATTGGGAACCAAAATACAGTGGTGGAGTAGGGAAGGTACGCGGTTTTAGAAGGCGTGGTGCTTGCCACACCACCCCGTATGTAAAGCATACGAGACAACCGAGACATGAAAAGTGAGGCCTTAACCTTCCATGTTGTCGGCCATGCTCCCTCACGAAGCGTTAATGCCGATGCCTCTATTTAGTTTACAAAACAACCAAGTTAACCATTCAATTAAAACATCAAATAAAACCATCTAAGTTGAAAAAGGTTTGCGTATAAACTGAAAATTCAATAAAGGTTAAAGGCATGCCGTTTATTATAAATGTATGGCACTACACTCTGTGAGAAAATGCGGCTGGTACCGTTGCAATTAGGGTCTTTTAAGTAGGTTTCATGCCAAGTATCTCTCAAACATAAAACACATTCGACAACCACCTAACTTTCATTACTCTAGACTAGACAGTTGTTTCGGTTATTAATTATTCTCAGTGACTGGATAGGCCACCCACCGGACTTCCGATTTAGATTTGAACCGGAGACTGTCTGTGTATTAGTTGAGTATCTTTAAGGTTACGAAATACATATGAAGACAAAACGCACTATTTCCAATTGGCATGATCGGCGTCGAAACCACTTTGCATTTTATTATAAATTTTTTCACGCTTATTTAAGATGGTGCTGATAAGGCTGACATAGATTTTATTAAAAAAAACACGATCTAGATACATAAAAAAATAACAAATAGGAGCTTCTGTTGGCAAAAGGACGCAATATAAAGCACACGATTGAATTTTAAACCATATCAGATCGGTCTTCCTTCATAAATAAAGTAAATAATATAGAATAAATTAGGACTGATCCAATATTCTGATAGCTAATCGTGCCAAAAGCTCATCTGAGATAGGACCCTACATAAAATCAAATTAGCTGATACATACGAGGTTTGGCAGAAAAATAACGAAATTCATTTTCTTATTCTTTTTACAAATCAAGATTATCCCCTTCAAAGTAGTTCCCTTGAGCCGATACATACCGATGGAGGCGTTTTTTCTATTGTTCGTAGCAGTCCTGGAAGGCTTCTGCCTTTCAACTCCTTGGTTACGCGCTCCTCTGGATATTATCCAGAGTACCAAAAAGGCACCCTTTCAAATGGGTTTTCAGCCGCGGGAATAAAAAGAAGTCATAGGGAGAACCACAGGAATGCCTTTTTTGCCAAAAATTCGTTGATGGAGATTGCCGTGTGACATGCGACGTTGTTGTGATGCAGCATTCAAGTGCATGCAATGCTTGGTCGCACACGTGCTAACCTCTTCCTAAGTCTTTCTAAGACTTTCCGATAAAAAATTTGATTGACAATAATTGATCCTAGCGGTACAAATTCACTCACTCTTTCCACGTTGTTTTCTTTTTCACAGTGCCACCTGAACACTTGTGCCGTGGATAGGGAAATAGGGAATGTTCTCCATAAGCCCTTTGTAACTTTTCATAAGTCGCAGTAGCGGTTTCGCGAAGCTTTACACAGAATTTGATAGCACAAAATTGCTCAAATTTTTGTCGGTACATTTTCGTATCGCACCTCACAAACATAACTTCATTTCAGATGCTCTCAACAATCACGTAACGTTCAAACTTGTACTGAGTCTATGACATGGGTTATTCTAACTGCCAGTCTCATTACTTTTCCGCCAAACCTCGTAACTATGGTATTGTTGCTTATTGCAAGAAAGCAAGAAAACCATAAATGTCTTTGATTATCACTGAATGGCATAATTTATTTAATCCTTTCATCATAATATTCTTAATTTTACAAACAAGTCTCTTTGATTAATAAAATGCAGATTAATCATACCTACATTTTATGTTAAGAAATCTCGGTTATTTTATTAGTTCAATTCTACTTTGATTCACTTTGGACTTTTGATATCAAACAGTAAGAAACCTTAACTTCAGGCTGAAGTGTTTGATCGGATGTTGTCCATTAGCTTGATGGATTTTTGTGATGCTTCTAGAGATCGATTTACTTTCAAAAGTACTTGAGTAATCCGAGATTTTGTGTAACCTCTTTATTTTTTTATAAAACCGTATCTACGAGTATTGTGACGTTTTCAGTTATTATTATAAATTACACAAATAATAATGAAGATTACACTACAAATACTATATTTTTTAAAATGATCTGTGAGAGTTAAATCTAATTTTTAAGGAAGATAATTTATTTTAATGGACATAAAAAAATTTATATAATAACCAAAATTTTAATAAATTCGAAGACTTCCACGGTCAGTGTCAGTATTAACAAAACGTCTTCCGGATTGGGACCGTGTCATTTTGAGACAAGACTCAACGTTTCGCCCACTTTTATAAGGGGCTTCTTCAGGAGAAAAAGAGCACTAAAAGAGCAGGGTAACTCAACGTGTCAACCACGCCAGAGGCGAAACTCTTTTAGCAAGAGGCAGAAAGGTAACGGTAACTCAACTTGTCAACCAAGCCAGAGGCGAAACCCTTCTCAGAAGGCCTATCTATTAGGGCCATTAAAATTTGCAAGAAATGTTGTTTGGCAGTGGAAGCTAGTTGGTTACAAGTTTAATGACAGTGACGGTTGACAAATATACTTGAATATTTTAAAATACATAAGCTTAAAGTAATCCTTTTCGCAAGAAATCATGGAATTAAGCAGAGAACATTATCGAGCTGTGATTTTTTACAATTTCAAACGTGGCTTAAGCCGTAAATAATGTTTTGAAGGAATCAATGGAGTATTTGGTGACAAGTCGTGTTCTTTAGCTACCATAAAGCGGCGGTACAATGAATTTCAACGTGGTCGACTTTTCTTAAATGACGGTTTTCGAGCTCCTAAGCAAGCCAAAAGCAGCCGTTACCGAAAAGAATATTGGTCTTGTTCGGAACATGATTGAATAGGACCGGCATGTTACTGTAAGGAGTATTCAAGCAACTCTAAAGATTCATGTGAAAGCAATTAACACCATTTTACACAAACATTTGAAGGTAAGCTTTGTTCCCGTTGGATAATGCTCGGCCACACACGGCTGGTCGAACGATAGAGTATTTGAATGCCCAGAACATTGAAATAATGGCGCATTCGCCGTATAGGCCAGACCTGGCACCTAATGATTTCTTTTTATTTCCACGTGTAAAGGATAAGTTACGGGGTTTACGTTTCACATCGGCCGAAGAAGCGGTTGACGGATTTAAAAATTAAATAAAGAACCTAACGCGGGAAGATTGGAGAAAATGATTGGTTTTCACTTTTCACGGATGCAAAAATGCATTGATTGTGGAGGGGAATACTTTGAAAATTTATAAATAAATGTTTTTTATCAATAAATTGCGTATTACTTTACTAGGCTCAGCGGAAAGACAACATCCTATGTATAATAAGGCATTTGACATGGTAGAATATCAGCCAACACTTGAATCTTTAAAACGGCATATATACCACCAAAAATAATAAGAATAATTAAAAATATCTATCGCAATAGTTGGGTTATTAGGCGCTAGAATAAAGTTAGAAAAAACAGGAAGAGATTTTAAGATTACAAAAGGTGTAAAGCAAGGAGAGCCACTATCCCCAAATTTGTTTACAGCGGTGTTAGAACAAACTTAAATGGCAAAATAAAGGAATCCTAATCGAATTTACGTTTTGCGGATCGTGTAGTTCTTTTGGCGGAAACTAAAGCTGATTTCAAGAAGATGGTAGAGGAATTACAAAGTGTAAGTGTAAAGGTGGGGTTAACAATAAACTTGGAAAAAACCAATTTGATGTCGAATAGAAGAACAGAAGATATCCAGCTAAAAGATAAAAAAAGTGAAATAGGTATGTAAAAGAAGTTATTTATTTAGGCCAACTGCTAACTTTTGAAAACAGAACAGAAAAAGAGTTCCAGAGAAAAATTGATATAACATGGAAAACATATTTAATACTTGCATAATACCATCTTTAACATATATTATGTGTATGCAGCACAAACATGGTCAATGAACAACAAACTCAGAATTAAAATAAGAACAAACAAAAATGGAGAGTTCCACTCTAGGATTGAGAAGAATTGGGTAACAGATATTAGACAAAGGATGGGGGCAGTAGACGCAGTACAGCTGGCAAGAAAGCTAAAATGGAATTGGGCGAACCATCTAGGAAAAATGAAAAAAGATCGTTGGACAAACCATGTAGCAAAATGGAATCCTAAAGAAAAAGAAAAGAAAGGACGCTCTAAGACCAGGTGAATTGACAAAATAAAGCAAAAAGTTGGAGAGGATTGGGAAAGAAAAACATTAAACAAAGACTCTTAGAGAATTGCTAAAATTGGGATGCTAATGGCTAAGGACCGGATTTTAGGTGATATTTTTTGGTGATGAGTCATCCAAATAGGTTAATTTAGCTAAATCCAGCGGCGCACTAAATATTTCTAAATCAGATTACCCCCACCTGTATCGTTATGGTTCATCAATAACAACTGATTGGTTTGTTGGCACAAAGAAAGCAACGAAGAGTCTACACCCCCAGTGATAACAGTTAGTTAAATTAAAATATTAAAGAAATTTTAAATTGGCAATAATTACCTTTCAAGACTATTTTATTTTTAAATTCACTGTGAAGGTGGCCACAGCCTTCGTTCTTGTTACAGGTAAGAATGAAGCATGAGCATTCTTTTTACTCAATTTAGCCAGATGGGTAATAATGAATACATCAAATACATTCACATTCACGCACATGCGAGTTCTACAGTTTTTAGTGAACCATCATAGTTGTCGAAGTGCACTGAATACACAGTAAGGCAACAGTCCCACTGAGCCACCATCAACCACCCACAGCCATCAACTAAAATTTAAACATATGCAATCACATACTGTTAGTCTCACTGAACCATCGACATCCACCCGCCGTTATCAAATGGTGGTCACCGGTTTGAAATTTTCAACATGTTTGAATTTTGGTGGACGGTGGTTGTTGACACTACGAGTGCGCCAGGGCGTGTAGCGTCAGCTGATTTATGACCGCGAAAGGCGGGAAGTTTAAATATAAGTTAAACTTGGGCAGGTTATTCCATTTGTGGGTATTCTGACCTAAAATAAACGTAATCGAAAATACAGATTGATACTTGGCACGCAAATAACATAAACCTAACCAACATTGACCAACATAAAAACACGTAATATGTAATATAATTATAACCTTCAACACCAAAGTTACTACCAATATATCAATTTCAAGTCAAAAAATCACTAAAGCTTGTATGACACGATAATAAATTTATGCGAAAAAAATTAGTATCTTAACAAGCAAGCGGGAAATTTAAATTTTTGGTGATCAGCGGTGATGCAGTGAGACTGCAGCATGTAATTTCAGTTGGTGGCGGTTGGTGGCGGTGGTGATGGTGGTGATGGTGGCTCAGTGGGACTGCCGCCTTAACAGTGCACCCTGGTTGGACACAAACTGCTTCAGGTTTTCCGCCACACACTTCGGTTTTGAACCAGTTTTACCTGTTTGGATAATAAAAGAACGAAGTCCGTGACCACCTTAAGGGTAACATTGAAGGCCTTTTATCTTGTGCTTACATTTATAGTGATAACTTGTGTGAGTGATTACTCACAACAACGAAGGCCGTGGTGCTTCGAGTCAAAGAGCTTTTGATTTATGATTTTATATTCGAAAAATTCACGGGTTAATGGGGGGGTTTTAGTAGCATGTTTACGCGCTGAAAATTGTGTAATTTTAAAATAACGGTACGGTTAAATAATGACAGTTGAAAAGAAGGACGGGTATTAATTAAAATTTTTAGACCCTTCCTTCATACGCTACAAGGCCAGAACGACCAATTTTAATATAGTAATTAAATTGTGGCCTATTATGAAAAACTTACGAAAAGGGACTCGCACAAGACATCCATCAACAATGTATTGATTTTTGCATGTCGCGAGGTGGGTTTCAATATGCATGTATCGACCCTTTTGCACATTTGTATAATTTTGGCGTAATCTTTATTTGACTTTAGAAAAAATTGCTTCTAAATTTTTAAAAACTGATTAAAGTTAGGCAACCCAACATTCACGGACTCTGTTCATCACTTTCAATGTCTAAAAAGACGTTTAAAGAGATTAAAAATCGGTATTCGCAAATACTTATACTGAATTTTGAAGTTTTGTTAGGTAGAAGCAATACTAGAAGATCATAAGTGACTACTTTTCGCCCGCAAAGAAGGGCATAAAGTTCATTATTGCAGACCTCGGGTGCACTTTACGCTCGCGACAAATTAATTTGAAATATCACAAAAATACCTTAGTTACAATACAATTTTTATAAAATCACTCTTGCCGTGAATGCGTCAATTTGACATTTTTAAAAATGTCATTAGAAAAATTTTATTATAAATCAAAAAATTTAAATAAAATCTCCGTTCGTGCAAAAAATATTGTATGTACCACTGGCGTAATAAGCGACTTTGGCCTTTGGCGTGTTATAACCCTCGGCTAAAGCCTCGGGTTATAATATTTACGCCGCAGGCCAAAATCGCCTTCTTTACGCCCTTAATACATAAATAACTATTATAAAATTACAGTTCGAACGTTTTATAAAAGAAACATAAATCATAAAAAACTTACAGTGACACTTGATCCATGGCTTTAGGTAATAACAATAACATTTTTCTTATTTATTTATTGATACATTTGTGCAAATCCACTATTTTAAACAACAGTACACACTAAACTGACTAAACTTTAAAAAATATTTCTTATTTGTTTACATACATTTTAGGTTATGTAAATGTCAAATGTCACTTAACTGTCATCGCATTACACCTAACCTAGAAATTTGATGTTGGTAGGAACTGTGTGTAGTGTTTCAGAATCTCCTTTAACTTTTCGAGGGTTATTATTAATTAAAACTGAGATCATTTTGATAACTCAGCAGTAAACATAATGACAAGTGAGCCTGGATTACGTAACACTTCCAACTTTTGGTATAAAATGTTACCTACGGTTTTGGTATTTTCCTGATTACGATGGTGATATGTATCGTCTGTTTTGATAATGTTGCAGTGTAACTGAAGTCACTTGTAATGGTTAAACACGCAGTAATGTAAATCGTAAACCCTGTAAGTCACATAGGATTATTTGTTAAATTATTTAGTTTTATGTTTTTATAATTTATTACTTTTAGATATTACAGATATGATTATTTTATTATGCATTTATCATTTATATTAACTTCCATTGTAGTAGTTTCAAGGCTCATTTACACTTATTGCTATGTGTAATGGAAGCGAAGAGGCTTCCTGAAGTTAAACTATGTTCCACTATTAACCATGCACCTTAAAGACTTAAAAATTTAACTTATTATGCTAAATTGTAATCAGGCAATGAATTGAACTCCTGTTTATTAGGTCGAAGACTTACTAGTAAGCAGTTATTCAATCAAGCTAATTATACCGCGCTTTTTTGTATTACACCAATTTTAAACTTTAAATTATTAAATAATTAAAAACGGAATTAAGAAGATCCTGAACAGTAAACAACCAAAAGAAAAAGCAGGTTTTCTAAGTGGATTTTCTACAATAGACCATCTACAAACAATTGACCAGGTTATGAAACAGTAGAATTCAATAAACCAGTTCATATGGCCTTTATTGACTACGAGGGCTGTTCTCTTTTCACTGAGCCTATCTATTAGGACCATTAAAATTTGCAACAAATGTTGTTTGGCAGTGGAAGCTAGTTGGTTACAAGTTTAATGACAGTGACGCTTAACAAATATACTTGAATATTTTAAAATACATAAGCTTAAAGTAATCCTTTTCGCAAGAAATCATAGAATTAAACAGAGAACATTATCGAGCTGTGATTTTTTACAATTTCAAAAGTGGCTTAAGCCGAAGGAATCAATGGAGTATGTTGTGTTGTTAGATAATACGAGTATTACTAGTTACCGTTACTAAGCAGATTCTTGGTAACAGTTGTTATGTACATAGACATAAATTGTTTTTCTGTTTTTACTTTTGAATAAACCAGTTTTCAATTGAAGTGATTTTTCTTCTATTCTGCATTTACTAATTACTACCATTAAATACAACAGAGTATTTGGTGACAAGTTGTGTTCTTTAGCTACCATAAAGCGGTGGTACAATGAATTTCAACGTGGTCAACTTTCCTTAAATAACAGTTTTCGAGCTCCTAAGCCAAAAACAGCCGTTACCGAAAAGAATATTGGTCTTGTTCGGAACATGATTGAATAGGACCGGCATGTTACTGTAAGGAGTATTCAAGCAACTCTAAAGATTGATGTGAAAGCAATTAACACCATTTTACACAAACATTTGAAGGTAAGCTTTGTTCCCGTTGGATAATGCTCAGCCACACACGGCTGCTCGAACGATAGATTATTTGAATGCCGAAGAAGCGGTTGACGCATTTAAAAATTAAATAAAGAACCTAACGCGGGAAGATTGGAGAAAATGATTGGTTTTCACTTTTCACGGATGCAAAAATGCATTGATTGTGCTAAATTGTAATCAGGCAATGAATTGAACTCCTGTTTATTAGGTCGAAGACTTACTAGTAAGCAGTTATTCAATCAAGCTAATTATACCGCGCTTTTTTGTATTACACCAATTTTAAACTTTAAATTCAGATTGTACAGCAAAATAAGTAAATTACAGTTTTAGCTCCTCAAAAGAATGCAAATTGAGTCTGCATTGTACAATTGATTTGGAAACAGTACATAGTTGACTTGACAACTTCAGAAAGAAATATAAATATCAACTTGATATTATGCTGATGCCACGGCTGGCTGTACTATTATTTCAACATAATTACAATCCGAATGTTTCAAACACAATTCAGATTAACAGATCTGCCGCAATTGCAGATTATAAAGATCTCAGTGGACTGAAGCTCCAATTCAAATTACTGATGAGACTTTCGGATTAACAGGGGTACGGATTAGTTGTTCCATACTGTATTATATTTCCACATTTTCCTATTCAAACAACTCTGTAATAGACCCTGACAACATGTAATCATGTTAAATAAGGTTTCTTTTATGCTGACATAAATGATATTAGGTACCTACGTCGAGAAAGAAGAAAATCAATATCGAACTTTCTAAACTCAATTTTGTGCTTTTAGTGGTATATTTTGTCTCGTATATCAAGTTTATTGTGCCTGGTACTTGTGCTTTCACAGATAAGTTATTTTTATAAAAGGCCTGTAGTGCTCTTTCTTTGGTGAAATGTTTTCCCAAGGTGCCTATAAAAACAACTCGAGTGTTTTATATAAAATAAAAAGATTACTTATTTGTTTGTTTAAT
Source organism: Melanotus villosus (assembly GCA_963082815.1). NCBI lineage: Eukaryota > Metazoa > Arthropoda > Insecta > Coleoptera > Elateridae > Melanotus > Melanotus villosus. The sequence continues at coordinate 12,623,973 of OY720425.1, read as the reverse complement.
CTGTTGCTGTTGAATTTATTAAGTGTGAAATTTTAGATTTTTCTGTTCAATGCTTTATTCCCCACTTTAAGTGATGCTTTGGCTGTTCGCTTTTTATATTAAAACGTACAGAATAAAGCCAGCAAGATACTAAAGTTCATCATTATTTACATATATGAACCATAGTAATTTACGAAAATACATTTGTCTAGTCTAGACGTATCACTTTAGATCTATTTAATGGAAGTCTCAGTTACTTAAAATAGGAACTCACCCTTAACATAAAAGCTTTTGCATTGGTCGTATAATAAGAACGAACAAATAGGAAAGTTCTTGTTAGACCCTTTGATGTATGCAGTAAAAATTGACCTTCAAGTTCAACTGAATGTTACTAAAATGAAGTCGAGCATGTAAATAGATTTCTTGTCTTTGTCAATACTGACGTTCGGAACAACTTCGGCCCATTATATACGATGCTATCTAATCAAGCTTGAACGTAAAAAATTGTCATATATGCTTAATGTATTGTGGTATTGTATTAATGGTTAGGTATGCAGTGATATAAAATATTGCAAGAAAAATGTACAAAAGGTTTATTCAAAAATTAATCGAGTATTATTTTACAGGCGCTGTATGAATTGGAGCTGGCAGGATGTAATGAAATAACAGAAGCCGGATTATGGGCCTGCTTAAATCCACGTGTAGTATCGCTTACTCTAACAGACTGTATAAATGTTGCTGATGAAGCCGTCGGTGCAGTAGCTCAGTTGTTACCAGGACTTTATGAATTTTCGCTGCAAGCTTATCATGTTACGGATGCCGCCTTAGGTTATTTCTCTCCTAAGCAAAGTAACACGCTTAACATCTTACGATTACACTCGTGTTGGGAAATTACTAATCACGGAGTTGTAAACATAGGTAAATATAACTAAGGTTTTAAAAATTAGTATTGTTTGCACTCAGAATAAGGGTGCTGAAACCTGAAATTAGCTGTAAATTTTTGCTTAACACCGTGAATTTATACCAGCTGTGTAGTTAATATCATTATTCTAATGAATAGGTGGGCGTAGTGATGGGTTTCTTGTTCATTGTATGTTTGCCGGACGTTCCGTTCAGCTTACCTCAGTGAGTTGTTCATTACTCTTGTTGTATATAGTTACATAGGAAAGGATGATGTCGGCACATGGCACACAGCACAAACTTTGTAACTGTTATTTCTTTTGTCTCTGATCTGTTTTAAGTGCCGACTCAAATAAACAAACGAATTCCAGGAAGGAACAATCTCAAACTCAAAATGTGTGGTGTGTGTTGCAGCTCGTCCTCATTGTTCGTACAACATTCAATATGCTATGATGGCAGTTTGAATGATTGAAAACAAGTCATTCATCACGGCATATTAGAAAGAGTCGTTCAAAATGAACAACTCGTTTATGAATGACATAACTAGGTGGACATCCAGGTGGTTTTTTGAGCTTTGCTGTCTATTCTGAATGTTCATTTTTTGTAAGTCCTTTGTTACTATTTGTTCTCAGTCTTCTTGATGGTCTATTTCCTGTTCCAAGGGGCGGCCCAGGCCCCCCTCAAGACCAAAGTTATTAATCAGAATTTCATTTAAAAAAAAATCGATAATTGTAGGTATCGGCATTACAAAAGCCACCCAAAATGGTGAATTCAATTTTTACGATTTGATCTGTGGTACAATCCCCGCCAAGCAGTATGTTTATTATATCTTCTTTTTCTTTCAGGACGTTTGTTGGATACTTGTTAAAAGCGATCCAATATGTCTCTTTCTCTATCATCAGTTCTATTAGTCTATCTGGTGTCAACTCTTGGTTTGTCTCCTCTGTTAGTGTCTGTCTGTGATGATTCCACCTTTGACAATCAAATATTGTGTGTTTTAGTGTGTCTATGGAATCACAGTAGTAGCATGTATCAGACTCCCTTAGTTTCATCCTTTTGAGATAGCTGTTAAAACAGCCATGCCCTGATAAAGCTTGGAGCATACAATAATTTATTTATTAAGCTCTTTGTCCAGTTGGCTTTGTTCGTGTCTATCTCCCATCTCGTCTGCCATCTTCTCATTGTATCTTCTTTATATTCCTTCTTAGCCTTCTCTACTTTCTGTCGATATTGTATTGTTCTTTCTTGAGTGAGTAAATCTAACGGAGGTACCGCTGCTAGAACTTGAAGGGCCTCTTCCGACACCGTCCTGTATGAACAGCATACATTTATTAGGGTTCTTCTTTGTAGCTTGTTCATCATATTTCGGTATTTCTTTTTTTCAATCTCCTTGTACCATGCTGGTACTGCGTACAATAGGCTTGAGTTTATTACTGCTGACATCACCCTTCGCTAACTGCATCTGGCACCTCCTTGTATTGGTAAAATTCTCTTTAGTTGTTGCACCTTTAGGTCGGCTCATCTCACTGCATTACTTACCTACATGTGTTGCCATAGATAGGTTCCTATTGATGGTGATTCCCAAATATTTTCCACTTCAAACTCTGTCGCTTTGAGTCTACTTCTGCCTCTTAATATAATGGCCTCGGTCTTATGTGCCGGTAGGGCCAGCCCTACCTTTTTCAGCCATGCACCAATCTTGTAAATGGCAATCTTCTTTTTTTGCTACTCCCACTAGTGCGTCCGCAAAGGCCGCTACGTTCACCCCCTGGGGCATGGCTAACCTACTCATCGATAGAGTTGAAGAAGATTGTGCGCAGTGTTGCAAGGTTAACGATTATCAAAGGTGTTAGTATGATAACCTGCCGGTTTAACGTGCCCTCCGAAGTACGGAGAAGCGTACGGCCTTCTAAAATTTTGACGGTGATATCGCCGGTCTTGGAAATCGAACCCGAGATGCCTACGTGAGAATCCAAGGCCAACAGCTTGTCATATTTTCCGTAAAACTTTCCTTTTGAAAATTCGTAAATGCTTTTCTTCCCTTCTTGTGAGACATTATTTCTGCAGCATAATATAAGTGACTATTGGTCTTATTAACATTTCATATAACCAAAATTTGATATAGTCCGTCCGCAAACGATGCGAAGTAATAAATTAAACTGACAGCAGGAACTCATAGGCGTCAGTGTTAATTTTTTGTATAAGTAAGTCAGGTAGTGGATTACTACAAGGGTTTTCTATTGTCATTTGCTGCTTAAAACCGTAAATTCTGCCGTTTCTATGAAAACTTAACTTTACTATTTCTTTATATTTGATTTACAACTTCGCATCGTTTGCGGACGTACTATAGTACCATATTTATGTTAGCGAAGCAAGCTCTGTTCCCTAACAGTAATCCTTCTTTTATGTCCGGCCTGCTTTCATCTTTGTTGTTGATTTGCAGGCCTAGATACTTAAATGTATTTACTTCTTCAAACTTGTAGTCATCTATCATTATATCTGCTTGTGGTTTCTAAATGTTTCTATTAGATCTGCGTCTTCTCGCTATAAACAAAACGTCATCCGCATTGCTATCATCCCTTCCCTTTCTGTTGTCATTTTTTTTCTAGGTCTTAATTAAAGCATCACTGAAAGCGCATCCCCTTACGCACTCTCATGTTAGTTGTGAATTCATCTGTCGTACCTGCTGGTACCTTAACTGGTATATTGGAGCTTTTCAGATTTTCTAGTAGTTCTCTTCTATTTACCCTATCAAATGTACTAATACAGTATGCAAAATTGCAAGTATTAATTTTTCTGTATAAAATTAAACAAGGAATATGTCCAGAATACTTAAAAAATAAAATAATTACATTTAATCAGATTACCAAACCAGGAATAGAGAAAAATTCTCATGCAAACATAAATTTACAAGCCTTTTCATGTTTTCCAATGCGTTTCGCCTATGTAATTGCGAGAATACCATGATGAATAAAAATTGACATGTAGAACCAACATCAAGCTGAACCTATCAAAGAGAGTGATTTTGTTCACCATGGCCATCCCTTATCTAAATAATTTTTGTTCATATGGTAGAAGTACTACCCATTATATAGCAAAAAAATTCTAAATAAAACTTTATTATTATTATTATTACTGGGCGACACCCATGTGACTTTCTGAACCTCTTTATGTGGGAATGGAGCTCCACCAATTATTAAGCCATGAGTCCCCATTACATGCAACAGATTGTGGTTTTCATGTTTAACCTTTGCGTTTATATGTCTCCCATCGGGATTACTATGTCACCTTTCTGCACGTTGTCGCTACTTTTGTAATAAACGGCTTTTCATGAGAGATGTCGTATTTACTGTACAATCGCAGCTAGGTGCTCTTCAGTTGCAACATGTAGCAAGTATGCCACACCAAGCGACCAACATCAAACACTCAAAAAACGTTGTATCCACAGATAACTTACTCCTATAGATACTCCACGCCCATGTAGTAGACGTATCCCGATATCTCATGGCCCACGACATGCACGTCGAATTTGTTAAAGAGTGAGATGGAAGTCTAATAGTGAAACCTAAAAACATGCGGCACTCAGGAAAAAGCGTGTGAAATTTGAAATTGTTATCCTTATGAAATTGAAAATAAATACATTTATTAGCTTCCACCTATATTGCAAGTTTCTCAGCTTATAACATAAAGATAGGTTTTAACTAATAATATTTTTTCATATTTTGACTTTGACAAAACGAATTTTAAAATCAAACGACTACCTAGGTTTCTAGGTTGAGTAGTAGATGGGTTTTCTCTTTCTGTACTGAGGGCCATGAGATATCGGGATGTGTCTACTTTCAAACTGTGATTGTAGCGCCTCTCGTGGTTGGAAGCAAAATTAAAGCCTTATTGGCGGGCAATTTAAATATAGAACTTCCACTTACAAAACACTTTTATAAGTTAAACAAACATACTTAAAACTTAACATATATTTACGGATATAATACAATAATACAAAGTATTACAAATAAAATATAATAACTAGTAAAAGCACAGTTTTTTCTATTTTAGTCAGATTATTTTCTGTAAAACAATCTGGAGAATTATTCTAAAAATTTTTCCTAACAATTAATCAAAGTGAAACTTGGACAGCCTACAGAATTTAGATTTTATTAAATTATATGACAGTTTCCCTAAATTAGCTTTTAAATAATTGTTATTGATTTCAGGGCTCAGTATTATTTTCACCAAAAAATTTGATATTAATATTAATCCACTTTAAACTTTTTAGAAAGTTTTTCTATCGTTTTCTTGCATTTCGTTTTTAAAACAATTTTGTTCGTATTTAAATTATGTTTAATGTTTTGAATTTTGTTGGTAAATGTTGTAGCATTTTATAGCATGGTTTCGCCCAGCCTAAGCATATGAAAAACTTTCTTTTCGGTATCTTCGTTTAACTCTGCGTCTCAGTGGGTTCGCCCCTGCGACACTGTAAGGTATAAGAGAGTAGAAAGAAAAGAAAGAAGTACATATATCAGGGCGTTTAGTAGGTACATATTTTGAAAAATGTTCTTCTAACACACAATGTTTTTTCATTTGCATTTAAATTTCCGCAAAATCTTCAAAACGTGCATGCCACATGAAAAAGTTGTCAAACGCTTCTTAGATTTTGTTTTCAGTCCATTATTAAAGGTATTGTGAACATTATGTATGTTACAAGTCCCGGTATCTTCTCTTCTTCCACAAAACTTACCAAAAATTTTTTGTGTTTCATCTTAGGTCTCTATCAATTAATAGACCTAACCATCAATATTACATGGAACACCAAATATCACTTGAAATAGTTCCTCGAGCATACCAATTAACAAGAGGAGATAATCACAAATTACAACAGAAGCACATGTCACCTGTCACGCGGCCACAGATTACTTAAATAAAAGTTATCTGTGCACACGGCATGTGAAATTTTTGTAGCATCGCATGCGCAGTACGAGTAATTTTTAGCCGTACTGCCATCTTACGTTTGTAAGCTAAACTAACAAAAATCACGTGATCGTTCCAAACTCCCGTGATTTAACTGAAACATCTATAGGAGTAAGTTATCTGTGGTTCTATCAATCAAGTAATAGCTTAAGATATAAAAAATATATAGACTCCGCCGCAAAACCAGCTGTAATAAGAACAAATGTCAAGTTTTTGCGACTCTGCCACAGCAGCCACGCCGACGCTTGCCTTATCCAACTGACTATAAAAAGCTTCTTTTGTGCCTGTGCTTGCTTCTTCAGTAGGGGCATAACACTAAACTACGGATATTTTTCTATAGTTGGTATTTAGTCGAACTGTGATAATTCGCTCAGATATAGGGTTCCATTCTAATAATGCCTTACTAAATCTGTTCTGTCAGAGGTTTGTATTTCTGTTTGTGGCTCTTTCCGATAACTTTTTTTTTGTTCCGTGTTTTCAGAGTTGTTCGACTTCTTTTGAATGCTCTTTTTGTCTTTAACTTGGTCATATTTAGTGTAAATATGCTTGATATGAATGTGGTCATAAAAATTAGTGTTTTGTGTTCTGCAATTAATTGTAAATCTGATTAAATTAAACTGGAAACTACAAAAAATTGTTGGGAATCATCTTTAAAAGTATGTAACTTGCTCTTGTTTGGAGCAAATCATACTGGAGATTCATGCAGCTACTTATAGAGTTGACGTATTATGTTTACGTCAGTTGCAACTGTAAATATAGCATGAATCGGTGTCAATTTATTTTGTACACCCAGACATTCGCCACAATTACTATTAATTATTTGCTATCGCTTTTGAGCTAATTCTAAGAAATCGTTTAGTTGTCACGGATATAATTCAGTATGAATCTTGAATAAAAATACGTTATATATGCAGAAAATATTACTTTGGCAGCTTTAAATTTTTTCACCCTTATTCTAAATGAATTACTGTTGTTGATTGTAAATACAAATACAATAATTAATTGTACACCTAATATTTCTGATTTTAGTTCATTCATTACCTAACTTAACAGTACTAAGCTTGTCAGGCTGTAGTAAAATAACAGACGATGGTGTCGAGCTCATCGCAGAAAATTTACAGAAATTACGCTCGTTAGACTTATCCTGGTGCCCTCGAATCACCGATGCTGCCTTGGAGTACATAGCATGCGATCTCAATCAATTAGAAGAGCTTACATTAGATAGGTAAAGTATAATCTTTGTTTTTTTTTTAATATACACATTTCGTAAATTAATTCGGAATTTGATTTCAGATGCGTGCATATAACAGACATAGGCATAGGTTATATTTCTACCATGTTGTCGTTATCAGCATTATATCTACGTTGGTGCTCACAAATTAGAGATTTCGGTCTGCAACATTTGTGTGGAATGCGAAATTTACAAATATTATCATTAGCAGGTTTGTATTTCATGTTTTGATAATTACAGGCCTTTTGATGTACAACTTATCTCGGGTGTAAAAAGTTTTATTCTTGTAGTCGTGACAACCCTCTTAGTAATTAAAGAGACTGATATAAGGTGTCAATGAAACCTGGGGCAACCCTATTTTTTAAATTATATTTTAAGATATCAAAAAATGATATTTGATGTATGAAATTAGAAACTAATCTAACATAATGGCAGGATACTTAAATATCTAACTATAACAAATTCACGACATGACCGACCGTAAAAATGTATAAACACCTTAACAGTTGTAATCAATGAGAGATCGGCATTTAAGTCAAATGACTGCAATGGGTTAAGTTAAGAAGTCCGGTGACTTTGGAGGCCATCTTATTATGCCATTTGTTCCGACCCACTTATCTTCAAATCTATTGTTCAAATAATCTTGAACTATTGTAGCATTGTGTGGGAAGCGCCATCTATCGTGCTGAAAATAAATATTATTTACATTTAACAATGGCAGACCATCTAGAAGGTCTTCGACTTTGTTTTGTAATAATTCTACATAGCGTTGTCCTGTAGGTTGACCTTCAAAGAAAATGGGTCCGATCCAATCTCTCTTTGCAATCTCCCTCTTGTGCCAGTCTTGGATTTTCTTTTCCCGATTGCCATTGCCGTTGTTAGTAAAATTATTTAGTACCCAATTACAAAAGTCAATTCTTCTGTTTGAATCATTTACATATAAATGCTGATGAAGTTGGTACTTAAATGGCTTGAATTTATATTTTTTTAACATCTTCCATGCCATTCCTGGGCAATTTCCCGTACTGAAAATGTTGTGTACGTTTCTGTGTATGCCAACATATTTATTTCTGTGTCTTCATTGATCATGAAGTTCTCCTCATCGCCGACCTCGTTTGCCTCTTCTCGGAGTTTTTTTTTTCCAATTTCCAAAATAAGTTCTCGATGGTTGTCGTCGTTCGGGATATCTTTCCAAATACAAATGAACAGCAACAGCATTTTTCTGGCATTCGCTGTAAATCAAAAATAGATCAACCTTTTCATTTTGACTAAACGTTTCCATGGCTTAATGTTTTTGTTTAAATGTTTTGGAATAAACAAACGGAACAATGTGGTTAGCAACTAGATTTAAATGTCCGAAATATCATTTTTCTGTGTGGGAAGCGTTATTGTAATTACTTGCAATTTAATTTGTTATTGTAACTAAACCTTTGACACAAGTTAACGCTCTGATGAAAATATTGCAGCTCATAATTTAAGTAATGTGGATAAAATATTTGCAGTTAGTGATAGAGAATTTAAGTTAAATGATATTAGAGATCATAATGAAAGTTCAAAACCGACTTGCATCAGAAGGGCAATTTTTTGAATATACATAATATAATTATTTGCAAAATACAACACCATAATGAGGAATCAAGCCCCCAAATTTACAATGAGTTAGTTGCAATTGTAACCGGAAAAATAAAACTAAACATTTTAAAAGAATTTGAAAAGTCCTCTTTTCCTCAATCATCACAGATACGACTCGAGATATATCGAAAATTAACCAATTGAGCCTGATTATTCAGTATCTAACCAAAATCAATGACTGTAATGGGGAAGAACAGATAAAACTCTTTCCTTAGATTTTGAGAAGTTACAAAGGTTTGAAAAAAAAATTAAATGATGTATCGGAGATGAGAATCAACATAACAAGTGTAGGGAGCAGAGTTACAACGGAACTACGAACATGAGTGGTGTATATAGCGGACTTCAAAAACTTAAAAAATATACTGAAACGAATGCGGAATAAAGCCTGTACCGAAAAGTTTTGTGACATAAACATTTACAGCTTGTTATGAAAATAATGACAGATTTAATATTAAAAACATTTATTAGTACTTTTAAAGACATTAGTAGTATAAAAGTAAATCAAATTCAAATTTTTAACTCCTGTCGGCTGAACTCTCTAACTTTTCTTTTAATCCTTCGCATCAAATTTTCCTTAGATACCGTTTTACTATATTTATTATATTTTCGTTGGAAGTCTTTTACATTTGCAGCTGTTACTGCCTTTTTCGTAACCTCTAATTGATTATTGCCTAATAGTTTTCTATTGGTCGAAGTTCAGGGTAGTTAGGTGGATTCTCTTCCTTTGAAATATAGGTTTCGTCGTCCACCAAAATGCATGTGTTTTTGAGGCTGCACAGCATCACAGCAACTGGCTCGCCGAATTGCCCTATTAAATTGTTCTCTTGCCTTCTTTGCAATCTTAGTCTTTTTATAGGTCTTAAAGAAATTTCTTATCTTCATTCTTTGTACCATTGAAGCTGTTGTTCCATTTCGTTTTGCCAAATCACGCACAGAAATTGTTGGATTTCTTGCCAATCCCTTAATAAGCTTTCTTTCTAGTCCTTCATCAAAAGGTCCTCTTGGTCGTCCACTCCTTGGCTTGTCAGTAATTGTTTGGTCTTCTACGAATCTTTTAATTACATTTTTTTACCGTATTTCTATTTGATTTAAGAATTCTCGCAATGTTTGCATAAGAGAAACACTTATTTTCACTCCAAATACGCAAAATATTTTTCCTTAACTTTTCTCTTTCTGTAGACATTACTTACAATTCCAGCGTGCTGTTAACATAAAATAAGACTCATAAATCGCCTACGCCACTGCATTACTTTCATACTGAAGCATGACCTTGAAATTGCACGAAGTAAATATTCGGTATGCGCCGGAGTTTGCCAACTTAGAATGGCCCAACTGTAACTGTTTTGTAAGTTGGAAAATTGGCATTTACCGACTGTTACTTTCTATCCGGGAGGAAAGTGATCAGCTGATTACTTTCCACCCGGCCACGCCCACTGTCATTAAATGTCAGCTTGTTTGTTCAAAATATTAATTATTATTATAAATGATTCATATTAATTTATATGTATGGTTGAAAATAAAATAGTATACAAACCTTGGTGGAAAGTTTCATTACTGTCTCGAGATATAGTAAACCTCGACGCTTCGCGTCTCGAATAACTATAATTATCTCTCGACAGTAATGAACTACTTTCCACCTCGGTATGTAGTATACTATTACAAAGCTGTCTATTGATTTTGAAAGTTAATTTTTACTAGCTACTAACTTGTAAAATTGGCAGCTGACCTGTAAAAATTTTACAAGTTAGTACAGCAAACGTAAATTACAGAGGCAAATTCACTGCGCAGCTTACCTCGTGCAATAAGCGAGTCCGTCCGAGAGTCGGCAACGACGAAGTACAAGTACAGCGCTACTACCGTTAGAGTTACGGCTGCTCTCGATGTATATTAATACATACATCAAAACGCATTGAAAATTTTAAAACTTATATCAAAACTGCGTTTCTGTTTTATATTACCTAAGACATTTCATTGTTCAAATATAAGAAATATAGCAAATGGAAGAATCAACGTGATGTAGCTTCGCTGTACTGCATACAAGGTAACGCCTTTTCATGAACGTTGTTTACTGCGCATCCAAGAATTTGACTCTGTAATTTGCGTTTGCTGTAGCATATGTTATATGATATATGTTGTCATGGTAATGCTTCCATGGCTTATGAGATCATTTAAAATTTTTTTTGACGCAAAAATGATAGTAGTTATTTTTATTTATTAATTTTGTTTACAAATGAGAACAAATAAAATATTATACAATACACGCAAGGTAACGGGCTCAAAGAGGTAACAGATTCGCCAGTAAAAACCATTTTACCTTGCTTGTAATGTAAAATACTATAAAGTCCTCACGATTTGATAGTATTGTTGCAATTAGACATAATTTTGTTGCAGTATTAAAGGTGCTGTGTAATATTAAACTTACAAGTAATATAAGAGACGAAAAGACGAAGCTCCGGTTATTAAAAAGTTTTTACTAGTTTTCCACGGTCAAGTTTTTGAGAAACCAGCAAGCTTCAGTTTAAGGACAATTGTAAATCCTACAAATACATTTTTAGAAATAAAAGAGAAAGCCCTTATTTTGGCAAATTCTTGGAATATTAATCCCCAATGTGGAAATAAGAGACAAAGGAAAGTTAAGATATTTCAGAAAGAATTATGGATAGCGATGAAAAATTAATAAATCCTAAATGAAATTGAAGTCTAAAAGGCAGTTATAGACACTTTCACAAATCATTTTAACCTTCCATTAGTCGCATGCGGACTGGCGTTCCGCAGTAAAAATTTTGCCTGTATTTTTGAGCCTGCGCACTGCTCACATTTATCGCTTCAAGTAGCTTAAATCATACTTACTTAATCCTTATGCCTTTCTACCCTTTCGAGTGTAAGGCTGGGTGTTGTTGCTAGTTCGTTGTCTGTCTTTTCCATGCTTCTCTCCATCGACCCCTATCTTGCGTCATTGGTCTTATCTCCTCCCACTTTATCTCTCTCCTCTCTGCTGCGTTCTTTACCTCTTCATTCCATATTTTTCTAGGTCTTCCCTTTCCTTTCTTTTTCCTTGTTCTTGCTTGGAATACCCTTCTCGTCGTTCTTTCCTCTCCCATCCTCATTAAGTGACCGAACCATCTCATTTGTCCCTCTTCTATCTTTGTTTCTATTGGCTTTATTTCCAGTTTCTCTCGGTATGTTGTATTTCTGACTCTGTCCATAATCGTTTTTCCCTCTATCTTCCTTAGGAATCTCATTTCAGTACTGCTTAGCTTGTTACGCTGTCTTTCCGTTGTTGTCCAAGATTCTGAGCCGTATGTTATTATTGGTACTGCTACTTTTTTGTATATTTGTACTTTTGTTTCACTCGGTATTTCTTTATTTCCTACAAAATTATAAAAGAGACAAGTAGAAATGTAACCGTCGATAATTGGTTCGCCAGCATAGAATAGACACTACTCAAGGAGTACAAGAAAACTACGGTCTGAATTTGTACATGGTAAAAATCGTCTGATTAGATCCAGTATGTTTGATTACAATAGCACTGGTACCCTTGCACTCTGCCTTGACTAATGTGTACTATTGATAATTGAAAATTTATAAAGGAACAACTACAAAACTGGGAAGAGAAGCAGAAGAGAGCAAGGAGATCTATATAAATAGCGATATGACAGTAATAGAGAGAACCATACAAAAGAAAATGAGAGAAATGGGAAAAGAGGAGGAAGGAAAAGGAAGCAGAGCCAAAATAGGGCACCAGAAATTGTGGATAAATGGGGAGCCACATAAGTGAGATACGGTGAAGCAAAAAATACAGAAATATGAAACAAAAAACTAATAAAAAATAGACCGGATGGAAATAAAAAGATGACGGATATGGCAACGATTAAGGAATGGAAATTATGGGAAACTACAGGAGAAAAGAAAAACAGAGGCAGTTATAAAAATAAACAAACTTGGATGATTGGAATATAGAATATTAGAGGGTTGAATGGAAAGGAATTTGAATTAATAGAAAACATAAGGAAGGCAAACTATTAAGCTGTAGTATTAACTGAGACAAAAAAGAAGGGAACAGGAATAGCAATGATAGAGGATGGTAGTTTATTGATATGTGGAGGAGTAGAAGAGAAACAGAGGGCAAGTGCTGGGGTAGCATGTCTAATACAAGGAAAGGTTGAAAACTTACGAAACTGGGAATTCATAAACGAAAGAATATTAACAGTGATCATGGAAATAGGAAAAGACGTCATAACACTGATAATTATTGTGTATGCGCCCTCCACGGATGCAACAGCAGCAGAGAAAAATTTTGGGAAAACCTGCAACAAGCAACGGAGAATTATACTGGGAAACTAATAATAACAGGTGATTTTAACGCCAGGGTAGGTAGAGAACCTGGGAGGTGGCAAGGAGTTACAGGAAAATGGAGAGGAGTACTAAATGACAATGGCAAAAGGTTACTAGAGTTTTGTATAGATAATGACCTCATTATAGCAAATACGTTTTATAAACACAAAAATATACATAAAATCACTAGGGAAGTAAAAAGTCGTGAATAATAGACTATGTGGCAATAGGAAAGAAGTCAAAGACGTAAGAGTTAAAAGAAGTTACGAAATTGGTAGTGACCATTATCTCTTGGAAGCTGCTTTTATGAGACAAAACGAACCCAACCAGAACATTAGCCAAAATAAGACCGGAAACGACAGAAAGGACAAGATTAGATTTTATAAACTCAGAAATTTGAAGATACGGAAAGAGTACCAAGATTTGATGGACAAGGAATTTGACACGAGGAATTAAAGAAACAATAAATATAAATAACAGGTGGACAATATTCAAAGACAAAATAATTAAAGTGACAAGAAAGGTGTGTGGCTACACGAAGATGAAGAAAAATGTAAGACAAACTGCTTGGTGGAATGAAACTGTTAAAGAGGAGGTAAGAGAAAAGAAAAAATTATGGAAATTATATCTACAAGAAAAGGTTAACATTTGAGGAATATAAAGTACAAAGGAAAAGGGTCAAGGTGATTATCAAAGAGAAGCAAAGCAAAAATCTTGGGAGGAATTTGGCAAGACTCTGGAGAATAATAGCCGAGATAATCAAAAATTATTTTATAAAGTGCCTGAAAGTTTTAGAAATAAATCTGAAACAAAGCTGAAGCACATTAAGGACAGGAAAGGGGATATAATAACAGATGAAGACCAAATATTGGACAGGTGGCGGGAATATTTCTATGAACTACTAAATGAGGATCAGCAAGAAGCGGAAAACACAGAAAAGAATGTAGATAAAGTGACAGCAACCCAAGAAATAATAAGTGTTAATAATGATAAGATAAGTATCGAAGAAGTAATTGAAGCTCTGGAACTACAATTAGTTGCAACGGAACAAATGAAGTAGAAATAAGCAGCCGTATACAATCAGCAACTCAGGTGTACCATGCTTTATATACTTCCTGAGTAAAAGAGAAATTACAAGGAAGACAAAGATCACAGTGTACAAGACTATATATCTACTCACAATCCTGTATGGCAGCGAAAATTGGGTAACAAATGAAAGACACAAGAAGAGACTGCAGGCCGCAGAAATGAAATATTAACGGAAAGTGCTCAGACTGAAGAGAATACACAAAAGAAGAAATGAAGACATCCGAAGAGAATTAAATATACGATCACTAGAAGAAAAGAAGCTGGAATGGGTAAACATCTCATAAGAAAGACAAGTGAAGAAGGTATGGGAGACGAGAGCAGTAGGAAAGAATAGGAGAGGAAGACCCAGGAAAACGTGAAGTGAGAGTGTGAAAGAAATACTACTTAAGCGAGGTATGGAACGGAATAAAGCTAAAGACAAGGCAAGAGATAGAAAAGAATGGCGTAACTTTGCCAAGAAACAGCAGAGAAACGAGTAGAGAAAGCTAATCCTCGACACCCCTACGGGTACAAGAGGAACTGGATTATGTATGTATGTTTGATTACAATAGCACTGTTCCCTTTGCACTCTGCCGTGACTAATGTGTACTATTGATAATTGAAAATTTTCAGCGATTAATGTTCAGAATAATCAAACACTGCTCTCTAATCAAAAGCGGACTGACAGTCCGCAGCGACTGCCAGCATCTCAAAGATAGGCACGACTACTGAAATGTTACATCTATAATCCCTTGTAAAACCTAGTAATAAGCGGATTGCAAGCACCTTGTTGGCATGGGCCGTACTACTAAATTTTCTAGGAATAACTCGTTTACAGTTATACTGAAACATCCTTTCGCTGTTAGGTATTTATTTCCTGCTTTTAAATAGAATTTTTAAATACGGTTCTGCTATTTTTACCTGCAGTCGGCACCTACATTAGGTTTTACAAGGGATTATAGATGTAAATCTCATGTGATCTGCATTTTCGTTGGCACAAACTACAGTTATGCATTCGTGTGTTTTTGTTAATCCATTGACCAGTATCAGCACGTGGATTTTAAGGGGCAGATAGTTTATCTGATAACTAGAAAAGTTGGTGCAATTTCCACTTTTTCATCAGTGTTTATCCATTGTTATATGTATTGCTTCACAAAAGCACTTACACCAGATTAAAAATGAGGTTACCTTATTTAGAAAAAGCATACGGCTAAAAACGAGTAGCTGTGAACATAACGACTGTATTTTTCCGTTAACAAATCCGCTGCATATGAAGGAATGCAAAGCTATGAACTTCTGCCTAGTTTACACTTGACAAGTGGTCGGCCGAGGTATTCATTATGCTACTTAGTCGAGCAGCAAGCCTAACTGAGCGGGCGCTTGCACTCACATCAGTTTCAAACGAGCTAGTTCGTTTTTTCGCATCGTTCGATCAATTGTAACATGGATGCTAATTTACTTACTTAATCTAGGCTTTTCTACCCTAACGGGTGTTAGACGGGGTAGAGGAGTTGAGTCCTTTTCTACTTTATTTCTTTTCATTTAACTTCTCTCTTTTCAACCGCTTCCCTTACTTCATCTATACATTCCCTTCTCGGTCTTCCTCTTAATTTTTTCGTCTTAGTTCTTACTTTCAAAATTGTTCTCTTTTTTTTTTAATGTAGTTGGAGGGGAAACCTGTGGGATTTCTACCCACTAAAACCCCTCCCTAGTTGTGACAAGAAATAGCCCGGAACCGCTGTCGCATAACTTCGTGCTAATCTTGGAGTTCCCGTATAGTTGTTTCCTTATCCACGTTCGTCCTCTTCTTTCTTAACCATAATACCTTTTAGATATTTGTGGAGATTCTCCCATTTATCCTCAGACTCTAGCATTTTTTGCACTAAGTTTTCTTTTGTAGGGGATTTCCCTATAATCCTTTCCATCTCGTCCTGTTTGTTTCTCCATCTTCCGCACATGAAAATTGTATGCTCGGGTGTCTCCTCTTCTCCGCAATATATGCAGTCGCTACTATCTCTGGCCTTTATTCGCAACAGATAATTTCCGAAATTACCGTGTCCTGAAAGTATTTGTGTTAATTAACATTGTTTTCTGTCAATCCACGTTTTTATGTTTGGAATCATGGCTTTCGTCCATTCTGCTTTTCTACTAAGCTGGTCCTATCGGCTTTGACATCTTCTGATGGTCTCTTCTCTTGCCTCCTTTATGGTGGGCCGATTTTCCTCCTTGTATCTCCTACACCTTTCCTCCACCAGAATATCTATCGGTGGTATTCCAAATGTTACCTGAAGAGCTTCAGACCATACATACTCTGATTAATATTTTTCTTTGTGCCTTGATTATCATTTGTCTATATTTATTTTTTTGTGTAGCTATCTTCCAAACCGGGGCTGCAGATAATATTACAGAGTTTACGACTGTTGCCATGATTTTTCTTTTCTAAAACTTTGGTCCATGTGTCCTGTACATAACTAATTAAAAAAAACCGATGGAAAATGCTGGATTTGCGATATCTGTAAAAGTAAGGTTAGAGTCAACAAACCGCATGAGGAAAACGATGCTAAAGTAACGCAACCTGATGTATTGGTAGAGGAAGATAAAGAATATACAATCAATGATGTAATGAAGAAATTAATTACCATGGAAACAAAATATAATGATTTACTAGAAAAGTATGATAAACAAAGGGCCATAAACGATGAATTAAAAATTGAAATAGAGGCAATTAAAGAGAAACTGGAAAGAGAATCCAATACTAGAGAACAGGAAAAACTAAAAAACAACGTGATTATAACAGGTATTGAAGTCTTAGCTAATGAAAATACAGAAGATATTGTTCGGAAACTTGGAACAATTTGTAAATCTACTTTGAATAAAATAAGATGTTATAGAGTCACTAAAGGTCAGATTGGTAGGAAAATTCCTATAAAAGTAGAATTTGACTCTTTGTCAGAAAAAGAAAACCTAATGAAGTCCGTAAAACAGGAAAAACCGAAAATTCATGATTTAGGACTGGAAGTGGAAAACGGATCAATCTATGTCAACCATGATATGACAAAAATAAATTCGGCGGTCTTTAAAGCAGCAAGAGAATTTGCTCGAGACAAAGATTATAAATTTTCTTGGTTTAGTCGAGGAAAAATATTTGTAAGGAAGGATGAGAAATCCAAAGCAATAATTGTCGAAAGCCTTGATGACCTAAAAAACTAGAGGAATTATCTACCAATCACTTGAACATTCTTTATGCCAATATACAGAGTATTCGCAATAAATTTAATGAAATCGAAGCCTTAATAGCTACGGGGAATATACAAGTATTAATGTTAACTGAAACTTGGCTGTACCAGGAAGAGCTTGACTACTACTACATAGAAGGTTTTACAGCGATACATACTTGCAGAAGGGATCGGGGAGGAGGAACAGCTATCTACATCAAAAATGGAATCAAATACAGTGAAATTAAGAAGTCAAGTGAAGACGCTCGATGGGAATTTGGTGCAATTAACCTCTGCGAGTTAAAATTACAAATTGTAGTGGTATACAGACCTCCATCGTATAATGTCAAAGGGTTTGTGGAAGAATTTTGCGATCTTTTACAAAATTTAACATTAAAAACTGTTGTGATTGGTGATATAAACATAGACCTGTTGAATCCCAATAGAGGTCAAGCACAGGATTATATTAATAGTGTTAATCTCTGTGGTTATGAGATTAAAAACTTCATTTCAGAGTTGCATGCTACGAGGGTGACGGCAAATTCAAAAACCATTGTTGATCACGTGTTACTCAACACAAACAACATTGACTTTGATATTAGAGTGAGTGGTGGTTTATCTGACCATGAAGTGCTTCACGTATCCCTGTCTGTTAAAATGCCAGAATATAAACCAAAATTTACTATACAAAAAAGAAATATTAACTTAGATAAATTTAAACAATATTTTAAGGAATATATTGAAACAAACTGTGTAAATTCATTTGAAATATTAATTAATGCTATACAAAATAGTAAAAGAAGGGCTACAAACTATAGTTGTATTAAATGCAGGGGTAATAATAATAATTGGGTAACTAAAGATTTCATAAAATTAATGAAAGAAAGAGACAATCTTTACAAATTAAAGAAAAAATTTCCACTGAATGAGGAAATATGTAGCAAATTTAAAACAATCAAAAATAAAATTGTTTGTAAAGGTAGGGCTCTTAAAAATCAACACTTAGGTAATAGGCTTGAAAAAGCAGGCAGTAATATTAAAAAGCAGTGGCAATGTATAAATGAAGTTGTTAAGGGGAAAAACGTACATAAAATTGATAATATTTCAATTAATAATGAGACAATAACGGATCTCAAAATTATCTCAAATAAATTCAATCAATATTTTAGTAGTATAGGAGATAGTATTATTAATGATATTAAAACAGAAAAACAAAAAAATGGTAATTTAATCAATTTCGAGGAAGTGAATATAGTAAGTTCTATCTTCATTCAATTAACAACAGAAAATGAAATGATTTCAATAATTAAAAATCTTAACCAGAATGCTGCTCCTGGATATGATGAAATTACCATGAATGATTTAAAAACTTTGCAAGACAGAATTATTCCTATATTAAGTAATCTTGTAAACAATATTTTAACTAAAGGAAATTTTCCCAGTTGCTTAAAGATTGGAAAAATCACTCCTATCTATAAGTCAGGTTCAAAAACTGAAATAGGTAATTATAGACCTGTGAGTGTACTTTCTGTGTTCTCAAAAATTGTAGAACAAGCTATTAAGAATAGGCTAGAAGCTTTCATTGATAAGCATCATATGCAGGATCCATATCAATATGGGTTTCAAAAAAATAGTAACACAGAGAGTGCAACTACAGATTTTGTGAATTATGTTTCAAAGGCGATAGATAATAAACACTATGTTATTAACATTGTAGTGGACTTAAAGAAAGCATTTGATATAGTGGATCACTCTGTGCTTTTAAATAAGATCGAGTTAATGGGTATAAGAGGAAATATGTATAAAATTATTAAAAGTTTTCTTCAAGAACGAAAACAGTATGTAGTAGTGGAAAACCAAACTAGCTCAATGTTAAATATCAAGTGTGGCGTACCGCAAGGCTCAATTTTGGGCCCCCTCTTATACACATTACTTGTTCTCAGCTTGAAAAAATGTAATTTAACTGCAAAATATTTTACCTTTGCTGACGATACAATTTT
The DNA here is from genome assembly GCA_963082815.1 of Melanotus villosus. Lineage (NCBI taxonomy): Eukaryota > Metazoa > Arthropoda > Insecta > Coleoptera > Elateridae > Melanotus > Melanotus villosus. The sequence continues at coordinate 12,604,648 of OY720425.1, read as the reverse complement.
AGTTTACGAGCATAAATCAATAGAAATGTTGGTGGATTTGGTTAATGAGGATCTTAAAAGATATAAATCTTGGATTTTGAAAAACAACTTAAAACTAAATGAAAGCAAAACTGTCTATATGATACTCAAACAAAAGAATATGAAGTTAGATGAAATTGAAATAAAAATAGGAGATTGTTCACTACATAAAGTGGACAGCACAAAATATTTAGGCCTAATTGTAGATAACAATCTAAACTGGAAGGGACATGTGAACCATATGCATAGGAAAATTAGTTCAATGATAGGGGCCTTATATCGACACAGAAATATTTTAAATGTAAAATTAAAATATCAAATATATAATGCTTATTTTCTAAGCATTTTTAGATATTTAATAATAATATGGGGTACATGTGGAACTGTTTCATTTAATAAAGCACAAATACTTCAAAATAAAGTAATAAAAATTTTATTCAACTTAAATTGTAGAACTAGAACGGAGGATATTTATAACACTACAAAATTACTTAATTTGCAACAAGTGAAAAAAAATGAACAACAAAAATATATTTATAAAGTGTCCAACTCATTACAAAAAACAAACTTTCAGTTATCATATAGAAGAGAAATCCATATGCATAGTACAAGACAAGGTTACCATATTAATGTTGATAATGCCAGAACAAACGTAGCACTTAATAATCCTGCATCAGCAGCTATTCAAGAATATAATAAGTTACCAGTAGATGCTAAGAATTGTAATAGTTTAAATAAGTTTAAGAAAATGTTACATAAGCAGCATATAGTTTAGGCAAATATTTATACCAATGTTTAAATTACAAGTACCATGTTCTTATTCCTGAGACCAGCAGCTTATTGCTGATTAAGGAAATATCAGAAATGTAAGATGTACATAAATGCAATTTCAATAAATTCTGTACTTTTAAAAAAAAAAAAACTCGACTCATGCAGCTGCTGTTAATTCCGCTATTTTGGCCACCTTCTGCACTTGTATTGTCATGCTCATGTTCTGGTTAACATCTACCCCCCTCCCGTTTATCTCCAAGTTTATACTTTTGAAGGTTCTTCTACCTTCTAATATTACGGCCTCCGTCTTCTCCGGCATTATTTCCAAGCCGTGGTTTTCCATCCATATTTATTCTAAATAGAGCTATATTTTTCTTGGCCCACAACGGCTAAGTCATCCGCATACGCCACCATTTGTATTCCGTTAGGTACCTGCAATTTAAGGAGGGTCGTAATAGATATTCCAGAGGAGCCGACTGATGACCGACCCCTGCGGAACTCCGCATGTTATATTCATGCTTTTTTCTTCACTGATTATGACTATTCTCTCACTTAAATAGCTCTGTATTATACGGATTAGATATCTGCTTGTGTTGCGTTCCTCTAGTTCCTTCAAAATTTTGCTCCAGATGACGGAATTGAAGACGTTTTGTACGTCTATGGTGACCATCACACAGTATCCTTTGTCCCCGTAGCTGCCCCTCTTTGAGCGCCCCTTTCTGAGCACATATTGTGCCTCCTGTAGATTTCCCTTTTCTTCTATTTCTTTTTGTAGTCTTTTCCATATCATCTTTTCTAGCACCTTTCCTGTAACATTTAACACACACAGTGGCCTATATGAAGCTTGATCCTCAGGATTCTTTTTCGGTTTTTCCAAAAACCACAAGTCTTGCCCGGTTAGGCCTGAAACCATATTGCGTATCTTCTAAGATTTCCAGTGATATGTTGCATTTCCCAATATATATCAGGCTTTCCATTCCTAGTGGAATATCGCCGCTTCAGTTGAAGCTTAAAATCCTGTTTTGAGGTGGATTAATCCTCGTTGCTCATTTCTGTTTCTTTTGTTTAATAAATTGGGGTGTGATTTTGTTGCCAATACAATTCTTCTCCATTGTGTTCTGTCTGTTATTTTTTTTCTCCATTTAGTGATCTTCATCGCTTATAAGTCCTTTAATATTTCAGCAAACCATCTCGTTCTTGGTCTTCCGCGGGGTCTTCCTCCGTCTGGTTTCCAGTCCATTGCTCGCCGTATCGTTTTGTTGTTATCGCTTCTTTCTACGTGACCGAACCATCTTATTTGCTGTGCTTTCATAAATTTCACTATGTCAAGTTTGATAGGGCCGGAAATTTTCTTTAAGATTTTTCTTTCGAATATTCGTAGTTGCTCTTCTTCCCTTACTTCAGCAGCATATGTGAGTAACGGCCTTATTAATGTTTTGTATACTTTGAATTTGACTCTTTTACTGATGTTCTTGTTCTGCAGAATTTGGATGTTACTATAGTACGCTTTGTTCCCAGATAATAGTCGCTCTTTTATGTCCGGGTCGCTTTCATCTGTGCTATTTATTTGTAGACCTAAGTACTTGAATGATTTAACTTCTTCAAATTTGAAGTTGTCTATCTTTATGTTCTTTGTTACGCTATCATTTCTTTGGAACTTCATTATTTTCGTTTTATTTTCATTCATTCTAGTCCCATGTTTTCTGCTTCTTTTTGTAATTTACGAAAAGTTTCAATTAGTTCCGTTTGTGTTCTTGATAAAATCAAAACATCATCTGCGTATGCTATAATCTGCGTTTTTTTGTTTATTATCATCCCTTCCTTTTCCGTTTTCTTTATTACTTTTTCGAGGGCATAGTTGAAAAGTGTTGCTGATAGCGCGTCACCTTGACGGACGCCAGTATTGGTTGTAAATTCTTCTGTTGTACCTTCTACTATTCTAACTACAGTTTTTGTTCTTGTTATTGTCATTTTAATCAAGTTAACTAGCTTAGGCGGAATGTTGGAATTTCTCAGTTCTTTTATCAGGTTTTTTTCTTCTTACCTTGTCTATGAATAACAGTATTAATTCAATTCCATATTCATAACTTTTTTCTAATATTTGCTTTATTAAAAAACAACGCATCAATCGTTGACCTTCCTGGCCGGAAACCATATTGATACTCCCCTATTTCCAATTCACTGTATTGCATTAATCTTTTTTGTAATACACTGGAGAAAATCTTATATGCTACATTCAGTATCGATATTCCTCTATAATTGGAACAATCTTTTAGGTCACCTTTTTTTGGTAACAGGATTATCATTGCTTGTTCCCAGTCTTCGGGCATTTTTTCTGTCTCCCAAACTTCTCTTATTAGACAATTAATTCTTTTGTATAATTTCTCGTCCCCTGTTTTTATCAATTCGGTGCATATTTCTGCTTCATTTTGTCATTTCAATGGTGTCATCTTCGTTTAGTATTTCTTGATAGAACTGTTTCCATATTTCTTTGATTTTTTCTTCGTTATGCTCTATTTGGCCTTCTTTGTTCCTTATTCCTCTTCTATAATTTTTAGTTCTTTTCTTCTCTTGCTTTACTCTTTGGTAAAACATTTTTGTGTTTTGCTGTTTGTAATTTTTCTCTATTTCTCTCATCTTTCTGTTGATCCATTCGTTCTTTTTTCTTTTACACATTTTAACTGTTTCTTTTCTTAGGTCGTTGTAAGCTCTGTGTGCTTGTTCATTGCTTGTTGCTAAGAGTCTTGCTCTGGCTTCTTTTTTCTTTTTGATTAGTTCTACGCACTTATCGTCGAACCAATCATTAGTTTTAATTTTCTTCGTGTAGCCGATTATTTTTTTTCCTGTCTCTATCACACAATCCTTAATGTTTTTCCATTCCTCTTCTACATCACTAACTTCTTTTCTTAAATTTAATTTCCGGTTTAGTTCTTCTTGATATTTTGCTATCGTTTTTTCGTTATTTTAACTTTCTCTATCCCATTTCTTCGCTACATAGTTTTTCTTATTGTTATACAGTACGATGTATGTCTAATTTTTGCCATTACTAGGAAATGATCACTGTTTGCGTTCACTCCTCTGTATAAATGTACATTGTTGATTAGTTTAACTGCTTTTTTTGATGTTAAAATGTGATCGATTTGATTTCCTTCCGTGGTTCCTGGTCTTCTCTGAATTCTTTGATGTTTAAATCTTGTACTTGCTATTTCCATGTTCAAAGCTGCCGCTAGATTATATAATCTGTTTCCGTTATCATTAGACTTCTCATGCATAGTGTGTTTTCCTGCAACGAGGTTATATGTTTTTCCTTTCCCACTTGGGCATTGAAATCGCTAATTATGAATAAACTATCTTGTTTGGGCATTTTCTCACACAGTTTCTCTATTTCATCATATATTTCTTGTTTTTCTGTAGGCTCTGCTGCTTCCGTAGGGGCATATACGTTCACTATAGACATATTCTTGTATTTTCCTTTTATACGAAGATATGCTATTCTGCTATTTACAGGTTCAAAGTTAATAATATTATCCTTTAATCTATTAGTTACTATAAATCCTACTCCCTTGCTTCCTTGCTTCTTCTCTCCGGAGTACATCAATGTATAGTTTTTTCCCAATACTTATGCTTTATTCATGATCACATTCTTAGAATTTATAGCAAGTTTTTATATCCTGCTTTTAACATGTCCGTTGTTATCTGATCTATTCCCAGTGCTTTGCCTAATGTCATTTTACTAATAGCCTGTTGTAGTTCTTCATCTGTTATGTCCCCTTTTTGTGCTTGTGTAAATTCGCTTCTTGAATCTTCTTCATTTTCCTCTACTTCAGTTTCATCCCTTTCTTCCAGGAATTCCTTAAAATAATGTTTCCATTTCTCCATGATCTTGCCTTCTTCTCAATTATTTCACCATCTTCATCGTTTATGTTTTATCATATTGTCTTTATCATGGCTCCAGCCTCTTATAACTCCGTACAACAGTTTTTGGTTTTCTCTTAATGCTGTCTCCATTCTATTTCCAAAATCTATCCAGTCATTAGCCTCTTTTAACTTCCTTTCTCTCTTTCTTGTATTCTTCGTAATCTGATAGTGTTTTAGAGTTTTAAGTAATTTTTGTATTTTTGTTTCTTATTCTTCTCTGCCTTTCCACAAGCTTCCTCAGCTGCTGACAATGTTGCTTCCTTTAGTATCTTCCATGTCTCCTCTATTGGTCCTGATGCATCTACCTTTCTGAGTTTTGTGTCTAGATATTCTTGATATTTCATTCTAACCTGTGTTTCCCCCAGTCTGTGACTCTAATTTTACCATTTGCTGTCCCTCTTTTGCTTTTCAATACCGTCTTACTCTTCTCTTTGTGCCATTTCATAACCAATAAGGAGTGATCGCTGCTGATCTCGGGGCCTCTTCTAACTTTTGACCATTTTCCACACTTTTCTGCTGATCAAAAAGTAGTTTAGTTCCAGCTCACTACTTCTTTTGTTGTTTTGTGTATCTCTTTGTGTCAGCCACCACTAGTTCATTTTCTACACAAAAGTTTACAATTCTTTCTTCATTCGTATTCTCTTCTCAATGCTTCCCTTATTTTTACTTGCTACTCTACTGTTTCGGTTGCTCTTCACTATCACTTGTAGATTACTTTCGCCTATTTCTGGCTGTAGGCCTTCAAAGAATTTTTCATATTTGCTTTTTGTCGTCTTCATTCTTCTCCATTTTGTGCGTCTTTTATTGTTACCGTTAGTATTCTCTCATTTATGTATTTTTCCCTACTGACAAATTTAATTTTTTCTTTTTTTAAATATCACCTGGTTGTGCATGCATATCTACTCCTGACCATATCATCCAATATCCATTTCTTAGCTCTTCACTTCCTTTGCCTTTCTTTTTTGTTTTCGTTATACCCAGATAGTCAAGCCCTATGCTTTGTAACATGGGTAATCATCGTAAAATGAAGAAAATTTTCAAGAAATACACCAATCTAATTTAACCTATGATAATGCTCATGGAGCATAACTCACATGACTTAATTCTTGGATAAATCTAATGGTCGTATGGCAATCCCATTTCCTTGCTACTTTTTTCTAACTGAAATTACAAAACAATCACCACGAATACCAAGATGACGAGAGGATAGCTAAGTGCAAAAGATCGGCAATATCCCCACTGGAATTTATTGAAGGTCATACACTTCCCAGTGCTTCGGAGAGCACTTTAAGCTGGCGGTTCCGGTTATCATATTAACACCTTTGATAACAATTAACCTTGCAATACTGCAAGTTGATTTTCTTCACCTCTTTCGATCGTCAAAATTAATATAAACCTTGCCACTCTTTTTTACCGTAAACAGCTTCACATGAACAGAGTGCAATGCAATGGGTTGAAGGAGTGGCTTCTCAGCCTAGTGAATAGAACGTTGTTCGCTGATTTACTAGTCAGATTACTACGCCAAGTATTGCGCTAAGCGATCACATCGGTTTAGTGCTCGACCAAGTACTCGTCAGGTGTAAACTAGGCATTGCGCAATAGTCAACATCGTCTATTTTCACAGGCAATCTACATGCTAGGAAGGTTGTTGTGACTACACGAATGCAACTTTGATCCGTAAGGGAACTTGGTTTTTTATATAATAAAAGAGGGCTTGTAAGGCCTCGTGAATTTGTATGTGAAGTAAATCGAATATTTTTCAGGGTGTCCACTGTTAACATCAAGCGGTCTTTCGAGTTTAATACAGTTGCGACATATGCGTGAGTTAGAACTCACAAACTGTCCAGGGGCTTCGCACGAGTTATTCGATTACTTAAGAGAACATCTACCGCGTTGCCTCGTGATAGAGTAAGCCATATCACCCACTGTCCACTTGTTATATTTGTTACTAGTTTGTGCAATAATATTTAATCTTACTGTATTGTTACTGTTTTTTGTGTACATGTTCGTTTTTTGGTCCGAATAGATGCGTACTGAAATCATATTATGTTCCATGTCACGTAATTTTCCTTGTTGTAATATCTTTAATTGTTTGCATTAAAATATTTTCGTGATGTAAATAAACATTGTAAGTAATTTTCAATGTTTTGGCAATAAAATATAAGTATTTTGTAGAAATATTTATTTACGAAACAATATAAATATTAAAATACTTACTAACTATAAAAGCGAATTAATTATCCCACCATGTCAGTAAACCCAAACCTGGTTCATTTATACTACCCTACAACAAATACGAACATCAAATTCGTGTATGTAACATCAGCCATCGAATACTTACCGTAATTACATAAGGAACTTTATTTTCTGGAGTTTCCGCAGTCTCAGGTAATGTAGAAGTAGGGCCTGCCGAATTTGATGGGCAAGTCTCGTAAAAGGATTCTGAGGTAACTTTAAAACGAATTGGCTCTCCGGCATCCATAAACAAATCATGTTTACCACCATCACCTGTGTCATATTCCCACACCCATGCTTGTTCAGTTTCGTCAAATCGTGACGGATGTTGCAGGTATGTTGGAGGTATAATTATGTCATCGAAGAATCCCAAAGATACTTTAAAAAAAAATAGTAATTTTATTAAATACTATTTAAACACAAATATAAGATAAGGTTTTGTTTTCAATGCAGATTGCAAAACATACTTTTATTCTATTGTTTCACCAATCGGTACTTCAATCATCAAACAATACAAGAAAGAAATTTGGTATACATATTGGTAAAATATGATGCCTTGTGTATAAGCGCCATTTGTAAAATAAATAGGTAGTTAAATAACATGGTTCATTATCGGCATAAAACCTACAAGAATGATTCTATAAACAAAACAGGCAAAAATTTACATCTTGTGCCTTTCTTTGCCCAATAGAAAAATGTAATTAAATATGCAGAAATACAGTCATACAATTATTGTTTGAACCTTTATACCTTATTATCAACATTTCACTGTTTTTATACCAAATTTATGAGATTTGGCAATTTAATTCGCAGCTCTAAAGATAACGTGATATTAAACAAAAATTAAAGCAGCATGTTTTAGTTCACACTTTTATCACGAAGGCTTGGCTAATAGCAACATCGAATAGCTGTCGGTTACTTTGCAAGAAGCTAGTTCGCAAATCGTGTTTCTGTCAGTCGTCATGGAGCAACAAATTAATATTAAGTTTTGTTGTAAATTAGGAAAAACTGCGACAGAAACTTACGAAATGTTAAAAAGTATGTACGGTGATACTGTGTTTGAATGGTTTAACGGTTTCAAAGATGATCGTGAGGATGTTCAAGATGACGCTAGAACCAGGCGTCCGTCAACCGCTCGAAACGCAGATTCGATTGCAAAGGTCAGTGAAATTGTGACAAAAGATCGCCGACTGACTCGCTAAATGATGGCAGAAGAGTTGAGTATTAATAAGGAGACGATTTGACAAATTTTACATGACGATTTGGGAAAGAGGAAAATCTGCAAAAGTTTGTGCCACACAATCTGATGAATGAGCAAAAACAGAGGAGAGTTGCATGGTGTGCAGACTTCGTTCAAACTTGTCGTGCCAATGCGAATTTTCTTAACTGCATCATCACTGGTGATGAATCGTGGGTGTTTCAGTACGATCCTGAGATGAAACGCCAAAGCATGCAGTGGACTGGACAATCATCACCAAGACCCAAAAAGTTTCGTTTGCAAAAATCCAAAATCAAGACCATACTGATTACCTTTTTCGATAAACAGGGTGTGATCCATAAAGAATTTGTACCTGAAGAGCAAACAGTTAATAGTGCATTCTACATCGAAGTGATGAAGAGATTGTTGCAGCGCATTTCTCAAGTGTGACCACAATTTCGAGAAAATGGTTCTTGGTTTTTGTTGCATGACAATGCGCCTGCCCATTCCGCACTGACTATGATTTCTCATGAAACACGGCATTGTTGAAAGCAATCACAAACCCTATTCGCCAAATTTAGCACCGGCAAACCTTTTTCTCATTCCTAAAGTGAATGAGGAGTTATTACGGCATGCGAACCGAGTAACGTCACACCCGACAAGTACAAGTGTCAGTGAAGTTTTTAAAGTGTATAACAATAAATAAAAGTGGAAATCTAGGGCAAGTGAAAATGCTAATAATCAGTGTTAGGAAAAGAAAGAAAGACAAAAGTTTACCTAATTATAACAGTGAAATAACACGTCAAAATAAAAGTGGTGACAACATTCGGGTGAAAATCGAATACGTATAAAAGATAACAAGCGTGGCGGGAGCGGTGCGCATAGTATAACTGTGAAAAGGCCAACCGGCGAACCATCGGAACTACAACAGTAATAAACAACCCGAATTACTAAGTAGGCGAGTTTACGATCGCGGTGCATCGTAATATAAATAAAATAAAATCTAAAGTGAATGGACAAGCAATAAAACAAAGCGACAAGCAGTGCAAGTGCAGTAACACTACACGACTTTATAAAGGCGACAAAAAGGAAAAAAACAGAAGAATCACCAGAAGAATTCGGGGAGTGGGAAAATCAACAGGTGCCTAAAAATACCAAGAACTTCAGATAGAAAAGGGAAAACTGTTGAAAATAACCAAGATTGGGACAGCGTAGAAGATAAGGATCAAAGAGAAAAGATGGAAGAACTAGTCAAAGTAATAAACCAAATGCAGGCAAACATGGCAGAAGAATTACGCAAGAGCAAGTTAGAAATAAGCAACGAGATGAAGGACTACAAAGAAGAGATAAAAAAATTAGGAGAAGAAATAAAGAATTATAAAGTTCAAGTGATAGTATTAGAAGGAGTACTGAAACAAAAAGAGGAGAAATGGCAAGAGGAAAAGAAAAGAACAAATTCTTCTTCTTCACCATTTATCCTTATACCCGTCGGGTGTCGGATATTTAGGTCTTCCTAATCCATTTTTTATACTCTTTTCTATCTTTAGCCTTTTCTCTTAGTTCTCTTATACTGCATCCTCTGAGTCCGCTCCTTTTAGCCACTTCTTCCATCCATGTCTTTTTGGGCCTTCCCCTTTTCTTCTTCTTAATTATTTTGGCCTCCATTATCTTTTTCGGTATTCTGTTGTCTTGCATTCTGGACACGTGTCCGTACCACTCTAGCATCTTATTTTCATATTTTTTTATTATTGGTTCCTGTTGGAGTTGATTTGCTATATCTGCATTTCTGATGTGATCCCATTTTGTTAGTCCAGCAATTTTTCTTAAAAATTTCATTTCGACCGCAGTTAGTCTACTCTCGTATTTTTGTTGTATATTCCATGTTTCACTTCCATACAATAACGATGGAACCGCTATACTATTATAGATTAGTAATTTTGTTTTTTCGTTTATTTCCTTTTTTCCAAATATTGTATTATTTAGTGCATAATAGATGTTCGTTGCTTTTTTAATTTTACTAGATATGTCTGCCTCTATGTTACCGTCATTTGTTATAATCGAGCCTAAGTATTCAAAAGTTGAGACCTCCTCAAGTCGTACTCCTAGTTGGTTTAGTTTAATATGCGTATTTTCTTCTTTCTTGTTAATGACCATCATCTTACTTTTGTCAGGGTTTATTTCCATTTTCAATTTATTTATTTCAGCTGTCCATATATTTAACAATTTTTGCATTTTCACTTTCGTCTCAGCTATTAGCACTACATCGTCAGCATATAGGAGGGAGTCAATTTGTATTGGTTGCATGTTCCGGTACCCTATTATAGTTTGTACACCTCCTATTTTATTCTTGATGTTTTTCAGGATTCTATCGATGGCTATTATAAATAGGAGGGGGCTTAATGTGTCGCCCTGTTTAACTCCTTTTCTGATGCGAAAACTTTCAGAGCGATACCCGTTTAGTTGGACCTTGGCTGAAATGTTTCTATATAATACATTTATGATTTGTAAAATTTTGGCTGGTACATTTATTTGTTTGAGGCATCCTAGTAAAGCTTTCCTGCATATCATATCAAAAGCTGCTCTGAGGTCGATGAACGTTAGTATGAGTTGTTCTCCGGTCTGTATCTTTTTTTCTATAATATTTCTTATCGCAAAGATATTATCTGTTGTTTGCCTGCCTTTCCTGAATGCAGCTTGTTCATCCTCTAGTTGGTTATCTACATGTCTTCTCAATTTCTGTTCGATTATTCTCGTAAATGTTTTATAGGCTACCGAGGAGAGGCAAATTGCTCTATAATTATCGCAAATTTGTCTATCCCCTTTTTTGTAGATAGGTAATATTAAATTGTTGTCCCATTCGTGGGGTATTGTATTAGAATTCCATATTTCTACGTATATCTTCCATATCCAATTTATTCCAATCTCTCCAAGATATTTTATCATTTCCGGGTGGATACTATCCTCTCCGCAGGCTCTTCCTACTCTTATTTTGGATATCGCCTCTACTACTTCCTCTCTAGTTATATTGTCATTTACTTCTTCCTCAGCGTTTTGTCCTTCTTCGTCTTCGTTTATATGTTCCCCTCCATCTATATCGAATTTCTGTGCAAAATATACTTTCCATGTATTTAGTATATCTGTAGTGTTTGTTTGTAGTTTATTTTGTGCGTCTCTTATTCCCGATATTACTTTTTTGTTTTTTCCTCTTAGTCCTTTTATTTTTCCCCAGAATTTTCTATTGTTGACTTTGTAACCTTCGTTTAGTTCTCCTCCAAACTCTTCCCAGGTTTTTTGTTTCGCCGCTTTGACCGTCTCTTTGGCTACTTTCCTCTTCGTTTCATAGTTTATCTTATTAGTGTCATTTTTTGTGGCTAGGTAATTCTTCCAGGCTATCTTTTTTTGTTTTACTGCACTTTTCACTTCTTCATTCCACCATGGTGTACTTTTGTCCATGGGATTAATTTTCTTCATTCCGCATGTTTCAATAATTGCTTCATTTAGTGCTGTTTTGAAAACCCTCCATTTATCTTCAAGTTCCATCCTGTCCTCAGTTGTCTCTGCCTGCATCAATTTCAGGTCCACTTTCTTCCGGTAGGTGTCTTTATTTTCTTCATTTCCCATTTTTTTAATATTTATACTGTATTTATTCTTTACTGTATCATTATTATCTAATATGCTCCTCTGTCTTATCTTGGCATATACTAAACTATGTTGGGAGCTGATTTCTGCTTTTTTAATGACCATTACTTCCTGTACTATATTACTCAATTCGTGGCTATATACTATGTAATCTATGATACTTTTTGCATTCCTTTCTCTTGCTTCAAATGTATATTTCTCCTGCGTCGGTTGGTACCAGAAGGAATTACCAATCACCATATCATTTCTTATGCAGAAATCTATCATTTTGAGACCATTTCTATTTCGTTCCTTTTCCCCATATTTTCCTAAACATCCCATTCCTCTGTTCGTATCGTCTCCTATCCTCGAATTCCAGTCCCCCATGATTATTATATTATCGTTCTTATCTCTTAGCTTGTCGTAGGTTTCTTGTAGCTCTCGATAGAACTCCTGCATTGCTTCTTCTGTAGTTCCTTCTACTGGTGCGTATATCTGTATTATATGAATTAATTCGTCCAATTGGATCGATATATACATTATTCTAGGATTTATTGCTTTATATTCATTTATTCGTATATTTAGTTCTTCCTTAACTATGAAACCAACTCCTGCCTTCGCTCTTTCTCCTTTATTTACTCCTGAATAGTATAAGTGGTATTTCCTGTTTATTTTATTATCTCCCACTCCTGGTTTCTTTGTTTCACTTATCCCTATAAGTTGTATATTATTTAAATTAAAATTTCAATTTGTAGAAAATGATACTACCGCGGGGAATCGAACCACCGACCAAGGATAAACGCTCCCACGCTCTAACCATTGAGCTACGGCAGCCGCTCCCCGGGATAGCGTCAATTCTCTACACTAACAATTGAAATAGTTGCTTTGAAATCTATTGCACGGTCGCATTTTTAAATTAAAGAGCCGCATAGCGGATTCACAATAATTATTCGCGACAAACATAGACTTCTTCTCGATGATGAAAATCAAACATCAGAAAATATTCATAACAGTACACTCACACTCTCGGAAGTTGAACTTGCCAACGAAAATTTAAATTAAAATTTCAATTTGTAGAAAATGATACTACCGCGGGGAATCGAACCACCGACCAAGGATAAACGCTCCCACGCTCTAACCATTGAGCTACGGCAGCCGCTCCCCGGGATAGCGTCAATTCTCTACACTAACAATTGAAATAGTTGCTTTGAAATCTATTGCACGGTCGCATTTTTAAATTAAAGAGCCGCATAGCGGATTCACAATAATTATTCGCGACAAACATAGACTTCTTCTCGATGATGAAAATCAAACATCAGAAAATATTCATAACAGTACACTCACACTCTCGGAAGTTGAACTTGCCAACGAAAATTTAAATTAAAATTTCAATTTGTAGAAAATGATACTACCGCGGGGAATCGAACCACCGACCAAGGATAAAGGATAAAGGATAAAGGAATAATTATTGTGAATCCGCTATGCGGCTCTTTAATTTAAAAATGCGACCGTGCAATAGATTTCAAAGCAACTATTTCAATTGTTAGTGTAGAGAATTGACGCTATCCCGGGGAGCGGCTGCCGTAGCTCAATGGTTAGAGCGTGGGAGCGTTTATCCTTGGTCGGTGGTTCGATTCCCCGCGGTAGTATCATTTTCTACAAATTGAAATTTTAATTTAAATTTTCGTTGGCAAGTTCAACTTCCGAGAGTGTGAGTGTACTGTTATGAATATTTTCTGATGTTTGATTTTCATCATCGAGAAGAAGTCTATGTTTGTCGCGAATAATTATTGTGAATCCGCTATGCGGCTCTTTAATTTAAAAATGCGACCGTGCAATAGATTTCAAAGCAACTATTTCAATTGTTAGTGTAGAGAATTGACGCTATCCCGGGGAGCGGCTGCCGTAGCTCAATGGTTAGAGCGTGGGAGCGTTTATCCTTGGTCGGTGGTTCGATTCCCCGCGGTAGTATCATTTTCTACAAATTGAAATTTTAATTTAAATTTTCGTTGGCAAGTTCAACTTCCGAGAGTGTGAGTGTACTGTTATTGTATATTATTTGTTTCCATTTCTTCCGTTAGTTCAATTTCCTTCCCCGTTAACGATGTTATATTCCAAGTTCCTATATTGTATTCTGCGTTTTGATTTTTATTGACCTTATTCTTTGCTTGTGTCGTTATCTGTATCCGTCCGTTGTTACTGACTGCTAGTTTTTTGATGGGTGTCCTATTCTTGTTATTTTCAGGAGTTTTTCATGTAACGTCCTATCTTCCGTATTATCTGGTGATCTCTGGCTCATAGTTCTTCCTTTTTTAGCTAGCATATTTTCTCCTTTTGGCTTTACTTCTGAACATGGTGTACTCGTATTTTCTATTGGTCTCTTACTCTCATCCTTGTTGATTACCATTCCCTCTATCTCTTCTTTACCTTCTCTTTCATTAATTTCTATCGTTTGTAGCTGTTCCAGGGTGTAGGCATCTCCATTTACAATGAGTTTGTTATACCTGATTGTCGCTACGTTGCCTTTGGATCTAATTATTTTCATGTATTTAACTAACTCTTTTCTCTGTAGTTGTATCTCCCTTGAGTAATCTTCTTCTATATAGATGCTTTTGCCTTTTAAGTTTTTCGTAGCTCTTAGAATTTCCATTTTTCTTGGCCAATAATGCAATTCCATCATAATAGGTCTCCATTTCTTCGCTAATTTTTTTCCAATTCTTCTAATATCGGTTACTTCTTTTTCAATTTCAATGTTTATTCCCATATCTCTTAAAATGGTTCTTACTATCTCCTTTAGGATCAAGTCTCCCTCCTCTACTTGTTCTTCTACCCCGTGTATAATTATTCTTCTTTTCTTGACTTCTCTTTCTAGTTCCTCCAATTTCTTATCTTGATCTAATAATTTTTGTTTCATGCTTTGGTTATCCTTTATCAATTGTTCGTTTTCCTGTTTGATTTTTAGTAGTTCGCTTTGGAATACATCAAATTTCTTTTCCATCCTCTCATTTCTCGTTTCCATTTTATCTAATTTGGAGATTATCTCTTCAAGAGACCTCTCCATTTTCAAATTGATAGATTCTGATTTTAACTTTTAAAATTCCAAAGCCGGATCTGCCTGCCTTTTCGATGCACGAATCACACGGTCGCTAATACGCCCACTTTTCCCGCGAAGCTCAGGCCGCGCCCGCGTGTTTTCAACGCGTAAGTTTTGCAACTATCAGCCGACGCACCTTTATTATTTATAATCACTACCGTGTTTAGATAACAACAAATTAGAAAACAGAATAAGCTACCTAGAAGTAAACCAAGAAAAACAAGACAGAGAAAGAAGAAAGAATAATATTATACTTAGAGGAATAAATACAAGAGCACTGAATATAAAAGGGAATGTCGAGAAAATCTTAAAAGAGAAAATAGGAGTAACCACAGAAATACAAGAGTAGGAAAAGAGGGACCAAGGAAAATAGTAGTGGCAAAATTAGACAAATGGAGTACAAAGAAAGAAATAATGGCAAACAAAGGCAAGCAACAAGGCTCAGTAATAGGAATTGAAAGCAACTTAACACCAAAAGAAAGAGAAATACAGAAAACAATAAGAGACATAGCAAGAAAAGAAATAATTGAAGGCAAGTTAGTAAAAGTAGGATATCAAAAATTAACGATAAACAACGAACTATTCACTTGGGACAGGCAAGGTGAGAACTTGCAACACAATAACAAGAAAATAAACTCAAAAAACTAGTGAGTGAAGCTGGGGCGAGCGGTCTGCCTCAGCCACCCACCCCAGATAAGAAATCAGATGTAAAAAAGTTTGAAAATAGGCAACAGAAAAGGAAAGGGAAACAGAAAATGATATGATAACTAAAGGAACATGGAATGTGAGAGGCTTATTCAAAGAAGGCAAAGTAAATCAACTAAGCAAAGAAGCAGCAAGATATGGCATCGACATCCTAGCAATTCAAGAGACGAATCTAAAAGGAAGGCAGAGCAGTACAGTATATGACTACCTACTATTAAGTAAAGGAGATGAAAATAAATTAGGTACAGGCTTTCTAGTTTCTAATTAAAAAAAGCCTCAAAACGGCAATCATTATTTTTATAGGAGTTAATAATAGGATGAGCTACATTAGATTAAGAGGAAGGTATAGCAAAATTAGTATAATAAACGTACACTGCCCGACAGAGGTGACAGAAGAGGAAACGAAGCTAAGTTACTATGAGGACACAAAAGAGTTATATGAAAAAATTCCAAAGTATGATATCAAAATGGTCATCCGGGACTGCAACGTAAAGGTAGGGACAGAAGAGGGATGTGAACAAGTGGTGGGTAAACACAGTTTACATGGGAAAAACAATAACAATGGAAACCTACTAGTAGAACTGGCCATAGAGAAAAAGTTACAAATAAAAGCTACGTTTCTGGAACATAAGAAAATACATAAGATAACATGGATCAGTCCGAATGGCAAGTCAAGAATCAAATCGACCACATGCTAATCGAACAGAAGCATGCACCTCTGCTTAAAGATGTGAGAAGTTACAGAGGAGCCGACGTAAGCAGCGACCACCTTTTAGTCAAAGGCAAACTCAAACAAGACATCCCAACAAGTGTGAGGAAACCTAAGATACGAAGTAGACTAAACATACAACAGCTAAATACAAACACAGAATTCAAAAATAACCTTGATGAGCTACTACCATCAGACCTAACACAAGACGTCGAAAAAGACTGGGAAGAAATTGAAAAGTCAATCAAGCAAGCCCTCGAAAGAAGTGTAAAGGCAAAAGAGGAAAATATCAAAAAGGACTGGTACCTACGATGAAGAGCGTGAAGAACTACTAACAAAAAAAAAAATATGAGACAAAGACTGCTAGCTGGAAATATGACAGAGGAGGAGCAACAAAGTTTAAAAAATATAAGCAAACTAGTCAAAGAAACGTACAGAAGAAAGAAGAGAGAACAACAAGAAAAAAGAGTGCAACAACTAGAAGAGAACTTCAACAAACATGAAAAAAGAAAATTTTACACAAATCTAAAAAACACTAAACGAGATTATAGACAAAGGACAGAAATAATCAAAAATAAAAATGGAGAAATAATAGGTAGGCCAGTCGACAGGTCGTTTAAAAAGGCTGTTAGCGGGAATAATTCCGGACAAGCTGGAATTAATTTTAATCTGTTTGATTGGGTGTCAGAAAACACATACTAACTTTGCACCCCCTGAGAGGCCCGGATTTGGCCGCCATTTTAAAAAAAAGAGTAAAAAAATTACATTTTTTCAATATTTGTAAATTTCTCGGTTAGTATCAACTTTAGAGCAAAATTTGAGGTTATCAAAATTAAGGATGAGTAAATTCTCTACAAAAAATGTTCTATTCATTTTTGTCCTGCGACTGCCTGTTTCAAAGTTATAGGCGTCGAAATAGGGGCGCTTTTTTGGGCGTTTGCTAATTTGGTTATTATTAGGCATTCTATAAACAATGCAAATGCTTTTATAGAGTTTCAATACAATTTATATGGCAGGTAAACGTAAGAAAGATCTAAGCACGTCAGTTAAAAGAGCAGAGAAGTGTATTTGATTTGTATAAAAAGTAAAATTCACGCGACAGACCCGACGCGACCACAACGCAGTTTTTTTTAGGCCGTGGTCCGAATAACGTGTGTTGTATATTGGCAAAGATAGTTAATAAGTGTGTGTTCGTGCGCGCGTGCGAGTTTTCGTTGCACAAACACCATGGCGAGTCCAGAGGACTCATTTGTGAAAACAGCTTATCCGATGGACAAACGTGTATAGTGAAAACAAAAGGATTAAAAACTTTGATAAGCTTTAGTGTTAAACGCCGGGATGGTAAGAATGTTATTCTCAGGAGACTAACAAGTGTAACCGTGCACCAGAACTGCTGGAAAATTTACACAAAAGACAGAAGTGCGGAAGCATTATTACGATCGAGTATAAAATTAGCTATATCATCAGGTGCTCGAAGCAATGTCCCCACCTTCGATTTCAAACAGAAATGTCTATTCTGTGCCGAAGATCTGAATGATAAACAATTGATCTCCAAGGAAATTTTGCCATCTATCACGGATTTCCTATGGTTTTATGGTAAGTCGCAAAATGTGGCAGATCTTCCTGGCTGGAATGGATATATGGAACGAGCAACCACGCATCTAAATTACAACACCTCACGCATCATATGCCTTCCGTTTACCAATGCTCCGCCCTCCGACTATGACACGATATACACTGTACTCCTTACTGCAATAGATAAATGCAAGTCAGCTAAACAAAACACTTGCTTTGTAACTTTCGACCAGCCTCTTTACACAAAAGCACGCGATATAATTGCATCTAGCCGGGACGATTCTGAACTGAATAAAGTCATAGTAAGGCTTGGAGGCTTCCATTTAGGGTAGTGACAGACACAGCGGTTTACGCCGAGTCGGCGGCCGAATCGGCACCATTCGTCCATGCTTTTAGTACTTGTCGACATAGACCGCGGTGTGTGTCTTAACAGTACTAAAAGCATGGACGAATGGTGCCGATTCTCGGCCGCCGACTCGGCGTAAACCGCTGTGTCTGTCACTACCTTTACTGATGCCTTTCATGGGTGCCACAGGCTACATAATGAATGGAAGTGGACTTAAAGAACTGTTTAATAGTACGTATGCAAGCGCCTCCATTGAGAAAATGTTAACTGGACATGCGTATGCCAGAGCACTGAGAGATCATATGCTAGCCCACCTAGCTTTGGCAAAAATCATACTTAACGAGACAAATTTGACTTCCGCTGAACATGCATTACTGGAAAATCATGTAGTAAATCTCGACGGCCCTAGTTATTTAGATGAAAGTGAAGACGACTCTTTCAAGAAGTTGTTGCGCAAGTTTACTGACAGCTTGAATAAGCTTCGCGACAATGGTCCAACTGCTCAGTTATGGGTTCAATACTTTAATATGATGACATTAGTAAAGCAATTTGTGGAGGCCGAACGTTCTGGAAATTGGCAATTACATTTGGAAAGCATACACAAAATGATACCCTTTTTCCACGCAAGCGGACATTTCTTACATGCAAAAGCATCCCAACTTTACCTTCAAGACATGTTCAATCTCAAGGAAAAGTTAAATCCCAATGAATATTCCTCATTCGTTAAAGAAGGCTACTTCACCATCAGGCGTTCGGACAAGTTCTGGGCAGTACTTTGGACCGACATGACAATTGAGCAGACCTTAATGAGATCTATGAAAAGTTGTGGAGGCCTTACTCATGGTCGAGGTATCAGCGACTCTACTCTATCAAAATGGATTATTTCAATGCCCATTCTGTCAAACGTTTCAGAAGCAATTGATAATTATTGCAATATATCTTTACATACCACAGAGCAGCACATAGATAGCAGGACATCGCGAGTAACAAGAGACAACAAAGACATCCAGAAATTTACAGATTGGTTTGCTGTACATCCACCTTTTCCTGCTACTGATGACATCATGTCCATCAGCGTCAAGCAAGCTGCTGAAGATGCTGATACCTTAATTGTCACTACTGCAATTGAAGTATCAAATCACTACAAATTGGTAATCGTAGTAGGCGAAGATACTGATTTATTGGTCATTCTTACTGCCCTGTGTGAATTTCCCTGTAACATTTATTTTTTGAAGCCAGGCAAAGGAAAGTCTCAGAGAAGGATGTACGCACCCCACAATACCGATTTGGATGCGCCAATTAGGGACAACATTTTGTTTCTACATGCATTTAGTAGCTGCGATACTACTTCTGCATTATACAGGCAGGGTAAAATGAAGCTCGTTAAGCTTCTAAAGAAAGATAAAGACTTACAAAGGGCTGTTAAGATTGCTTCGTACAATCTATTACTAAAAGTTTACCAAACCTAGCATCATTACCACCAACCAAAGATGCAGCTCGCTTGCACTCGTTTGTGGTTTGTGCCAGGGAAGATCTTGTTTGAATATTGAGGAAGTAGATGAATTAGATGACGACGATGGGATAGATATTGCAATAGAAAACGCTCTGGAATATTCCGACGATGATCAACTAAATCCGGAATATGAGACAGGTGCTGGAGAGAGTCAAGGTGATATCGAGGCATATAATAATCAACCATCGACATCTAAAAGAAAAAAGTAAAATCTCATGAACCGCCAACCTTAAACGCAACGTAAAGTTAGCATAGTGGATTAGACCGCCTGGGGATACCACGTAAAAAAAAAAACGCGCCGAGTACTCTACCTCTAGGTGGTGTGGAAACGAGTACACAATAAACGAATTGTTTTCTTGACTGGAATTAATAGAAATCGTATATAATAGCACCAACAAAAAATTGTGTAGCTGCAAACTGCCAATAATAAAAAATATAGCCAGCGCCCAAAAAATGCCCCTACTTTGACGCGACGCGATGAATAAAATATTTCTTGTAGAGAATTTATTGATCTTTAATATTGGTAACCACAAATTTTGCTCTAAAGTTGCATTGTCTGTAGAATGCCTAATAATAACCAAATTAGCAAACTCCCAAAAAAGCGCCCCTATTTCGACGCCTATAACTTTGAAACAGGCAGTCGCAGGACAAAAATGAATAGAACATTTTTTGTAGAGAATTTACTCATCCTTAATTTTGATAACCTCAAATTTTGCTCTAAAGTTGATACTAACCGAGAAATTTACAAATATTGAAAAAAATGTAATTTTTTTACTCTTTTTTTCAAGATGGCGGCCAAATCCGGGCCTCTCAGGGGGTGCAAAGTTAGTATGTGTTTTCTGACACCCAATCAAACAGATTAAAATTAATTCCAGCTTGTCCGGAATTATTCCCGCTAACGATGTACTTGTCGACTGGCCTAAGGATGACATGATTATGGGCAGGAGAACTGACAATTTAGAAGAACACATAGAAATTCAGGAACAAAGTAAAAAACACAAATTTGAAACAGTAAAAGACTTGATATATTTAGGAGTAATGATTACAAGAGATGGAAATAATGATTCGGAGATGAATAGAAGAACAATGATAGGAGCGAAAGTAACAGGAATGTAACAACCAATGCTTAAAAGTAAAAGTGCATCGCGAGGGGTTAAGCTAAGACTATATGAAACCGTAATCAAGCCCACAATTTTGTACGCGTGTGAGACATGGATGCTAAGACAAAGTGATATAAACAAGTTAAAAGTGAGAGAGAGAAAAGTACCAAGACAAATCTTTAGAGGTGTGAAAGAAAATGGGGAATGGAGAAGGAGAAATAACAAAGAGCTGGAAGAATGCTACAAGAAGCCAAATATAGTAGCAGAAATAAAAAAAAAGAAGACTGGGTTGGATAGGTCACATTCTAAGAATGCAAAGCAACAGAAACGTGAAAAAGTAATGGTGGAAGAAGCTACTGGAAGAAATAAGAGGGGCCGCCCTAAAAAGAAATGGATAGATTGTGTGGAAGATGTTTTTAAAGCTACAAATAGCTAACTGGAAGGAAGTTGCCCTAGATAGGAAGAAGTGGAGGAAGATAATTCAACAAGCCATGGGCCTACAGGTATGAAGAGCTGTCAGATATAAAGTGAAAACTGTTGTCAAAGGAAAACGGTTTCAGGATGTGGAAGACATTAAAAAAAAATTTAGCCGCAGAATGGAAAGCAATTCCTTCGGACGCCTTTTCCGACTGTTTTCGAAAACTTTTAGAACGTTGCAGTAAGTGTATTCATGTAAATGGAGATTACTTTGAATGAATATGTTTGACCTCTTAAATGACTCTATAGAGTTCAAGGGTCTTAGAGCCCAATGTATTCGTCTTTCAAGGGCTTGCCACAGGGAATACATTGCTAAGGTTGAATCAAATTCTGAGAAAAACGTCAAGGCTTTCTGGTCCTACATAAATAATCTTAAATCCTCTAATAGCTTTCCCTGTAGCATATTCTTGGGAGAAAAGCGCTCTTCTTCTATTGGTGAAACTGTTAATTTGTTCGCTGATCACTTCGTATCAGTTCATGTAAAATCTACAAAATTTAGTTTCGAAAATATTGTCGTTGATAACACTTATTTACTTTCAGATATAACTGTAACACATGAAGACATTACTTCTGTTGCAGGGAGCTTGAAAGACAGTTTCAGCTTTGGTCCAGATTTGCTTCCGTCAATTTTTGTTAAAAATTGTCTATCTTCACTTCTGTGTCCGTTGGATATGCTTTTTAATCAATCTCTACGCCAAGGTCATTTACCGAACCGCTGGAAAGAGTCATTCATCACTCCCATTTTCAAGAATGGTGATAAATGTAATATTGTTAATTTTAGGCCCATATCTATTATAAACGTTATTCCGAAAATGCTTGACGCTATCATTGCTGATAAATTGGCTCAGGCCTTCTATTCCAAGATTATTGCTGTACAACATGGTTTCATTAGGGGCAGATCCACTGCTACGAATCTCCTGGTAGTCCTGGTTTACTATAACTTTATATCACTAGCTCTGGAAGAATTCAATCAGGTTGATGCCATCTACTTAGATTTTGCTAAGGCATTTGATACTATCGATCATAGTATTCTAATTAGTAAACTTTATGCAATGGGAATCGATGGGAATTGTCTCAAGTGGGTCTCCTCATATCTGTCGGACAGAGCTCAAATTGTCCGTATTAGGAATAATCGTTCCTCCCCATATTTAGTTTCATCTGGCGTCCCTCAAGGCTCTCATCTTGGTCCTATCCTCTTTATACTCTTCATAAACGATATATCTGACAATCTTAAGTTCTGTAAAACTCTCCGCTTTGCTGATGATGTAAAGTTGTATTGCAAGATAAAGTCTCCCCTGGACTCTTCCAGACTTCAAAGAGATCTCGATTCCATAACTGAGTGGTGTACTGTAAACCATCTCTCATTGAATATTAATAAATGTACCTCCATCTCCTTCTATAGAGGTAATTCTCCAATTCTATTCAACTACACCATATCTAATCATACTTTAAAGTCAGTGTCTTCGGTCA
Organism: Melanotus villosus; assembly: GCA_963082815.1. Taxonomy (NCBI): domain Eukaryota; kingdom Metazoa; phylum Arthropoda; class Insecta; order Coleoptera; family Elateridae; genus Melanotus; species Melanotus villosus. The sequence continues at coordinate 12,581,901 of OY720425.1, read as the reverse complement.
AAGACTTAGGTATCATTTTTGATAGCTCTCTCTCCTTTACAAAACACCTTGATGTAACGTCAGCAAAGCAAGCTATATGCTGGGATTTCTGAGAAGATCGACGGGCGAATTTGTTAATTCAAATTCCTTGATCCATTTGTATCGATCCATCGTTCTTCCCTCCCTTCTCTATTGCTCTTACATTTGGTCCCCCTACTGCGCGCGGCACATTGCATCTCTCGAATCGGTGCAGCATAAGTTCGTTAGATACTTAGCTTGTAAAATTGGATCTCCCATGAGTTTCTTCGATCACGATTACTCCGACTCGTTAGCCCGCTTTAATTTATCCACTATCAAGTCCATTCATGGGTGCTCAGACATGATCCTGGGCCATAAATGCTTAAAGGGGCATGTGGCTTCTCTTGAGCTCGTTGACTTGTTTACTCATAGACAGCTCCCCTACCCACTTCGCTTTAATCGAGTTTTGATAGAAGATCAAAATAGGTTAAATTACGTCTACTATGAACCTGTTTCGAGGTTGAGAAGGGGCTGGAATTGTCTGCCAAGCCCCATTACTGCAATTGAGTCCCTGGAGCTCTTTAAGTCCAGAATCAAATTACACTCTAAGTCCTTCATCTAGCTCGCGATTTAATATTTTATAGTCTAATGCTCGTTTTAAAATATTTACAATGTATAACATAACTATAGTTAACCAATGTTATTCATAATTTTCTCTTTATATTCATTACTTGTATTGTATTGTGTGCGTGCTAGGCACGCGGCGTTTTCAACGCTTAGCGTTGCATTTCTGTTAAGTTAGAGGCTTCCGGCCGTTGATCCATAAATAAATAAATATGATAAATTTTTCGTGTTACTTAAATAGTGTTTCTTTTTATTGTGGCAGTCCTGGAATTAAATTGCCAAACCTCGTAATTTATGTAATGAGCTTCAGCATACATATGCTAGTATGGAAGACAAAACATTGTGCTACAATAATTATAGTTAGTCTTACGCGTCCCGAAAACGCATTTTTTGTGCGAATGAAACATACTATATATACAGGGTGATGAAAAAATAGGGGTCATAAATTAGGGTACGCGTTCTATATAACAAAACATGAAAAATAGTTCAAATAAATATGGGTCCGGAAACTCTTCCTTTCCGAGTTATCACACTGTTAATGTAGTCGCACGTAATAGTCGCCTTTAGGGCGGTGACATACTAGCGATTTATTCGTGCGATTTATTCGCGACGATTTATTCGCAAAAATAAAGTAGACGACACATCTCGTGATACACTGGCAGATATCCGCAGTTGCAAGTGGATCACGGTCGGCTGAAGGTTGAATCATTTTCATTTGTCGTTTTGATATTTAATAAAATACGTTACCTACGATATTATATAAAATGACCCGATATTGAAATTGTTGGTATTGCATATGTGTATATGAAGCGAAAACTTCTTTCCATGCTCTTGATTTCGTTATTTTGTCACTGTATTCTTTGCAGGATATTTTCCACAAACATTCGAGAGTGCCTCAATGGCTAAAAGAAATTTTTTCTGTGTCAAACATTGCGGTAACTTGCTTTGAATGAACTAAAGAATTCCAAAATCTGGAAGCAAACTTGAGCAAAGAGTTCGCAAGTGTGAACACGCTCATACAAAACAATGTGTTGCGTTATTGCGAATTGGCGGTGCGAACGCAACAAGATGCGTCTGGGAGCGGACGATTGCGGAATATCCGCACAATCTGTCGTTGTACATTCAAAGTAGTGCATCACGTTTTTGCGAACAAATCGCCGCGGATAAATAGCACGAATAAATCGCTAGTATGTCACCGCCCTTAAGATAAAATGTGATATCGACTTGGTTACTTTTTGTCTAATTTGGCATTTGTTAGTTGTTTGTTATTCTCATTGTCACTTTTGACGTTGTTATTGCCATATCTGTATGCCAATCGGGGTCTTTGAGCGAGTTCGGCAATCTATGAGAAGACGCATTGAATGTTGCTTACAAGTTCAAAGGGGCCATTTTGAACAACTCTTGTAACTTTAATAACAATTGTAATTAAGCATCATTGAATAAACTATTTTTTTTTGTTTCCTTGAATAAAGTGATTTTCAGTACCTACTTACACTAGCATTCATTAACTACCTTAGTAGCGTAATAACTCGGAAAGGAAGCATTTCCGGACCCATATTTATTTGAACTTTTTTTAATGTTTTGTTATATAGAACACGTACCCAAATTTATGACCCCTATTTTTTCATCACCTTGTATAGGTACCTATACCGGGTGTCAACGAAACCTGGGGCACCTCCATAATTTTTTTATTTTTTAAGGTATCTAAATGAAATTTGGTATATGTAATATACTCTTTAAATGGCGTTTGCTGACATAGGAAACAAGTTTCTGTCACTTCCGGTTTCGCCGGAATTGACATCAACTTTGATATTTTAAATGGAACGCCCTGTATATTTATACATTTTTGGAATCTCCATTCAATTTTACGTATGGTAGTATCAAGTTTGAAACATTTTGATGACAAAATAAATACTTGCAGAAGAGTTTATTTATTAATCTAAGGTGCCATGACCTTCGTAAAATGGAAGTAAAGATGCTACGACACTCAAAACAAATTATTTTAGCACTTCAACTGTAACAAGTCTGTCTTTTTTTGTGCATTTCATTTGTTTCACTTGTTTTGAAACCCAGTATCTAGATTTAAATGTCCAAAATATAGTTTTTTTGAATGGAGAGTGTTATTCCGATTTAAATTTTCATATTAATCCCGTGTTATTGGTATCAATAAAATCCTTGAAAAACGCTCGTTCTTAATATCCTAGTGTCCCACCCTAGTGCCATTTGAAAAAATAGAGTTATTCTTGAAAAAGCATTTTTGCCAACTTTATGCCGTTCTAATACAGCAACTAAAATAGTTAAAGTTCTAAAACAATTTGTCTCGAGTGTTGGGGCACCTTGACTTTCATTTGGCGTTAGTTATGGCACTCTAGATTAATTTCTGCAAAAATTTACTTTGTCATCACAATGTTACGAACTTGATACTACCATACGTAAAATTGAATGGAGATTCCAATAATGTATAAATATACAGGGTGTTCCAATTAAAATAACAAAGTTGTAGTCAATTCCGGCGAAACCGGAAGTGACAGAAACTTGTTTCCTATGTCAACAAATGCCATTTAAAGAGTATATTAAACATACCAAATTTCATTTAGATATCTTAAAAAATAAAAAAATTATGTGGGTGCCCCAGGTTTCGTTGACACCCGGTATATACTACTCATAAATTCGGTAATATGACTTATTATTTAGAATCAAATATTTTTGAGAACTGTCATTGCGGAAATAAACAATCACTATACACAGAAAATAAACAACAACGACGACGATTGCCGAATGTTGACAAAGCGTTGCCATGGTAATTGGTGAGCATCCCGAAATGACTTACTTTTTATACAAAATTATTCGACAATATGGCGTCTTATTCGTGTGGTTGGAGAAAAAGGTAATTATTTATTAGAGCTGTCAATTTATGATTTTCTGTGTGATAATCGGTTAAAATAATTTCTAACTGGTTTTGATGGATAACTAGACCTCACAGATTATCGGATTTAGCGGTTTTGATGGGTTGTTGGTTTTAACCAGCTGTACTTTATCTGATTACGTATTTTAAACGTATCTGCTTAAAATTGGTTTTCGGCAAACTGACGACTTGTTTTGACCGTTTGTTACCTATGATCGTGCTCATCTTAACTGTATTATTAATACTAGGTTGTATCAAAAGTTTCCACCACTTTTTATTTATAATACACCTTCAAAAGTGGCGGAAACCTTTGATACAACCTTATAATTTATTGTACCTGTTATTTGAATTTTAGAAAAGTTCTCATATTTTTACATAGCTATTTCTCATGTATTAGTGGATGCAGATTTGGATCATTTATGATGGGAATAAAAATTAAGCAAATTATACTTAGAAGAAGAAAAAGCTAAAAATAACATGCTTGACAAAGGACGAACAGAAAAGAAAAAATTATGAACAAGCATTGGAGGAAATACTGACACAAAACGAACAAGTAACGGAGGTAAATAAGAAGTGGACTAGCATAGAAAAGGCTATCCAAGAAGCCACAGAACGACCAAAGGAGAAAATAATTGAAAAATGTTAATAAGTGATTTGTGAGTAGGCTCGACCAATGATTTAAAGAAAGGTCATAGACATCGAATCGTGTACGCACAAAATTTGAACTAATAAGAACGATTAGTGTAGATTAGAGTAGTTTAAATGATAAGCGGAGAAATGCACATAGAATTCGAAAAATATAGTTGGAAGAACTAAGAACAGAAGCAAATTAGAGATAACGAAAGAAGAATTTTATAATCGGAAATTAGAGGAATTAAATAAAGTTTCTAAATTATGAAGCGGGAAATAATAAAATAATGAGATACACATCGGAAAAACTTATGCAAATTGCCAGGAATAAAAGTAGAGAAAAAAGAATAGAAAACTATCTTCAGAGGATTAGTGACTTAGAAATTGGAAAGAACCGCAACAAGATGGAAAGCAGAAAGAAACATGAATTTATTAATGTAGTCGGCTGGAACGTTAGAGGGCTAAACGAAGAAGGTGCATATAAGCAATTAGTAAAGGAACTAAAGAACTATAAAACTGAATATAGAGGAATTTAAAATAACAGAGACAGATAATTACGTTTTCGTACCGCTTTTTTAATTAGTAAAAACATGAAGAATTCCCTGATTGATTTTAGACCGATAACTAAAAGGCTATGTTACATTAGATTTAAAAGGATCCATGCGCCTACCGAGGATGCTGACGAGGAGGAGAAATATAGATCAGATCAAGGTACTGGTTTCACAAGTGCGATATATGAAATGTAATAACTAATTCCCAACAAATGCGATCTGTTAGAGAACATCCAATAATCACCAAAATAAAAAGAACTCTTACCATGTACACCTTCTTGACTAGCACTCCTAATTTTTCCTAATAAAATTTCTTCCATAAACGGCCTAAATACAACATATCGGAATGAAACTCTGGTGTGAGACGAACCATCTCCAGGAAATATATACGATTCTTGTAAGCTTGTTATATCATAAAGTGCAATACATAGTCCCACATTTAAAACCACCTAAAAGACTATTTCTAAGATAATTTAATAAGAATTTGTGAAAATACTTACTTTATTAGCTAATTTCTTGTTCAATTCTGAAGCGATTGCATCGTTCAATTTTAGATGAAATAAATCAGGAGTTATTCGTGTTACGTTTTTCATTTCGGCGAGAATAAACATTTTATTGTTAAATTATTATTAATTTCTCTGCAATGAACTTCGTTTTCAACAAACATAAATGTATTAAAGTGAGGTTATGTCTTATGAACTTGAATATTTGTAAATAACGTGCTGCAATGTTGCCAGATTTTTCCTTTTATCGTTAAAAAACATGCAAGTCGTGACAGGAAACAGCATATTTTAATCGAAAGCTTTATCATACTGTTAAAGGAAGTTTTAACTCCGAACAAGATTAAAAATATCAACTGGAAAACCGCAAATCTATTCTAAAAATAAAAAATCTACGTGTTTTAGATGTTTGAAATCAACGAACTATAATAGTGGTTTACTATTTGAAACTTCTTATAGCTTAACCTTCGATAACTTCCAAAATTTTAGCAATCTAAAATTTTAATTTAAAGATATGAAAAATATGTTTATTAATTGTTGTCTGTGATGTTTTTAATAACCGTGAAATCTGCAACATTTGAGATTTATGAAATACGAGGATCTTGTGCGCTGTTATACAGGGTGTCCGCAAAAAGGAGGTCAATCCGTTAACCACATATTCCTGGAGCAAAAATAATATGACTTTTATAATGTCATTTTTTTTTTTTTTTTTTTTATTTTAGTATTAGATACGTATGAGATTGCCGTAAACCGCGTATCAAGGACCAGTACTTTTCGCGTTCTCTCTAAAACGAACGATTTTATCAAAATTTGATAAGAGACAAAAAATAATCCAAAATGCATGATTATCTCAAAAAAAATAGCTTGGAAGTCACTGGCGTAGGTACTAAAAAACAGGGGAGGTCAGTGGGTACTGCACCCCCCGTATTTTGATTATTTGACCGTTGTTTTCATTTTGCTTTTCTCAAAAGATGTGACTATTTATGTTGAAGCTCTGTACCAAATTTGAAATTGATAGCTTATTAAATACTTCATTTATTAAAAATAATCAGTTTTAAATTTCAAACTTTGACGCCCTGTACATCGCACGTGTGGATCTAAAATGAAAAACGGCATTATAAAAGTCATATTATTTTTGCTCAAGGAATATGTGGTTAACGGATTGACCTCCTTTTTGCGGACACCCTGTATATTTTTGTGTAAATTAAAAAAGCAGTATGGATTTTAATCATATGAATTCCATACGCACAAAATCCAGGTTGCGTATTATGAATACCAAGATGGCAAAACTAATGGGACATAAACAATCCCCTCTTTTCATAATTTCTTAAATAATTCAAAATCTAAATGACAAGAACATTCGGCGTGCACGCTAAACTGTTCCCCATAAAATTCAGCACGTTAACAAGAAAAATCAAACGCTGCGTCATGTAGGTAAGTACGGTGTAAGTATCACATAGAACCGGTAGAACTAAATAAATAAATAATCCTTAAAGTAGAAGGCCATGCACGTGAAGCACGTGTGCCATTTCTAAATTATTTAAAAATATGCAAAGATTAGGTGAAACGCACAAATGTTCTTGTTGCAACCACTTTACCACGTCGTTTTGTAAATCTAAACCTAATATAGAGTATATTCCTTATTGAAAAATGTATAAAAATCGGAATCGAAGTTGAAGCTGCTTGAACAGGAAGCAGGCCCCACGACATGAAAGGACCCGCAGTTCAACAACCAGAAACGCAAACCCAAAATTCGCAATTATTGTCATACTCGCGAACCCGGAACACGGGTAGCCGCGCCGGGCCCGGGGAATCCCCATCCCCATTCGTCGAGTCAACCGTCAACGCGTGACATCATGTGCGTCTGCGTATTGTTTGGCAATGATTTCCATAGAAAATACAGTTACTCGCTCAATAGATTCGCAGGGAATAATTGCAACATTTGCCGCTGCAAAATCTAGAAAAGTAACTTTTTTAATATTAGTAAGTTTTTAATATTTTTGTTTATGCTATTTACTAACTTTTAGTAGTTTAAGTTTGTGTTTGTCTTGCAGAATATGTCTTACGTTTATAGTTTATACCTATATAGTTTTTGCTGTGTATCGTTTTGTTTTAATATTTTAATAAAAATTTGTAGTTAATACATACTTAAATACATAGTTAATATTTAATTCTTTTTTATTGCGAGCAGGGCCGTAGACTAAAGGGGGTATTTAGGTTGTTAACCCCCCCCCCCTCAATATAACTAAAAAAATATTAATTAGTAGAAAATTTAAAACGAACACCCAGGGGCCCACGTGGATAGCCTCGAACCCGGGCCCGTTAGGATGTTGCTACGGCGCTGATTCTACGCTACCTACTCTAAAACAACCGAGAAAAGGGAAGGAACCAAATACGAAAAACATCAAAGACAAACAGGTAAATGTACTGACAAAAGATACGGAGATAATGGAAAGTTGGAAACAGTAAAACTACCTCTCGAACCTGTTGGCAGAAGGGGAAGAAGAGAAGAAAAACCCACGAAAAGGTAAAGACACACCGAATACATACTCAGACACAACAGAACATAAAATAACAAGAAAGGAACTAGACAGCGATAAAGAAACTCAAATTAATGACAGCTCCAGGCATCGATGAAATCGCTCCAGAGACGACAAAATTTATAGGAGAAGTAGGCAAAGAAAAAATGCTGGAATTATCCAACGACATATTAATTGCAGGAAGAGTACCAAAGGAGTGGAAAACAGGGAGCATGGTACCTATATTCAAGAAAAGCGATAGAAGAGAATGCCGAAACTACAGAGGAATCTCTTTGCTAAGCATCTTAGGAAAGATATTAGCAAGGATTCTGGAAACTAGGCTCAGTGGTAAACTGGATAAATCAATAGAAAACACACAGAGCAAGTTTAGGGAAAAACGAGGAGTAGGTACAGGACCACATATATGTATGTATTCACAATTAGACATCTAAGTGAAAAAGCCATAGCTAAAGGAGAAGAAGTACATCTCTGTTTCATAGATCTGGAAAAGGCCTTCGGCAGAATACAAAGAACAGCAATATGCAGTGCCTGAAAAAAGCAAACATAAAAACAACCATTTAAGCACTGTACAGGGACGGAAGAACAAGCCACGAAGAGTCAGAGGAATTCAAGACTAGCATATCTACTCAGCTCTATAGGTACTAGTTAACTAGTGTTCAATGAAGTAATAAAAGAATGCAAAACAAATCAAGTAGGAAACTGGAATATGGAAAAGATATACCTACATAACAAAACTACTTTTTGCCGATGGTATGGTAATATTTGTAAAAACCGAGGAAGACCTACAGATAAATACGAATACAGAGCTGAGAAAGAGAAACATGAAGATCAATATAGAAAAAACCAAAACAATGGTAATAGCGCCTGATAAGAGGAAACATAACATATTAAGGTACATAGAGGACAGAAAACTTAAATAAGTAGAGTTCAAATACTTAAGAGTATGGATCCAGGAAAATTGACAACTAGATGATGAGATTAACGAAAGAGCAGGAGCTACAGGGAGACTTCTTCAACTCTATAAAGACCACGGTTTTCGGAAAAAGGGGAATACAAAAAGAAGCCAAAGTGGAAGTAATTAAAAAATTGTAACACCAATACTCACCTACGGCTGTGAAGCATGGACAATAGTGAAAAGGCATTGGTGCAGAGTCGAAAGCATTAAGAAGAGATTCCTAAGAAAAATAGATGGCAAAACAAAAAGGGACCACATCAGAAACACTATGTTGCGAGACAAGTTACGTTTGGAAGTTAGAGAAGACGGACGTAAGCAAAATCATTTTTAAATATTTTTCAAGGGATCAGAGTAGCAGAGCAGAGGGCTGAATTTCTGTGGTGTTTGAAAATTATTCCATCTAAAATCTTGGAAACATCTCAAAGAACTATTTCAAGTAGTAATGTTTGGTGTTCCTGAAAGCAGTTTCTTTATCGCATACAAAACCTTCGTATTTGATTTCAGAAACATTTTACCCATATTTGTCTAATAACAGTGAGTGATGTTAATAAAGCAGTAGCCTTTACGTTGCAATTTGACGAGACGAACAATGCTGAAGGTCAAAAGGAACTACAAACTCGCATTAGATTTTGGTCTAAAACAGAAAACTCCATTAGTTCGAAACACCTCCAGACTTTTTTCATACGTCATGCTGATGCAAATACAATTCACAAATTTTTGTTAAAAACTTTGGACAAGGGAAACCTGTAATTAAATAAAATGATTATGCTTTCCAGTGATGGTTTAAATCTTTAAATATTAACAAAACTGGAATAGCTATAATTTTTATTTTCTATGTATCAAAATCCTCGTAGTAGCCAAGTGATTAAGACACTCAACTAAAGAGCGGATGGTCTTGGAATCAAACCCGAGTCAGATGCTCTGTCACTGAAAATAATTGGGAACAGAAACACAGTGGTGGAGTAGGGAAGGTAGGCGGTGTCGTATGCGTGATGTTTACCACACCACCCCGTACGTAGAACATGCGAGCTAACCGGGTATAGGAAGCGACTTAGTAGGAGGCCATGCTGCAAGCCATGCTCCTTCGTGGGTCATTAACTCCGGTACCTTTTTGAAATCTGGTCTTCTCTTACACTCAGCTTTTGCTGAACATCATCACGGCATTGGCCATAAGATCTTGTTCGAAAAATCTTCGATCATCGCCAATACCCCTTATTTTTTCAACTGAAAAATCCGTGAGGCCATTGAAATTGAAATCATTAAGACCCCCAAAAACTTGAATCGTGACACTGGTTATCATCTATCAGACATAGGGAGTTCTGTAATCCCTACTGGCTCCGCCCCTTCCACTTCTAACCAATCGTCGTCTTCGTCCGATATGATTGACCGATCACAGACGCTATAAATTAATAAATTCAAAAGGGTTTCGCCTCTGACTTGGTTGACAAGTTCTGTTAATACTGACACTGGCCGTGGATGTCTTCGAATTCATTAAAAGCATTCTTGTGGTCTGTTCTCTAGCCCCCCTATTCGCCGGGTCTCAGTCCCTGTGACTACTTTTTATTCCCCCAGCTGAAAAACCATTTGAAATGGCGCCATTTTGTACTTTGGATAATATACAGAAGAGCGTAAACGACGAGTTTGAAAGGCAATCCAGCAGAAGCCTTTCAACTCACCTCGTACATGATACAAGAGAAAACACTTATAAAGTATGTTCATTAAAAAAAAACTGTAGAGTGCTTTGAAAATTTCTGGTCTTAAAAATAATTTTTCATTAAAGTAATTTGTATATAATAAAATTCCTAGGTTTTGTATATTTTTTACTAACAAAATTTCTTTTTGTTTTCTAAATTTTGTATTTATTCTTCAGTTAGTCTTTAGTTTGAAGTATAACCTTGACGTGATATTTAATTATTAATTATTATCATTCTGAAGTAAGCTACCTCTGATTACACAAATGTTTAATAGCACACTTCGCTTTAAGATAGCAAGAGATAGCATGTTCTACCCTAGTGCTATCTTTGTCTGTCAGTAATGCCAACATAAAAGTGTGAATATCACTATATGGTTCCTTTATATAGTTATTTTTCAAATTTTTGTGTTGGCGTATTGACGCAGGAACATAACCAATTTAAATTTAATAATATTGCCTCCAAGTTAGTAATTTTCATTTTCTTATATTGCAAGACTTTAGTAACTTATAGAGAAAGATAGCACTAGGGTAGAACTTTTCTGTCGCTCCCGTTTCAAGGCCAAATTTACAGTGAAGTGTATTGAGGGAAGTTGCAAATTGGGTTGCCTATTCCAATTGTTAAGGGGCGGGTCTTACGTGAATCACCCAGTATATTATATACACAATTTTGGTATCAATAAAAATATGGGGGGGGGGGGGGGGTTACCACAAAAAAATCGCTTTACTCAAAATGCAAAGTTTGCCTTTTTATTTCGACCATTTGACTGGACTACGAAATTAATTTCATCAATTTTAAGTGATACGAATGATTCTCATTTATGTTAAACGATTGATTATTGTTCCCTTTTTATAATAGTTTTCTTAATTTAAGTTTAAATTATTTTTAGAAACTAAAATCTACGCAATGTAGGAGTGAAATGCCCTCTGAGCTGGTATTGAATATTTATTATCATTTTTATCGACAACCTTTTGGTTTCTTGGTAAAAATTATTGAGTGGAAAAAACATTAGAAGAATATAAATAAAAAAAGTAGATAGTTAGATGAACATTAATTTACAAAGCGTTAGTCGAGAGGATTATATTTGGAACGATAACAATTTAGAATACAAAATTTAGAAGAACAAAATTCGGCCCAAACTTGAGATAAATTTCAAAGTGAGTCGAAGCCTTTAACATATTTAGTTTTTTGGTCATTCGAAAACAATTAGACTGTTTTAGAACCCCATTAGAATTTTCAAGTAAATCCCTCCAAAAATAATATTAAAAGCTAACTCGGAAGTTGATACTGTTGAGACACAAAAGCCATCTTTATGTCGTAAAATGTTAAAAATAATTGAATCAAAAGCGTGGTCGGTGAATATTCGTGTCATATAAATTTTGAATTATTTAAAGAATTATGAAATGGGGTGACGCTTGGCGGGCATTTATCTTGGTTTCGCTACCTCGGTACAACTACCATATGAACAAAAATTATTTAGATAAGGGATGGCCATGGTGAACAAAATCACTGTCTTTGATAGGTTCAGCTTGTTGTTGGTTCTACATGTCAATTAAATGTCAGTTTCGATTTGAATTTTTATTCATCATGGTATTTTCGCTTCATCAGTGAATCTTATTTTCGTAATGGAAATCTTGAAGATGTCGAGCTTGCCTGGTTGAATTTCGACAACAGTTTCCTGATCTTGTGTTCTTGGAAGCTGACTTTTGCAATGTGGTCCGGAATTGTGTGCGATTGTTCAGAGAAACAGGAAGCGTAACACATAAGGACGGTGGTGGTAGGCCAACGGTCCGTACAGAGGAGAAGGAGAAGGAGGAGACTATTGAAAATGTTCGAGAGATTATGAATGAAGCACCAACAACATCATTGTGAAGATTCACACAGCAAGTTCCCGTATCTTATGGTACCTACCTGCAGAACAATTTTGAGGAGGGACATTGGTTTATTTCCTTACAAGATGCAGGCTTATCATTTATCATGAATTGAAAAAAAAAAACATGATTTTTAAGAAACACTTACTGAGTTGCGATACCGAATAGTTGAAGAATGTGCTAATATCACACCCGAAATGCTCCGAAACGCATTTGAAAACATGAAAAGGCGTGTAAATTTATGTTTGCATGAGAATGGTGGCCATTTTCAACATCTAATGTAATAAATTGAAAATAAACCCGTAGTTTAATAACTAAGTTTTATTTGACAAGCTGATTAGCTTACATAACCTATATAATTTCAATTACTGACGATGAATCAAACATGCAAGGTACGTTCCAAAGCCACCCTTTATCTAAATAATTTTTTTTGTTCATATGGTATTTTATAGTAAGAGAATTTGCGCATGCGCGTGTTTCGTGTCTAACTTCAGAGAGAAGGGACAGAGACAGAAGACAGAAGTTTTATATTATCTGTGGCAAAGACAAGAACAGAAGACAGAAGCAGCAGGTGTTCTTGCGCCTTGTTTAACCTCAATAACATGTTTGGTTTGACCCATAAAATGTTTTGAAATTTATAGTTTTAAAGCGTTGTCATTACAAATAAATAATGCCGAGTTATAAAAGTGTAGCAGTTAGGATTACTACTTTCATAAATCCACATTTATTTTGGATATTTGAGACTGAAAATGCCGGAAAAAGAGAAGCATTACAAGAAGAGTTAAAAAGTGTGACTACTGAGATTAATTACGATGCGACTGTTGGAGAGGTAAGCAGTTAAATAACTAAATTGGCGTTCGATTTTTTACTAGTTATTTGTGTACAGATTGTCCTTGTTAAAGATGGCAAATTGAAACGTGCCGTTATTAAATCTGTCGAGGCGAAATTGAAATACAACTGTTGGTTGATCGATTATGGAATATCCTTCCAAACTAATGAAGTATATAAGTTACCAATAAAATATGTGACACAAAAACCCCTAGTAAAACAGGCCGCATTAAACAATGTTGTTTGTGCAAAAGAGGTAAGGAGTACTATCGACTTTACTGTGAGAGATTCATGTTTTGTTTGAATAGGTTTTTAGTGGAATTGGGATTAATAAGGTACATTCAATCGAATTTACACCAGGTGTTATCAAACGTATGAAAGAACACATTAGTAAAGCAACAAATATTTTCTTTTATTGTATACGGGAAGTAAACGGCATATACGTTGGAGAAATAACTGTCGTTGGACGTGATGGCCTATATGAATTGGCGAGGGTGATGATCGAAGATGGGATTTTGGCTGAAAATGAGGACTTGTTTAAGAAAGGTAATGAAATTATTAATTACTTGTAATTCAAATAGCAAGTACCTTTTTGCAGCACTTGAAGAAAACACCAAGGTGGACGATACAAATTTTTTAACAGTTATGCAAGCTGCTGTGTCGTGTACTACTCCAGTGCCATGTTCTACTACAGTGCTGTGTACTACTATAGTTGTCAAGAATAAGTTGGAACCTTTTCAGGATGTCGTAATGTCAAAAGGTGTTGGACGAGGCTCGAGAATTCCAAAGGAGGTGAGCTCAGCATTTTTTACATTTTAATAAAGTTCTGTTAAATATTCTTCGGAAGATTTAACTCGAACATTCAATCAAGTATTTATTTGTGTGCCTAGGGCTTCTCTTCTAATACAAAGAAATTAATTCTTAGTGTTCTTGAATTTCTCAAAATCTTAAGATTTCAATTTAATAAAAAATCCAAGGTTTAAATTGAATCTTGTTAATTTTCTATTTCTTTGTTGTTGAGTAAAATCTAAGTCTAAATTTAATTCCTTGAATCAATATTTCTTAATAGTTGAAGATTATTTTCAAGGAGGATTAACTGATGTTACCTTTCTGGGTGGGCTTATTTTGCACAATTCTTAGTAAAATCCACTAATGACAAGTTAATAGCTTGTTACCATGTTTTAATCTTTATTGAATATGTAGTTGGAATGCAGGTAATTTGTAATGATTTGTTTAGATAATCCTCACTAACTTTCACTTCCAGTAGGTACAAAGTTCCTGGAGGTAATTTCTTTGCTGTAAACCATTAATTTTTAAGCTTCAGTTGCTTTGTTAACTTTGTAGCTTTTGCTTTGCTTTTAGTTATTGAAGTTACAAAATATAGTTTTATTTCTATTTTTCCTTTTTCACTAAGAAAACAAATACAAAAAAAGAAAATAAGCATAATTGGCTTTTTTTACATTGACGAATAATGTTTTTGGCTTTTGTACTCACAAATTACATATCTGTATTTGTCTTTAATTAAAAACAGAATAATTTCCAAAGTAATATCAGTGTTCGAACATTTACTGGAAGGCATTAATACAGCTTGAACTAAAATACAGCAGAAAAAAAGTTGTACATAAATTTTTTTTAAAACCTTATTCATTCCATTTCTGAACATAGGCGTCTCTCATGTTGTATCTATTTATTTCGGTCCTGAGCTTACCTCATCCATGCCAGACCCGTCATGTAAGTGCATTGGTAAACGCCCCCTGGAGCGCTTTCCCTGGTATGGGCTCCATTGTAGTACAGTCTTTGTCTAACGCTCGTCATATACTTTTTCGCTGACATCTTTAACCTTAGTTATGCCTCTTATTTGTTCATTTAGTTTGTGATCCTGTAAAGATACTCCGATCATTTGCCTTTCCATGGCTCGCTGTAATATTCTGAGCATTTCAAGTGATTTCTTCGTATAATAGTCCATGTTTAGGCGCAGTACGTCAGTACTGAAAGTACGCATTCGTCATATAGGTGACTTATTTGTTGCATTGGGATCTACGAATAAAAAAAAGAGCTAGGAGCATAACACCAACAGTTAGCTGTTGTATCAATATGGCGGATTTTAGAAGGTCATTAGCTGCGAACACAGGCGACACTAAATATCGCCGGAATCTCAGAAGCACTTGACATCTTACGGAGATGGTCGGTGAATAAGGTCTGGCGGGAACTTTGATGAATTGTGCTTTGTCATAGAATGTTAATGTTCCTGTTTTTAATGCATAATATGACATTTGTATATAGAACTTAGTTTTGTTATGAACAATTAAATAAAACGTAGGAAATATAAAGAATTTTCTTTTTGGAAAAATATGCTCTTAATTAGTTATCGAATGCAACATTATATTAAATAAAAACATATAATATTAAAGTCTTTATTTAAACTTATTTATTTTTGAGAAATCCGCAGTTTCAATTACAACCCTTGAGAAGAAACTGCAAGAAACTTTTAGAATTATTTTTTTCAAAAAACAAATTTAATATCATTCTCACAATATATTATAAAGGTACAATACATTTATTAGCTTACATCCCTACACCTTCATATATGTAGTTATGTATATACCTATCTTTATTTTAATTTTAAAGCACAAACTAGAAATGACAATACATATATCTGAATAAAACCTAAATCATACTACGGAACTACAATGAACGATTTTATAAATATAAATACAAAAAGAAGCTCTGTCACCATTAACTACCATACAAAATAAATATAAAAACCCTTAACCATTACTATTTCTTTCTCTTTGATGGAAAGAATTCTTGCTTTTCCATTTTCCTTTTATGCACCGCTGATCTATTTACTTGCTCTATTATTAAACTAAATTGTCCCATACACCTTACAAAAAATACAGGTTAAGTTTTAGATACATGCATATATGGCAAAAATGATTCAATTACTTATTGTACGTCTCATCATTCAAGGATCTTCAAAAGTTTGACAAAGTTTCAATTTCTGCCTCCCTTCTCGCTTCTCCATCTATTGTAGTTGAACATTGACTTTCAGATCTCTTTTCTCTAATAAAGTTTTTAATTTCTTCCTTATGTCACTGTTTAATGTCCGATGGCTTTTCCTCAGAAAGTAGTTCAGCAACATCACCTAAAACAGATTCACTTCCCTTCCTTTGCTCATACAAACATACCAAATGTATGTGTTTACACATGGTAGTTTTTATAGCATACTGTGGACAATCACACCTATAACGATGGATACAGACCTTACATATTCTACAATAAGAAGTTCTGCACTCTGTTTCACATAATTCATTATAATATATTTTGTAAAAATTCTCCCCTGTTGAAGACTTTACCTGAAATTCGCCAAATCCTACTTCTATTACATCAATGTTGTTCGTTTTCATTGTTTCTGCAAGTTTATGTGCTTTTATCATGAGCCTGTCCTGGTAAGTATTAGAGTGTGGTCTTTCCATCTACGAAGAAAAGGTATTTACATCACAAAATATGAATTATTAAAATAAAGTGGAAATGTTGGTTAAAACGAGCAAACCTTCAGAATCCTTTGCCACATTTTTCCATCAAAAAAATAAACATACTTCTTGAGGTAATTCAAAAATACATGTTCATCAGCATTTTGCAATCTCTCAAAGTACTTTTCGGTCAGTTCTACAAACTTTTTTACTTCGGTCTCATTAAGTATTTTCTTTAGATCTGCCTTCATTGTTTTTTTGATTTCTTCATTCCTAATCTAAACAAAAAAAACAAATACAATCTTAACATAGAGAAATAATATACGTATACATTATGTTACACAGAAAAATGGAAAATACATTTTTTGTCTACTCATTTTCTTACTTTAGATCTTCCTTGAATAATCCAGTTCTTAATGATATGCCAGCTACATAAAAGTCTTCTTGGTACGGTTCCCATTACTTTTACCCATGCATTGTGGTATTTTGGATCGTCATCTGTCATAAAATACTCGGGCTGTATCACTACTCTAACTTTGTCTAGCAGTGCCTGCAAAAAAACCTCTTGAACTACTTGATCTAATCTATTACTTAAAAAGAAAGCCACTGGAAAACCAATATTTCTGTCATCTTTTACAAGTATTATAGTCAAATCTAGTCCCTTCTGGTTTGTGCAGTGTGTTCCATCCATACATAATATTCTACAGAAATCCTTTAATTTACATTCCATGGTCTCATTCATAAATCCGAGGCAAAAATCTTCTACACGCAGTACTGTATGACTTTCGCCTAAGATAAGAAATTCAAATTCAAGTATCAATATTTTAAAAAAAATTTCTCTAAAATACATTCTCTTATAAATTAAATTTTATATGAAATAATACAATATAGGTACCTAAGTTTCATTAAATTTATTTGTAATAAATACAACATACCTTGCTGCTTGAATAAGAAACAATAGTTTTTTCCATTGGCATTCCATTCTTTCACTTTTAAAGCTACAGCAATCTATTTTCATGTTTCTTCTTCATTACATTATGTTTATTCATTAAATATGACACATCTTTCCTATTCAACATATTCATTCTTTGCAATTTCTCAGATGTTACTTTTCTGGCATCGGAGATAATTCTGTCTACGGTTACACCACTTCGTAATTTTTCAACAATTTCAGTTTTTTCAAGTTTTGACAAGTGATGACTTCTAATCTCCTCTTCATGGCCTACATGTGACTTCCAGAATTGTACAGTAGTCTCCCCTGCAATATAAAATTTGGTATTTTTTCGGCTATTTCACAAGTACATATACATATTTTAAACTAAACAGCTAACAAACTATAGGGTTATAAGGTATTTATTTATAGGTAGATTGTTTCAAAGTTCCCGCCAGACCTTATTCACCGACTATCTCCGTAAGATATCGAGTGCTTCCGAGATTTCGGCGATATTTAGTGTCGCCTTGCGAACACTAAACAGGTCAAATGTCAAAGACAGAAACGTAAACAAACAATTAGTCTACTAATAAAAATTCGTGCTGGTTAGTCATATTATGGTGTTTCAATATGGCATGTGTATGATGTATTTCCCTTGCACTTGCCTGCTTTGTAATATCTATATTTGGTTTCCTTAGTATGTGGCCTATCCATCTCCACTTTCATTTCCGGATTGTTTTTATAACGGGTTGTTGATTTGTGTACTCTCACAATTCTTTATTGACAATTTTGTTGGGCCAGTATATCCACAATATCCTTCTTAGGCATTTGTTAAATGTTGTTTGAATGCGAGATACTTCTTTTTTTATTGAATGCCCATGACGCACTTGCATATAGTTCACGTTTGTTGTGCTTTATTTATTTTTCTGTTTATGTCTTGCTGGCATTTTCCATTGTCTTCAATAACACTCCCCAAATATACATATAAAATTGCTAACATTTTTAACTGCTTTCGCATTATCTTCAGTTTCTGTATTAATTTTTAGTGTTTTCGTATTTTTTACATTTATTTGTAAGCCTATGTTTGTAGCTTTATTTTTGAGTTTAATAATGTTTTCTTGCATGTGTTTAAGTTTTTCCGTAATCATGCGCATATCTGCGAACTCTAAGTCTTCAAAAACTTGACCGAATCTCCATGTTAAACCTGTTCTATTATTATCTAATACTTCTTTTTCATGACCCAATCCAATGCTATCTAGAATAAAATTGGTGAAAGGATGCATCCTTGCCTTACCCCGCATTCAATACCTTGCCAATGTGTTCAATAACTTGCACTGAAATTTCGGTATAATAACCTTATCACTTGGATGATCTTTCTTGGTATCCCATATTTTTTCAGTAACTCTCATAGCATATCTCTATCTATCTTTATCAAATGCCTTCTCAAAGTCTATGAATCCGAAGTCCATTTCTTTTTGCCATTCTATGATTCTAACATGCATATTTTTGTCAATGCAAGCTTGTCTTTTTCTAAATCCTGCTTGATTAGATCTCAGATATTCATCTACTATGTTTTTGATCTTTTCTATACCGTATTCACAGAGTTGAGATTAATTTATTTCCGACCGCTCTTTCTTCTAAGCTTTTCCATATTTGATTCCTATTCACCGTGTCGAAGGCTTCTCTTAAGTCAACGAATGTTAGATATAGGTTCGTCCCAGTTGCTAGTGTTGAATCTATTAACTTTCGTATTACATGTATATGATTTGTGGTTTGTTTCGCTTCCCAGTATGCTCCTTGCTCATCTTCTAATTGATCTAATATTTTGGCTCTATGATTTTGGTATATACTTTGAGTATTGTGGGAGACATTGTTATTGCTCTATAATTTTTACAATCCGTTTGTTCGCCTTTTTTGTAGATTGGGAGTATTGCATTTATTTCCCATTCCTTCGGTATCTTATTTGTTGTCCATGCTTCAGTAAATATATCTTGTATCCATGTTAAAGCTAAATTTCCACTATATTTTATCATTTCTGGTGATACTGCATCTGGGCCTACTGCTTTTCCCACTTTTATTTTCTTCGCTGCTTCTTGTACCTCTTCTTTTGTTACTGGTGTATCTTCTCGCTCTCGTTCCTCATCTCTTTGTTCTTTATGCTGTTTCTTTAAATTATCTTTCACTGGTTCTGTCAATTTCTTTTCATAAAAGTTTTTCCGTACCTTCAGTATGTCTTTTAGGTCTGTCTTTATTGATCCATTTTCGTCTTTTACGTTTACTATTCTTTTGCTTTTCTATCCTAACCTAACCAAGCTGAGAATATTTGACGTTTTCTCTGAGCCGAACCGAGCTTAGAAAAATTAAATATTGTCACCTCTATTCTTCAACTAAAAATAAAAATGTATAACTGTAATTTTTATTTTCAGGACATAATGTCGAGAAGACCTGACAACCCGAAAACGAACAAAGCATTTTTAGAAAAATGGGTACAGGAGTCGAAATCATCGGCGATGGAAGACAACCTCAGCTATGACTCTGATGATGATTCTAAAAAAGACTTAGAATTATCCCGGAAAGCGATGAGATATCTCACTAAAAAGAATATTTCCCCGCCAAGTCATGAATCCAATGATACATCCGATTCCATTTCTGATTCGGCTTCGCAAAAGGACAGATCACCTAGCAACGCCTTTCAAAAAGCAAGACAGGCTTTGAAGGAATTGGCGGAGAAGAATAAAAGTAATTCGTTGAAATCGTACGAAGATAAAAGCAATAGTTTGGACGTTTCTGATCCTGCAAAAGCGTCGTGTTCAACTTTACAAATAAATTCGACAGCAAGTAACGATTCGTCGAGTAACGTTAGTGTGGAAGTAAGTGTTTTTGCGGGATCTGATGACAGCTACGGTGAAATTAATCGAAATAATAATCAAAAGAAAGTGATTTCTGAACATACTGTAGATAACGATAGCGCATTTTCTCCAAAATTTAAATCATCCCCGTTAGTTAATGCCAGTGTTTACCAAAGTGACGTCATAAAAAACATTTTAAAAGGTAGAGGAAGGGGTATTAATAAACAATCGGTACCGGTTGTTGGTAAACCTCGCCCTGAAGATGAAACCAGTTCGAGCGGTTATAATAAAACAAGTGTTAAAAGTATGAGTAAGCTTATTAGTGACTTGCAACAAAAATCAAATAAAGGTTCTGTCAAGGAAGAGCTTTCCCCGAGTGTATCAGAACGACCTGTGAAATCAGATGCTAATTCGAAAACACCGGAGACCCCAGAAACAGTAAATTGGGATAATACTAAAGGTGAAAAATCCAAGCCTAAACGGAAGCAATTAAATATTTTGCCTGCCGGAATAAGTTTTAACAGTTCATCATACAAAGGAAATTGTTCCATTAAGAACGCAACTAAGTCGGTTTCCGAGAAATCGTTAAGTGTTAGTCCTAATGCCGATAAAAAATCTGATGATGGTCGTTCTACAACAAGCACCAAATCAAAAAATATATCTAATAAAATCGCTATGAACAAAGAAAGCAATATAGAAGGCCCCAAACGTACTTGTCCTGGTGGATGTTCGTGTAACCGTTGCAGGGAATGGAATTCCGATGTGTTGTTCGAAACAAAGACTGAATTTATTAACACAACAGAACCAAAGAAACGAAAGGAATGTATAAGACCTCCGTTGTTGTTTAAAACCGAAGCAGACAAAAATGATGTAATCGAAATGAAAGGATATAATTACCTTAAGCCAAATGTAACAAAAACCGAACGAGCTACGGCCCCGAAAGTTTTAATTCATGGGTAAGTAAATACGTGCTTTATTCATTTAAAAGGCTAATCGGCTTTTTTTTTTAGAACTAGCATACCTAGTCCTGTACAGTCTTTATCAAGTGTACCTTTTAATTCCGATATACATAGAGTTCTACGACGGTACGAACAGGCGTACAGCATTCAAAGTTTTGCGTGGCCAGTGCTGATGCGTCGTATGAATCTCTGTATGGTTGGTGCACCAAAATCAGGAAAAACCATGTCTTATTTGCCGCCTGTATGTTCATACTTACTGGAAAAAAATGAACGTTATAAAGAATTACCTCATAATACTTTAAGTCCAATAGCAGTTATTTTATGTCCCGAAACTGAAACAGCAGAGGAAGTGTATGACATTGTACTTAAATTATTGGATTGTAACACGAAGAAAGTTGTTCCTGGTTTAGCGGTTCCGCCACTCGATAAAAAATGCTTGGTAAGTTTTTGTATCGTAAAATTTAATTTTTTAGTTTTAGTTTGTGTAATTGAGGTTTTTTTTTCTTTATTTAGCTAAGCTAACATCATACATATATCGGTAACATCAATCACAACAGCTCAAACCCCCTTCTTTCCTAACCCCTCTTACTAATAATCCATTCCCTTACTTTAGCCTTAAACATATTTACATTAGTTGACTGCTTAATGCCATCATCCACTTCATTATACATCACCATCCCCTTAACAAATAAGGAATTATATCCCCCACTAGTAACTACATTATGTACATATAACTTATTTCTACTTCTTGTATAATAGTTATGCACTTCTCTACAAAACACGACATATTTATCAAAATAAACTGGCATTGCTCCCTTGAGTATCTTATAAATAAAAACTAACACTTAATAATGTAACAATTCTCTGACATTCATCCATCCTAACCTATTTAACATTTGATTTGATCTTGTATACCAATTACACCTCAGAATTAATCGCATACCACGATTCTGCAAAATTTGTAATCTATGACTGCCTCCTTGATTTACTAGATATAAAACTGTGCCACAATTGTAAAAATATGGCAAGATAATACTATTATAGATTGTTTGTCTCATATAAATAGATAACGACTTACTCACCCTTGCTAGCACTCCCAATCTTTTACCAATTTTACCACATATATAATCAACATGATCATTAAGATTCAACTTCCAATCCAACATTATTTCTAGGTAGGTACTTGATTTTATCTAAAAATTCAATTACCATTCCATCAATCCTTATTCTAATTCCACTATCTTTAATTCTTGTATAAACCCTACTGTTAGCAATACACATAGCCTTAGTTTTGGCAATATTTATTTTCAGTTTATTCACCGCAAACCAATCACTAACTCTTACCAATTCACTGTTTAATCTCTCTATCACTTCTATGATATCTTCTCCTTCTAAGAATACAACAGCATCATCAGCAAATAGATGACATTTACACAAATTGAAAACATCACCCAAATCATTGACATAAAGAGCAAACAATAGAGGCCCCAACACACTCCCCTGGGGCACTCCCACCTCTACATCTCTTTACCTAGACACCACTTCACCACATTTTACTCTTTGCTTCCTTCCTACCAGGTAATTGTGTAATCATTTCCAAGCTTCTCCATCAATACCATAAGCTCTCAACTTCCCCATTAATCTTTTTGTATCCACAGTTTCGAAAGCTCTTTTCAAGTCCAAAAACAAAACAATTACCGTCAATCCTTTATCTCTATATTCCTTCCAGCTACTAATCACACATTGAATTGCTGTTTCGCAACTATGTTTTACCCTAAACCCTGACTGAATATCCAACAGAATATTATTTACTGTAATGTATTCCAGCAGCTGATTATACACAACTTTTTCCAATATTTTCTCCATTGCTGGCAGCATATTGACTGGTCTGAAATCTTCACATTTGACAGAATTACACACTTTTCTAATTGGTATGATAGTCTAGCTCTTTAATCTAGCAGATATTATAGAACTTTCCAACGATGAATTAATTAAGTTAAGTACAGGCCATTTCAATTCCTCAAAATATTCCTTAATGAATCCAACAGGAAATTCATCTGGACTACTCTTATTTGTCATGCCAAAAACGACCTTTTCCAATTCCAGTTCATTAATTACTCTAAAGTTACTAAGATTGCTAAGTAAATTTTTCACCTCAAAATAAGTATCACAATGCCTAATTGATAAGACAACATCTTTTATACTTTCTGTGAAGTACAACTCATTAAAACCATTAACTATTCCCTCAAAATCATCCACTTCTT
This sequence comes from Melanotus villosus, assembly GCA_963082815.1. NCBI lineage: Eukaryota > Metazoa > Arthropoda > Insecta > Coleoptera > Elateridae > Melanotus > Melanotus villosus. The sequence goes on along the minus strand of OY720425.1, from coordinate 12,558,333 downwards.
GCGCCTGAAATTTAATAACAGAGTAACTTGTATCATCCTGTCCTGACACTAAGTGTTTCAATATTCTCCACATTTCCTTGGCATTATACTTATACTTATCCACCTTGTTTTCGTAATGCCTTCTCTTTTCTTCCCTTATAGTTGATACTGCTTCGTTTCTTAAATCTTTAAATTCCTGCCAATGTACCACATCCTTAGTAGTAATAAACCGCTTGTGCGCTCTATTACGTCTCTTTATAACATCCTTCACCCTATTATTAACCCATGATTTACTATTTCGTACTTTAATCTCTTTCTTTGGCATTATTATTTCAATTACATCACAAAGATTTTCAACTAAATTATGCAATTTTTCTTCCATATTACGTATTTCATATCTCCAATTGATACTTCTAATACAGTCGTAAGATTCCTCTCTACTCAGTATTGTTTTTCGAATTGTCTTACTTTCATATCTCTCTTCCGCTTTAGTTTCCACTGTTAATGTTCTATGGCACATATATTCAAGTTCTCGTCATTTGATATGATTAGGTCTATTGTAGTTCTACTATTTTCCAATATATGTGTATGTTCAGTAACTAATTGTACTAGCCCACACTCGCTTAGCCTATTGGTATATAGGCCATCATCATTCCAGTCTTTATTAAAATCTCCTATAATAATTAGTTTTTCCAATCCTCTCCCAATTAAATCATCACACAGCTCTTCAAAATACTGAAAAAATTGCACTTTTGAACTATTCGGTGAGCGATACACACCCACTAAGATACACGATAATCCTTTACAATTAACTTTACAAACCAGCACCCAATAGTTTTTTTGTAGCCCATCAGTCCTTAATATTCTGTAGTTAACATCTGATCTTAAATAAAAAATTACCCCCCCTGTACATCTACTATTCGAATCCGCTCTCACAGTATTAAATCCATCCACTTTAATTTCAAAGTCCTCAATCACCTCCGTAACACAGGTCTCACTTAGAATAACAGCCAGTGGTTTCCACTTTCCCATGAAGAACTTAATTTCATCTAGATGAGCTACAACACTTTGCGCATTAAATCCAACTATCTTAGTATTACTTAACTTGCTCCTTCCTAATTGCTATAACTTGTAGTCAATTCTATCTCTCCTTCTATCCATTTGTCCCTTCATTGTTGGACACCGTACATCGTATACACTATGCTTATCATCTAAGCTCCTTGATCCAACCTAAAAATGCATTTTTGATTTCTTCGTCCACCTCCTTGTCCCAACTGAGATATGTTGACCATGCTCGCTGCAACAGTAATTTAGGAAACAGAGTAATAGGACTTAAAAATCCGATAGGGTCATAAAGTCGATGCGCTACAGATAGGATCAGTCTTTTTGTAACATGTTTTATATCTAAAGATTTTAAAAAGTCTGTGACAACCTGCAACGTATCTGTTCTCTTGTTCCACTTTAATCGTAACAGGAACGATAATTCATTTGCTTCGGTGGTATCATCTAACCAGGAATGTTCCCAACCACGTAGGTCAAAATTTGCGCAAGACATAACGCTCCGCGATTCATTTATAAAACGTTCAAGTTCTTTGCGATTTCTTACACTGGTGACACAATTGTCCACATAGAAACTACTCATTAATTTCTCTATTGTTTCTTTTGAATAAAACAAACCAACACTGTTATTTTGGTCTAAATTGTTTAAAACTCTTCTTAGATGAAAATCAATTACTGGCGCTAATAGAAATGGGCTGCTGATCACTCCGAATACTACACGAGCGTGTCGGTACACTACAATTTCATTATTATTATTCCACCATAGGAAACGCAAGTAGTTTCGATCTGATTCACAAACACTGATCTGTAAGAACGCACGTTTAATATCTGCCGCAACACCAATTTCATTCATACGAAAACGTAGCAATATTGCTGGTATCAGCTCAATCATATTTGGTCCCTTCTCGAGGCACTGATTCAAGGATGGCCAGTTCTTCTGTCTTGCTGATCCGTCGAATACTGGTCGAATCTTGGTGGTGCTATTTTCCTTGACTACATATCTATGTGGTAGATAGTGCCCGACGTCTTTACCATCATCTATCGACACTGCTTCAATCACACCATCTTGTAACCACTCCTTTAATACATTATCATAGTCATCGAAACAATTTTCTGCCTTCAATTTTTGTGTGAGTGTTTGTAATCGTTTCTCAGCCATTTCAAAATTTGATGGGAGTTCTGGTTTATCGTTGATCCAAGGTAATTGAATCTCATACCGATTGTCTTCATTAATTCTCAGTGTCTTCTCAAACAACTATTTGACTTCCATATCCTTTTCTTGTTTTAATTTAGTTTCCGTTGGGTCCTTTATTCCTAGAGTATCTAAATCCCATAAATCACATATTTGGGCATTTCTTACAAACATTGATATGACACTCATGGCCACACCGCTATCAACTTTTCCTTCGAGTGGAATTTTACCTAACAAAGTCCACCCTAGCCGTGTTTCCATAGCCACTAATCCACAATTCAATTCTCTGCGTTCACCAGTAAAAAGTTTCCCTGCGACATCGGCTCCAATGAGTACCTCTATTGGCCCTTTTACATCACCAATGTCACTTAACTTTATGTTCAATGCATTTAATTCAGCCATCCATTTACCTTTTTTAATTTGTGTGATGTCATCAACTATAATTTTCTGATTTAAAACGTCAAACTGACATGTATACCCATCATTTAAACTGCTCAAACGTATTCGGTAACATTTGTGATCTTGTTGAACAGTTTTCATGCCTCCAAAAAGTGAATGTATTAAGGCTTCCTTACCAGTACATTTATAACCTATATTTTCAGCTGTTGTATCCAGAATATATGACCTTTGTGAGCCTGTATCAACAATTGCTCTCACAAGTTTTACTTTGTCATTACATTTCATTTTTACAACTAACGTCTGTAGAAATACTTCGGGTGTCGTAGAATGATTAGCCAAGATAGCGTCAACCTGTTGCTTCATTTGGTTTACCTACACTTGTTTCTTGAAGCCCTGGTAGTTTTGGACACATTAATATGACATGTCGTCCTTCACATATTGGACATTTTATAAAAGCCCTACATTTTCTAGCAAAATGGCTTGTTTTCAAGCAAAAATAGCAACATTTTTTATCATTTACCATTTTCCGTTTCTCATCCAAAGTCATTTTCTTGGCCTTGAAGCATTCTGTACTATTGTGCTTCTTTTCACAGAAAATACAAATGTTGTTGTTTTGTCTGACATCTTTCACATTAATAAGACCGGCTGCTGTCGACACGTCATTTTTAACAGATTGTACTTTCTTCTGTCGTATCTTTGTTTCATTAGTTAGACTGAATCCTGATGATGCTAGCTTTATTCTTTCTTCATTTTCAACCTCAGAACGAAGAAATGCCATTAACTTTTTTAATCGAATTCCTGTCAATGTGCTCGCTGACTCTATGCTTTTGAGTTGTAGGTTGTCCTCTGATGCTGTTGATGATCGTTGCCACGTTCTCAGCAATTCTTCAGGTAGACTCGATTCAACTAATGGGAACAGCATTGCTGCATATTTGTCACTGGTAACACCAAGTCTGCCGTTTCCTGTTCAAAACTAACTTCATCTACATTTTCATCTAGCATACACCCAACAATAATTTTGTCCAATTCACGAATTTCATTGACCTTACGTTCCAATAAAGATATATTAGCTTGAACTTCCTTTTTATCTGGATTTTCAGAATTCAAATCTGCCACCACTTTATTATGTAATCTAGTGAATGCGCTTCTTATAACTCCTCGTGCTTTCTTTTCTCTTTCCATTTTAAAATACTTCCTCCTAACCTTACTTATAACACGAGGTCCTGTCACGGTCGCCAAATATGTTACGTATGTAACTTATTATGACCTTGTGTTTATTTAGGAGTTTGCACGTACGATTATAAAAACAACTTAAGACAAAACTTCTGCTTTTAATCTTCAAACATAATATGTGTCTACAAAATTATTTGTTTGTTTCTTTTAACAACCTTATTTACTATTTGTTTTTAGCACACTACTAAATTATTATTGCCCAACTCTACAACACTAAAATCTAAGTTTCTAAACATCAATGGTTCTCAACACAACTACTTTCAACACTACTTTAATTAATTATTGAGGTACAAAATAACAAACATGTCCTTGAAAATTGCACCTTATTTTGAGGTTATTAAATTATAAAAAGGAAACATTAATTAACTTTCGTGTGTCTTGTTAATATTGTCACGCAGCCATTTTTGTATAATTTGGGGTTATTTAGGTAACTCGGAAACCTTAGGGGTTAGCGTAGTCTTTCTTATGATTTTGGTAGAGCATCAGACTACGTGACTTGTAAGTTTCCCTTAGCTCAAGCGAGAGGATAAATAAGACACTCGGTCAACTAACATTCGTTTATTATCAGTTAAATTGCAACATGAACACTTAATATTTCAAGATTAATTCCCTTTTTACAGAGAGTAAATTCTTCACAATAATTGTGAAGAAGAGATTACATTAAACTGTTGACATTAGCCAATTCATTAAACATTTAAAATAGAAATCATTAGGTTTAACACAAGTTTACATTTATTTATTTATGATCGTTTGAAGTTTCCTTATTTAATTCCGAACACGACAATTAGTTAAGTTCGTTTCTAGTATTTAGTTCGTATAATTTTCTAACAGCACTTAAGTAATCTTAAAAATTAACTCACATGCAGATTAACATCATGTTTTCTGGATATCGACTTTATAGTTCAGATCGTCTTCTTCAAACAAATGATCGATTACTGAGGGAACTTGAGAGAGCTATTAAAGGCGCGATCTGACTATATATAGCCATATTTTGGCCCCTTCCTCCCTGTCAAGCCTTTGTCTTTAAAATCCGTCACATCAGCATTTCTAAAAACCCGCTGATCAAGCTTGTGTACACGCGTGACGTTGTAATTCTTTCGTCTTTGTTTGGTACACGCTTTTGCGACAGAGAGGAAATGACCTTCGCCAGATGTTGTTTTCATTTTAATACATCGTACGTTTACCCCAATTTATTTAATTGTGCAATATGAATTTAATTTACGTTGTTTCATTTTAATTCACAGTTTTGTGATTTTACTTATTTGAATTTATCACAAGAATGTGAACTTGCTGCCAACTTGGATTAGATTTAATTTGGATTAAGTTAACCAATATTTTTTAGGACTTTACCTATTTGACTCTATTACAATATTAATTTAACAGTAGAGACGGCGGACGATTCACAAACCGCCTCCTTCCTCTTGGCATCTCTTCTTTTTTCCATATTTCTTTAGTCAGGTTATACAATCGTTTATGCAGTTCCTTTCAACATTTCTCCGTTTATTTGGTCGCATTATTTCTTGACATTCATCGTTGTGCCTTTGTTTGTTAGTCTTGTTTTCTTTGTATCCAATTACTCTTTCTGTAACTTTATTCTGATACCTCTGTATTATTTCTATGTTGGATGTGCTGGCTCAACCCCAAAGAGGTATTATCAGTCGACAGCTCTGATTTCCTACCAAGTAGCCAGTACATTTGACTAAGTTTCATTCCCAGTTGCTTCCTTTTGGTAAAAATTAGCATATGCCATGTTAGTTTTCTATCAATGTTTAAATTAAATGCGTCACCGCTTTATTTTTTTAAATGGAATAATCTACTTTTTTATTCGATTTATGGAATCTGCAACACATTTGTGATAACCTGATAACTTTCATTATAACTGCTACCAAGGGTGGCCCTTAATTATGGTTGAAACAAATTTTGACCGGGTCACCCCCCAAATCGATTCTAAAAAAATAAAACGTAATTTTAAGATTTACCAGACCTCCAAATTCCAACGTTAAGGGGTGCCCCAAGGAGCCTGCATTTTCCCATTTAAATAGCATAGGCTTTCAGCACACTTCTGGTTTTTATTTTTTTACAAAAGTATGTGTGTCTGAAAAAATCCGGGGAGTGCTCCGATTCATTGCTCACTGATGCCCCTTTCATGGAAAAAATATGGGAGCCAAGTGTCATATCTTAAGCAAATAAATGGGGGGTGAAGAAAGTGGTAATTTTAAAATATTGTCGTTTTTCTCGGTTGTAACGAGTTGTGATATGACACGTGGCTCCCATGATTTTTTCCGTGAAAGGGGCATCAGTAAGCAATGAATCGCAGCACTCTCCGGATTTTTTCAGACACACATACTTTTGTAAAAAAATAAAAACCAGAAGTGTGCTGAAAGCCTATGCTATTTGAATGGGAAAATGCAGGCTCCTTGGGGCACCCCTTAACGTTGGAATTTGGAGGTGTAGTAAATCTTAAAATTACTTTTAATTTTTTTGGAATCGATTTTGGGGGGTGACCCGGTCAAAATTTGTTCCAACCATAATTAAGGGCCACCCTACTGCTACCAACCTATTTGTTGTACTTTTCGAGAAAATATTTTTTATAAATTTAAGATGAAGATATACCTAGGTACCTACATAAATGCTTATAAAATATATGAAATATCTGCCCCTAAATTTTAAAATCTGCATTCGTTCCCGAGATATCACGCTGTCCCATTCCTCGCTGAACACCCGGTATATTAAGTATAACTCAAGCCCAAGAATACTTTCCTGTGGTACTCCAGATAGCACTGGGAATAGATTAGTATAAGATTCTTGATATCTGACACGAAACATTCTGTTGGTGAGATAGGATTTTAATAAAGAGTACACTGGATGTGGAAATGTGCACTTGAGTTTGTAGAATAAGCCGGTGTGCCAAATCCTCTGCAGTCACAAAATAACTTCTCAACCCACCACAACGTTGAGAATTTGTTTTACAAATAATTTTGTATGTTTCTATCGGATATAAACTAGTTTTACTATTGTTAAATTGCGTTTACACTACAAATAAAAAACTTAATTTAATTCTTTTGCAGAATCAATTCCAAAAGCAATGTGATGTATTAGTAGCAACTCCGGTGGCATTAGTGACTCTGTTACGCTCGAGGATAATAACAATGAAACGTCTGTGTCACTTTGTTATCGAAGATGTAGATAAGGCATTACAGAAGTTTCCAAAGGAAATCGATAATTTATCCAAGCTTATACAAAGCATGTTGAGTCACCGTAGCTGCAATTATTCAGTACAGATGGTGGTTACAGCAGAACAATGGACAGTACAATTGGAAAACTTAATGAAATGTTTAAATCTCCCCCCTGTGATTTGTATCGGCTCTTATTTAGAAGCTGCTCTGTACGGTAGAGTTGATTTGCAGATTCAATTTTTGGAATCGCTCGCAAAAATGCCGGCACTTGCAAGTAAGTTGTTTTATTGTTTCCTTCATTTATGCACATAGGAATTAAAAGTACCAAAGAGAATTGTTCTACTTTTGTTTGCGTTTTAGATCTGCTTAAAGATAGAACGAACGTCTGTAAAACTGTGGTTTTATTCAATACGGACGAGGAAATTAGTGTAGTTAAGGAGTATTTACATATGGCTGGCGTGTCGACGATTATTATTTACGATACAACTGAGAGAGATGAAATATACGACTTGGAACTGCAGTGGCTTAATTCCAAGGGTGGTAAACATAGTGGTGAGTTATTGTTTTAATATCGATTAATGTTCCGAAAAATCCGGTTAATAATAATATTGTTTCAGCCCTTCTTTGCACTGATAAAATTTACAACCACAGCGTAAATATTAATAATGCAGTTTTACTAGTCCATTACTCGTTACCCAATACATGGTCAGAGTTTTCGGGTAGATTTAGTTGCCTAGTGGGCAATTACGTCAGTCCTTTGGCTACAAAATATCCGGTTAGTTAATATTTTCTCTATGTTCGACTGTGTATTTTTTCTTACAAAACTGTTTTTAGGATAACTGGACGAGATGCACGGTGCACACATTTATAGATGAAAAGTGCAGTACACAGTTCCCAAAATTAGTGGAATTATTGCAACGAATGCGTGTGAAATTGTCGACTAAATTTCAGGAATGTTACATGGTGAGAAATGCTGGTTATTATAATTTTTTATTAAAGAGTCTAATTCCTATTTTTAACAGAACACCATCAAGCAAAAAGAAACACAAAACATAACCGCCAAAATAAAACTGTGTCCGAACCTTCGGCTGTTTGGAAAGTGTTCGTTAAGTAAATGCAAAAGGCGACACATGCTTTCTTCCGAATTAGATTATTCCTGCGATCTGCCTAAAAGTGGACTTGTTAAATTTAAAATTATGCATGTGCAAGATGTTACTTCCATTACGGTTAAGTTATTGCAACATACCGATTCCGAAGGAAAAACCCACAAATGTGAAACTTACGATAGTTTACAAGAAGATTTACAAAACGCATTAGCCGAGCAAAGAATATGCGTGTTTGAAGCCAAACCTGGTGGATGGTATGTGGTACATTCGTTAGAAAATCGATCTTATTACCGTTGTGCAGTGCAAAAAATTCTTAAACACGAAAAAATTACAAAAAAAGCTACTTGTGTCACTGTGCGTCTGTTGGATACTGGCGTTCAAATGGATGTCACAACTCAGTTTCTGTATGAACTACCAAAGAAATTCCGTAATATTCCACCTATTGGTAAGTCGCTTGATTGTCATACTTTTTTCTTGGTCATTATAATTTTTGTCATTTTCAATTGAAGACAAAGGCACAAACGCATTTGTTTGATTATGCAAGATTAATTTAAGAAAACTCACCGAAAATGAACAGCAAATGAGCTTAAATGTGTCAAAATTTGAGGTTATGACAACATAACCCCAAATCTCGATTTCGCATTGATCGATACATGATTATTATAAGTTAAAATCTTGCATGTTTAGCTTCATGTTCTTTAATAAATGAATTACTTCAGGTGTCGATATGTATCTTGCCAACATGGTTCCTCCAGACTTAGACACGACTTGGAGTTCGGGTTCGAAAGCTAAAGTTAATAATATCCTAAAGGAAGCGGATTGTTTTGGAGAAAATACATACGGCATTAGCCAAATATTGCTGCAGCTCGGCAATACTATTTGGGTGAAGAACGTATTATTCCGTGAAGATTTATCAGCGACCAACGTGACCGTCACAAAATTAAATTTAAACAAAACCTTGCAAGATCAGAACTTAATCGGTACTTGCGAGAATCAACTCGAAGGTTTATATAAACTTTGCAAGAATGCGAATATTGAGCTTCCCGATTATAATTTACCTGCGAAAGATGATAAACTCAGCAATAAAACGGAGGAACAAGTGCAAGCGCAGTGGGCGTACTTTGAGAATACGGCTTGTAACGAAGTTTACATTTCTTCAGTTATATCGCCGTCTTTGTTTTATGTGCGACTTAAAAAATTTTATGACTTGTAAGTTATTAAAAATTCTCGGTGTGGAGATTATTTATTTAAATGTGGACGTTTCAGGTTTGAAAATTTACAAAAGGATATACAAAAAGCAATCGCCAAACCCTTTTATCCGACTAAGTTTGAGGTTCAAATGGGGAAATGTTATTTAGCTAAAGATCCCGAAAGTGAAGACTTTTGTCGAGTGAAAATAATCGAAATTAATAACGATATGGTCGAAGTATTTTACGTTGATTTCGGTGATACAGCAACTGTTAATAAATCTGAATTGAAGTACATCTCGGACGAATTGATTGTGAAGTTACCGTTCCAGGTATGTGTTTGATGCCTTACTCAGTTTAATTTTTGTTTATATTGTGCATTAAACAAAATTTCACTTCTGTTGGCGATATTAATGCTTGTAAACTGGTTGGATAATTGACCTTGGAATCTGATTTTTTTCATTTTATCTACGTTTCAGGTTTCAGTTCTCTTTTTTATATGTGTTATTACTTTCCAATTTTAATTTGTCTTTCATTGTTATAACTACTAGCAAGTGATCTGACCCGCAGGTTGCTTCTCTATTTGTTTTCACGTCGGTTATGTTTGTTGCTCTTCTTTTTGTAATTGGTACGCGGTCAATTTGGATGAGTTGTCTATTTCTAGGGCATAGCCGTGTTCCTTTGTTTCCCAATTTGTGTTGATGCTTTGTGCTGCTTATAACTAAATTGTTAAGGATTGCGAATTGACAAAGCAGATTCCCGTTGTTATTTGTGGTGTCATATAGGGTGTATTTGCCTAGTATTCCGTTTGAGTGGGTTTCTTTCTCTAAGGGCATGTGTACTGTGGTTGCTATAAGTATTTGTTTATTTTGGGAGTTTGTCTTGTTTTTGGCTTACATAATTTTTCCTGTTTGGCATATTGTATTTATTATGTATGGTTGCTTATATTTTCATTTAATTTCGGTGCTAGCAAGGACTGTACTACTTTTGGTTTGTGCTTACTTCTTTCAAGTTTGTAATTCAGGGTGGAAAAACAAAACCCGCAGTAACGAGGGTTTTGTTTTCCTTCCCTGCTTGTCATGTTTCGGTCCTGACTACCCTCTTGCTCTAAATTTGGTCTTTTATCTACCTTATTTATATCTTCTTCTGGCGATCTGTCCGCTATGGTTCTCTTCATTGCATTTGCACTAGGAACTTGTTTCAGCCTTTCGGCTGTAAATACTTCATGTTTACTATTAGTTTATTCCTTCTCATTACTACCTTGTATCCTTTCTGTTTTGCATCCTTAAAGTATTCCATTGGTAGTTTTCTTTCTTGTAATTCCTGCTTGGTGTATTCTTCATCGATGCGATATTGCGTATTTCTTAAACAGTAACCGTTTTTTAACATTTCCATTTTTTGTTTCTAGTTAGCAGTGTTACTAATATTGGTCTATGTTTATTCATTGTATATTTACCCAGCCTAGTGGAGTAATCCAGTTTATTTGTAAGACGTTACAAAGTTCATGTCATTTGGCTTTCATTTTCTGCATCGTTATTCCATATTCTATTATATTCTTTTTGGTTTTATCAACTTGTAGTGTTTCTATTTGCTGATTAAGCTCTTTTGCCGTCTTTTTTTAGCTCCAGATTTTCTTTTTTAATTCTTACCATTTTCACTTGTGTTATCTAATTTCTTGTTGACATTTTCTATTTTTTCTTGTATTGCCTTAAACATTTCTTTAATTTCCTTCATCTGGTCTTGTCTTTACTATTTGTTGTATTTCTGTATTGTGCTTTTTCATTATCCGTAATCCTTGCTTCGGTCATCAACAGCGGAGTTTCGAATCTTGCTGGTGGCTATATTTTTTGTTTGTGATCCTTTGAGCTTCCCTGTTCTAGTGCCACTTGCTTGATTGATATTAGCAGTTGTTTGTCTTCTTTGGCTCCTCTTTCTTTGTTATTTCTTGTTCTTCAGTGTCCTAGTTCTGTAATTTTCATGGGTTCTTTCTAGGTTTGTTTTCTTATAGTTTTTGTGTTCTTCAAGGACACCAGATCCTTTGGCTTGCTGTTCTTGTTTTTGTTGCCTTTTCTGTGTTTTCTGTCTCGTATCGTTCCTGTGCTCTTAGCTCTTCGACAGTAGAAATAACCCCATTTATTACAAGTTTTGTTCCTCTCAGTTTTGCGGTGTGTCCTTCTTCTTTTTCATATTTTTTTTATCAAAGTTTTCCTTTTCTCGCTTTCTTTCTTATTATATGCTTCTGATATACCCCATGTAGTGTCCATTAGTTTGTAGCTCTTGCCGAGTATTTTGTATTTTTTTATTTTGTATGTTAATTGCATCATTAATGGCCTAGTTTTTCCCTCTTCGTATTTTCCTAGTCTTCTGGTATAATTGATTTCTAGTTCTGGTTCTATCTTCACCTTCTTCCTTCTTCATCCTTTAGTCCAGTGGTTCCCAACCTTTCTCTCCTTGCGAACCCCTTCTAAATACTGAAACAAATTAGCGAACCCTCTGTGTAGTCATTAGTAACAGTAAAGAAAACAATAAAATTTGGTTGTTATTAACATTTATTTTCCACATAGCCTAATAGTTCATAACGAAAAACTAAAACATAATCGTGAAACATCTACAGACAAACATTAATAAAACTAAAGGCCTATCCACATTATGCAGTTTACTGCATGCAATGAATTGCAAGGTTGCGTCGCGTACACATTATGCATTTCCCCGGCAGTTTAATGCATGCAGTAAACTGCATGCATTTTTCGTGGTAATTTTTTGGTGCGTATATTGGCAATGCTGCACCAGCAATAATGCCTAAATAGCCCGCTAATTCAGTGTTTCGTTCTCATTCATATTTATTTACAAGATTTGATAAAATCCAGTTACAACACTTACGAACACAACGATTACAACATAACCTCCGAACGAACGAGAACAGTAATTAACTACCAACCAAATAGTTACACTTGCTTTGTATCGAAATTTCATTAAAAACTGCTAAAAACATAATGTTTGACGCAACAAACTGTGCAGTGTGGACAACGATGCAACTCGCATCAAAGTTGCATGCAGTTTCTAAAAACTGCGTGCAGTTTTCATGCAGTAAAACTGTATGCAGTAAACTGCATAATGTGGATAGGCCTTAAAGTGATAGCTTAACCTTAACCTACAAAAAAATGAATACAAAATTAATTGAATAAAACAGAACATTCATCCTAGTAGGCTGAAAATAAAGCCGGCGACACACTTGCGGCGCCGCAACCAAATATTCAATTGACTGAAAACTGCATTATACGTAGCGGCTTTGCCACAGGTGGGAACATCTGCAGAAGAAACAACGAAGCACATCAGATGCTAAGCGCGACGCGGTCGCTACATGTTGCGACCGAGCCACGGCCGCGCCGCATGGGTGACACCTCACATACAAAGCCATGTATTACAAAAGTATATCGCCGGCCTTAAACCGAATTATCTTTTTAATGTCAATGAATACCAACTGGTTCTTAGCTAAGCCTCCGTTGAACTTGAAAAAACCCTAAATGGGATATTTGTGCCTGTTTTTATATCGGCAAACGACGCAAACGTTATTCTCGTCGAAGTGGAAGTTTCCGTATCGTACTAAACTCCGGCTTCCGTCGCATTGTGTAAGCGGTAAGCGACTGAGGTAAAGGTGAGTCCAGACTTGAGCGCGCATGTTCTTTAACTCGCAAGTCGTTTTGGACGAGAATGACACTAGTCAGAGGTATTGTTTCATGATATGCGGACGTAAATTTAATATTTCGTTATCTTTTTTACGGTAGGGATTTAAAATTCCGGCATTACAATATTATTTTCGCGAACCCCCTTTATAAACCTTGCGAACCCCTGGGGGTTCGCGAACCACCGGTTGGGAAACACTGCTTTAGTCCATAGTATATTATACTTTTTCTATCGTTTCTTTCATTTCTTGGTTTTCTTCTAAGGCCACTATATTCTCATTTTTTAGATCAATTTTCTTTAGGTGTTTTTGGATCACTTTGAACATTTGTTTTGTGTCTAGGTTTTCCTTGTCGCTTTCTTCAGTTGACTATATAAGGTTATCTTCTTCCTCGCTCGCCTTTTTGGTTAGTTGTTCAATTTACTTTCTTTTGATGTTGCGATCGCTTTATCGTATTTGTTCTTATATTTGTTAATTGATATTTCTTGCTCCCTATGTGTTAACTTCGTACAATCTTGGCGTATTCACCGTGTCTGATTACCGCCACACCAGCAGGCTCCCACTTTAAAAACTTGAATTGTCGCCGATTTTATTCAGTACGGACCTGCCTATGGCTTGCGTTGTTCGTGCGGATGAAGGTCCTTGATATTGCTTAGTATTGTCCCTACCTTGTTTCAACCAGTTTTGTGTATCAGTTATCTGCTGTTATTTGACACCTCTTATGCCAGGACCGGACATGGAACACACATTGACCTCTCGGTCAAGTTATTATTTAGAGTTTATCACTAAATTTTTACGGCGTGCAAAGCAAAGCGATACTTCTTTATGCTGCAAAAGTTGAGCTGATACTGCACGAATATTTAATAAATAAATTGCTTGTAATAAAATTACAAGAACCAGCAATAAAAGTCATAGCTAAAATAAATTTTGTTTTTCAGGTTATCGAATGTCGATTATACGGTGTAGAATCAGTGTGGGACGATTGGGAACCTGCGGCCACGGATATAGTATGCGAATACATTTTTGAACCGAATACAGACTATTTCCGGACTTTATACACAACTTCCTGCAAAGAAGAATCAGCGAGTATGACGGATGGTCAAAAATGTGCCATTTTGTTGGTTGATAATTTTAAGGAAAAGGTTATTTTAATTAATCAACTGCTTATTGACTGCGGCGAAGCTGTGGCTGTGAAAAATGAAGACTTAGATGTACAATTTAATATACCTGAAAAATACGTCGAGGAAGACGAGCCAGATTCTGATATCGGTAGGTTCGGTATATAAGTAGCAGTGTTAATTATTGATTGTGTTTTTTCATAATTGTATTACAGATTGGTGAAATGGTTTATCATTGGCTGTATCATGATATAAAATAACACATTTAGTTTTAGTTGTTGTATTTTAGAGACGAATTTATTTTTTTAACAAACTAATGCTGTTAATTTTGCTTATATTAATATATCGTAAATTCACCCTTGCTGTGTATTTTTTAATAATAATAATAATAATCAAACTAACAAGTAGAACAATTTAATATTAAACAATTGGGGCCTCTAGGTAGCGTAGTTAGTGTAAAGTAAAAGGGCGTTGAGCATAGAAGTCGGTTTCGTAAGATAAAAGTATCGGCCAATCTTTAAGGCATTTTTTTTATATAAAATAAAATGTTACAGATTGTGATAAAGATTTTACATTAGACGATGTCAAAATGCTAAGGGAGAAACACGGCAAAAAAGAAGGAAATGAAGAAATTATAACGTCACCGTCGGTGGATAATCCGAATACCGATTTAAATAGATGCGAATCACGTCAGTCCGACGAAAGTCATCACAGTTGGGACATTCAAATAAACGATGCCGAGATATTTCTGAAGCAACTCATCGGGGTAGGTTTACATTTAAGTAATTAAGTAACCGGAATTAATCTCATCCTTTGAATTAAATTAAATATTCAAAACTCTGTACTTAACCCACCAAGAAATCATTGTAGTCTTATAAACCGTTGTGCTTAATAAAATCAGGTGCAAGTGGAAGAATCAAACACGGCCATCTCACAAGGACAGGAATTACCACCAATGCGAGCTTTACCCCCAGCGAAACATTGTACACCGAGCGTCGTCTGGTATCAAACAGAAACTCTTATCAAATTAAATATTGTATTACCGAACCTTAACAACTATGAAGTACAAGTATTACGAGGCAGATTATTCATATTTAAGTAAGTAAAAATTTTTGTTTAAATTAATCGGTATTAACAGTGTAATATATTTACAGGGCGATATACGACGATAAACAGTATCGACTTGACCTTCAGCTGTACGATAAGGTTGAGAGGACCTTCCAGGATTCCCCATCAGGTCCACATGTAAAAGTTACGTTGACTAAATCCAAGCCCGGCGAGTGGCACCGTCTTATCGTTTCAACCCAACGCATGAGGCATATTAAATACGATATTTCGCAATGTGTTTTAACGGAAGAAAAGGAAAAACCTTTCCTAAATCTGGGCAAAGAGATAGATGGCGATCAACCATTCGGAGATGACGAGCATGAATTTGTATTTGGATCCGAAGAAGATTATAGCGAATCCGATGCTGAATCTGTTCATTCCTCTGACTGATTTCATTGTCAATTTGTTTTGCATGACATTTAATATTTAAGAAGACTTTGTGATTTTTAAAGTATTTTTTTATCTTGCATTTCTTTGAAGAAATATAAAATGTCACAACGTTCGTTTAGAAAATATATTTTTTAATTTTTTTATTAGGATCTATCTATTGTTGTGTATGTCAAAGATTTTAATCGTATGACTTTGGTAATATAATGTTTTGAATCTCTTTGGTGTTTTGTTTTTAATTCTAAGAACTTTTTGGTCCATTACTTTATCGCTTTGGCTTAGATTATGCTTTCTCAAAATCTGCTTTCTGTACAGAGGAATTAGTTGTCTACCCCTTTGTACTTGTGCGATTTTAATCGTTGTGTTTTGGTTATATATTGAGCGAAATTTAGGCTTACAGCTGTTGAAATTATCTTACTTGCCATGGCCTTGTTCAATCTATTATAAAATGACATCGAAAGTCAAATTTTGTCAAATAACTGATGAAGCCTGACTGTACGAACATAATGTTAAGTTAGACCCAACTATTGAAATGTATGTAGCATGTTGCAAAGCCGACATGGTAACAACCCCTACAAATAACTTTAGGTGGCATACAATCATAGGCACAACTTCAGTTCTTAGCTACCAGTTTTGAATCACAACTTCAAGTATTAATTAAAATTCTGTAACAAATTTTGTTTAATTCGTAAGGTAAAACGATATATTTTATATTGATTACTAAAAAAATTAATTCAGTTGTGGTTGCTCTTGATTAATTCTTGCTTCAAGCTGTGCTTGTATAACCAAGGAATATAGATAATATCTTTGGTATAGCTTCAAGTTCAAAAACATCAAAACAACAAGACTGAAAAAGGGGTTGCATAATCAAATTAAAAACCATGTGGGAGTGGTATCTGTGATTTGTTTATATTTGTGTAGGTAGCCTGATAATCAACATCCTTCTGGATGATCCATTAAATTCTTTATTTTTACGGTAGTTAATACTCTACATTAATACTTAAAGCATTATAAAGTGAGAGTATTTTTACATAATCGTAGGTGAATATCTTATTTCAAATTTGAATTGCAAATACATGCTGCTGTATTTTAAATCGGTGAATAATTTTAGAATTTATCTAGAAGTTAGTAATAAACTGTGTAGTTATGATGCAGAGGATTTGGGTGAAAAAGAAATCAACCATCGGAATAGCAGTCGTAATTGTTATCAGTTATTTATTACTACGTCCAAGAACTTACGATCATGATGCCTCTGTAATAATACCTAAAATACATCCCAGTGATGCTTGGGAATTCGTTGCTGATTTTAGTAACATGAAGTATTTAAATCCAACCATGTAAGTAATGCAATTAATTTCTTTTTGTGTTGTACGAGTGAAAAATTTCAACCCTATGTTTAGATACTGAAAATATATTATACTTAACACTTTCACTGCCCACTGTATGATGGTTCAACGCCCAGGTGCCCCCCACTTTTTTTAAAACTTTAATAACTAACAAATCTAGCTAATAAGAAACTAAAATCTGAAACCGCCGCTGAATTTCATTTCTACAAGTCTTTCACTGTGTGCCCACCAAAAATCAGCAACATAAACGCAGTGCCCGCTTTAAAAACCACATAAAACACGGCACAGCAGCGTTATACATGGGAACGCGTGAGCCGCGTTGCGGGCAGTCAACGTGTTAAATATGCATTTAGGTTTATGTTTTTTTTCATTGATTTCCATTTTTACTTTACAATCTGTCTATGTGACAAAGTAAAATTCTTTATATGGTGTGACGCAGACGAAGTCCACCCAGTGGAGAAATTTGTTGGCCAGGATATGTATACAATGTGTTCATAAATGTTTAAGATGGTAGTATAGGCAATCTATCATACACGATTGGTATTTTGCAATACAAAAATCACTAAAAAAATTACTAAAGTCTGTAGAACAATTAATTATTATTAAATATATGTGATGTAATGTAATCGTTAACCTCTTATACCTTTCGGTGTTGAGGCTGGTGCGTTAGCGTTAGAAATGCACAATCCAGCCCGCATTGGAGTCACGTGATTAGTGCGCCGTTTTTTGCCTACATACAGCACCATGTGTATAGTGTATGTGTGTGTACGTATAGAACCTTGTTACTCTACCTCGTAGATCGGTATTCGGAGGAGAGCGTCGTTAATTAGGTGCCCAACGATGAATGGTCACCAGGGCTCGATACTGAACTCCGGGAAATCTTGCAACCAGCGAGATTCGAACCGGGGACTAGCGCAACGCTAGCCTGACCCTCTTACCACTGCGCCACCCTGGCAGTTTATTATTAAATAATGGGCCATTAAAATAAAGGCGTCTTGTTGGGATGTGTTTTAGCTAAAGTTTAAACGAAATTATAATTGAAGTAAGTTGCAATAATTGAAACATATCCTATAACCTCCATTAAACTAAATAACTTATAATTAGGTTTACAGTCTTACCTTCTTCTTATTGTTGCCGTCTCTTAGCGGATATTGGTGATCATCATCGCTACCTGTACTTTGGATACCTTTGTGCTCTTACCGTAGAACACTAAAATACTCTCTGTAGTTCTAAAAAGAATCGATTTTTCGTAAAGAAACTGCTGTTAGGGGTATTTTTTGAATTTTTTTCCGTTAATTTGACCTTGATCTCAATCATTTTTGAATGCTTTGTATACAGAATTACAGGGTGACAATAATCTACCTGTGTTGTATGGGTAACTTTGTTATTATAGAAGTTAGAGAGTCGGCTAAATTAGCAAAGTTGGGCAAAATTTCAAGATAAATTAGATGCCAGTTTGACATTTGACATACACTTCCAACTTTTTCAAATATTTCGAAAAAACTAAAAACATGCGATTTTTTAAATGTTTTATAATTCCATAACCACCTATTCTAAAACCAAAGTAAAATATGTTTCTTGTAGATATTTTTACGTAGAATTATAAAAAAATATCTACAAAGTCATAGCACTCTCGATTTTTGAGATATAAGCCAAACTTACGTTTTTTAAAATGGTATAAAGGTATGGGATGTGCAGATACAGAGACTGCGTATATACTACAACCACAAGTATACACTGGCATGATTCAGGGTAAAAGAGAAGTTAACCAAGGAAAACGAGTAGTTATAGAGTTGATGGAACCCTACTACGGATCCTGGAGAGGTGTTCAATCAATCATTTATTGGTGTTACTCTACCGTACAAGGTACTTACACAAGTCAAAGTCAATAGTTACAATGGTGATGTTATTAAGATATGGTGTCTTCACTCCTTCGATTGTTTGTGAACTGTATTCTTTGACAAGTCACGTACTAGTTCCAACAATTGCTGTAAGATGGCGCTAATGACAGTTGAATGTTGACACCAAGAACTGCCAAAATATTTAATTTTGAATGTTATCGCAACTCTTAGGAACACAAAGTATTATGTTTCGCCCGTGCTTTTTACCTGATTTTCGAAAATGTCCAGAAAAACATTTGGGAGAACAATTTATGAAAATGCTTATGTTTGCAGCATTGCAGCAAACCTTTTGGGAAGAAATATTTAATTCAAAGAAAAAATCGATTTGTTCTTACAGCTGCAGCATTTATATTATATTTATGTGTTCTTGTGTATCTTCTGCGAAAAGTGCAAAATTTATAAAAATACGTTGCTTTATAATAGGTTATGATTATGAAAATAACAAATTTTGTGCCGTCATCTAGCAGCAAATATCTGAACTAGTACACGAACTGTCAAACGATGCAGTACAAAAGTTTTATATGGAAAATAGTGGGAGTAGGAACACCATATTAATAACATCACCGTTACAACAAGCAACTTTTTCACATCAGTCGAGCTGGCCCAAGAATTGTTAAATAAAAAGATTACCATAACCGGTACACTTAGAGCAAATAAACGAGAGATTCCACAAGAATTTCTTTCCAATCGTAGCAAAGAAGAAACTTCGGCGCTTTTTGGGTCTACTGATAATATGACACTTGTCTCATATATGTTCCAAAAAAAACAGAAGTGTGCTTTTATTATCAAGTCAAAATCATGGAAACAAAACAGCTATTGTAGATCAAAAGCACAAACCACAAATATAACGAGACCAAAGGTGCAGTTGATACAAGTGACAAAATGACAAGAGAGTATTCTTGCATACGAGCAACAAGAAGATGGCCATTTAGACTCTTCATGGAGATAATAGACATAGCTGCTTCAAACGCCTACATTATTTGGACAACTAAAAATCCATCTTACCGACAAAACGACAGAAACCGAAGGAAACTTTTTTTACATGAATTGGCTACACAGTAGTACACAGTTAGCATAGTACTCTAACGTTTTGGAACGCAAAAATATCAATACGTATTGATATTGATTTTGCGCCCCAGCCAATAGTCAGTTAAAAATAATAACATATTTTAAAAGCCTTAAGCGCACTATTCACATGCGAATATGTACGGCAGATCTATCCGACGGTCGGATCCGTTGTTAGCTACACACGT
Organism: Melanotus villosus; assembly: GCA_963082815.1. Classification (NCBI taxonomy): domain Eukaryota; kingdom Metazoa; phylum Arthropoda; class Insecta; order Coleoptera; family Elateridae; genus Melanotus; species Melanotus villosus. The sequence goes on along the minus strand of OY720425.1, from coordinate 12,538,208 downwards.
ACGTTCAGTGCTTCGAATTTATCTGTGCTTGGGTACACACAGAAGAAAATGCTCAGCAGTCCACAGTCGATCCGTCATCGTAGTGCGTTGTGTTCTGCAGTGGACAGCCATTATGGATAAACGAAACTTGGCGATTATTGGAGGATTCTTAACAATACTTGAAGAAGACAAGAAAAGGAAAAGAGTATGGTTCAAACGGTGGTACTTGGAAAGACGAAAATACTCTCATATGAGTTTATACAAAGAACTTGAAATTAGAGAACAGCACGATTTACATAATTTTTTACGTATGGACAAAGAATCGTTTGAAACTCTGCTGGAGGCTGTTCGATTCAAAATTGAAAGGAAAGACACGCAAATGAGAGAAGCTGTAAGTGCCACAAGAAAGGGGATGTGCTCTGTATAGCAAGATAAAGCTTTTCCAAAAAGCCTTGTTATCAGCGAAAGCCATTGTACCAGCAATCACACCGCAACCGTTATCGCGTTGACTTGCCGAACGAATCCGTTTTTTTGCATACTCACGTGTCGATTTGTCTCGCTCGCTGTCGTTGTTCGTCGCATTGGGCAACAGACGGCGAGCGAGCGAATACACATTATCAGATTTGTCCAGCGGATACGTCCGTCGGATAAATCGGCCATACATATCCGCATGTGAATAGCGGGCTTTAGGGTTTATTTCACATCAGATCTTAACTTTAAACTACATAATATATTATGATCAGATTACTAATGTTTGTAATAGAAACTTAGGATTTATTATTAGAAATACCTACACATTTTGTTATAATCAATTAGTTATTGTTTTATTTAATACATTTGCAAGATCCACACATCACATGCACAATAGTTGCAGCATCAGGTCAAAAAGCACAGAAGAAATTGCTATAAATAATTTGATATTGGTCCTGAATTTGAGTCGTATTCATATCATGATCGCTTGAGTATAAAAACTCTACAATACCATACATTCTTTGACTTTTCGGAGCATTCTCTTGTATGATTACGTTGTGAAACATCTTGCGGTTTCTTTCCCTTTGTATTTGGTTCCAAAGATTTTTTTTCCAATTTTTAAAATTGTGAGTCGCGAACTGGAACTTAGAGGTGAGAACGAGATCTTAAAGCTCAACCAAGTCGAGTTTTTTCTAAATTGCTTGTAAAGCTCGGAGCTCATTGAGGCTCAATGCTCGGTAAAGTCTCAAAACTTGGTGGGGCCTGAAGTTCGGTAAATGCTCAACATTCAATTAAATTCAAGAAACTGGTTGAGTGCACATTCCTGTCTTATCTTTTTTCATGCTCCCTCGATAAAGTCTCAAAGCTCGGTAAAAGTTGGAAATTCGATATATGCTTAAAGCAAAAGCTTGAAACTAAATAGATGTTGGATGCTTGGTAAAAGCTCGAAGCAAAAAATCATTGCAGCTATGTTCACTGCACATTTTGTGTGTAATGCAATCTTAATGTTAATACATTTATTTTGTATGTTGCAGTGTGGATTTTAACATACTATCTGAAAGCGGAAATTACGAACACTGGCAATATTCGATTGAATATTCCGAACATCTTTCACAATGGCCATATTTGTCGAATACTGCGATAGCTCTTTTTGATATAAAAGGCTTAACAAAGCAAGACGTCTACTACATACTTTCTTCGCATAACACTTGTTTATTATGGGGATTATTCTGCTGTGAGTCGATTATTTATAATAATTACATAATTATTAAACAAAGTGAATCTTTTCAGTGAAATCGACGGGCGAATTTAAATTTTCTAAGAGTAGTGCTAATGGTGGTGCGCTTTGCGAAGAACATATACAATATCAGTGTCCTTCGCTTATGTCTAAGTTTTGTAAGCGTGAAGTTGAATTTCAAAGAAATGCCATTATGAAAAATTTGAGGAATCATTTTGTACAAAGAAACGGTACTTAGCTTGTTCATATAAATACAAACGATATAAATTGTGCCATATTTTATGTACTTAGATTTTTTAAGAATTTTTTGTATCATATAAGATGAACATACCCCTTGTAAAGTGTATTGCTGTACCATTAGCTTTATAATGTGCTCAATGGCGCAGTGCACGAGTGCTTTACTCAACAATCACAACCACAATCAAAATTACACATAAGTCTGAGTTATAACAGTGGCTAAAACTCTTGGAATTGCAGCATACCTGAAGAACAAATATCATACATTTCGATTAAAAAAAATTAATATCTTAATTCGAATGTTTGTAATATATTTTAGCTTTGGCTACAATAAATTATTTTATTCTACAATACTACTAATATTTAGATTTCAGAATTTTAAAACTGCACATAAGGTTCTTGTCCACTGATAGTAAAGCTCCACAGTTACTATGTTTACCATAATAATTAGGAGCACTAAATATAGTGACGAGCTTTCGATCAGCGAAAAATTCATAACCATGTAATACAACTTGGTGTGCTCTACATATGAGCTCCAAGTTGTGTTTCTCGAGAAAATTTTTTACAACATCGGTCCCAAACAAAAAGCTGACTTGCCTTGGTAAATTTGGTTCCCATCCTTCCATGTTTTTACCAGGATCTGACCACAATAAGTCGCACAAAAGCCCCTCAGATGGTATTGTTGTAGGTCTCGGTATATTTTGTATCTGTATCATCGAATGTAAATATGGACTCAAACCCCCGTGACAACAAAAAATCTTGCTGTCGATTATAGCAGCAACTGGTAAACAGTTAAAGCAATCGGTGAAAGTTTTCCAGAGTTTGATATTATATCGAATTTTACATTCGGCGAAGAAACCGTAAACACGACTAATAGTGGCACATTCATGATTACCTCTTAATAAATAAAAATCTTCACGGTATTTAATTTTATAAGCTAACAATAAACAGAAGGTTTCAATCGATTGCTTGCCACGATCCACGTAATCACCCAAAAATAAATATCGGCTATGCGGTGGTAATTCGCAAGACTCAAATAAACGTAATAGGTCGTAATATTGTCCGTGAATGTCTCCACAAATTTTTATCGGTGCATGCAATTGCAGTAACATGGATTGCTTCAGAAATATTTGTTGGGACAATAAACATAATCCGTTAATTTCATGTTCTTGTAAGTTAACTTTAGTGCCTGGTTTTGCATTTTTAACTTCCCAAAGACGAGAAATAATGTCATTAACATTTACACCACATAATTCTTCTAACATTTGGATATTTTCGTATGGTAAAATACAATAAATGTCACTATTTGATGGATTGATTTTAAATAATATCGTAGAATAATGTGATCTTCATCTTCAAGCTTAAATGCTTGCTCTGTACTTGCTTTTTAAATATTGTTTATTTATATTACACTGATAAGTTAAACTATAAGAAATATTTCAATTTTGGCTTGATTAACAACAAAAATTTAATCTTATGTTAAAAACATTGTCAAAATTTGTAATCTTAAATAATTTGTTTTGGCTATCTTGTTTATAGTTGCACGTTGGCATTAGAGCATTATATTAGACTACTGCACAGATGTATTAACAAATTGCCAACTATAAACCCTGTCCGTAAGCTGTAAGAGAAATCTTTCAAATATTTAAGGATTTTCAAAACACACATATTTTGTAAAGGATTGTTGTTACGAGTTTTTTTGCATTATATATTTCTTTATTGGGTTTTACGCCACCAGTTGCTAAAATGAAAATATATTAATTAACTAATAACATCAATAATATGATTAATATGTAACGTTTCGAGACAATTCTATCTTCCTTTGCAGAACCTGACAGTGCCACCTTAGCCTGGCTGTTAACTGTTAACAAATTAGCATTTTGTGTGTGACTAATAATTTCTGTAGTTGTAAAAGCTGCTGCAAATAGTTTATTCAAGCTGTATTACCTTAAGACTCCTTAGTACATACAATAAAAAAAAATTGTTATGCCACGATAACACCAATTATAAATATTTGTTAAGTGCAATATTATTAGACGTAATACTACTTAGTTAAAATGAAATTTAGATCTGACGAGAAGATTCCACAAACGTGTGCGTTTGACCAGGGTCTGCCAAGTGTTATAGGAACTGTCAAAACATTATTAACGGTTTTACGCAATGCTTCATCCCAAGAGGGCGCCCCACAATAAAATAAAGAAAGACATATCGATCGTTAATTAAATAATCTACATTATCAACACATCATTGACGTGCCATTTTTTTTTTATAGGGTAAATTAGCTTTGCTTAGAGATATAATAATTTCGTATTTTATTGACTGTATTTATTTTATTGCATTCCAATAAATCTGACTACATACTCAACACCTTTGGGTAAAAGAAACGAACGAATGTTACCTATATATTTTAATTTATTAATTTTAAGTTCCCATTCAAATAATAAATTCTTAAATCCATTTTGTTTTGAACAAAAGCATACAAAATTCTAAGAACTGGAATAAAATACTCCTACATTTTTTGTTCTTATAATATCGAAGTTAATTAATAAAATTTTGGACGAATTCAGATTAACATGGGAAATAAAAAAATCGAAAATAAGAAATTATCTTACTAATTACTTTGTTGTCTGGTTCGTTAGGCACCAGTACGTGAATAAACAATGAACGTTCTATTAAGAGAATATTTGAGCTAAGACAGATGTTTTACAGTTTTACTAATCTTACCACAAAACTAAAAACTTCATAATACCTACCCCTGATCACATAACAATGTTATGTGATAATACTGTAATTGTCTGCTTTTAGAATACAATGTAAAATCTCTAAAAAATTTAAAAAGCTTTAAAGCATGGCATCTGCAGTTAAAATTTTCCATTGTTTGAATAATATTGATAATATTTGATATTTATATATTTCTGATAATTACTAGAATAAAAAGTTCTTCATCGATGCGTCTATAAAACCCTCCGCACTACGCCTCTGCATAAATTTCATAACGATTTTAGTCATGCGTCTGTTTATAATTCAAAAAATTTCCGAATCAGCAATTTTAAAATTAACTGTTGTTGAAGGCGTTTGCTTAAATAACATATTTATGGGAATTTTAGTAAAATAAATGTGGCGATCTCGCTTTTGTAATCTGTGGAACATCTGTTTGGTGTGTAAGAAAATAGTTCAGTGTTAAATATTGGTGAACGTAAACAGCGTTTAGAGTTACCCGAATTACTTCAAGTCACTGTAAGTATATTCTATAAATTATGGAGATGTACTTAATAATAGTAATAGAATTAATAAGTTCATGTCATTAATAAGTTTTGCAAAATCAAAATCATGTGCTAAAATGATTAGGTATAGGTAGACTATTACAGCTAGAAATATGATGTAACGACCGATTGGACTGTGTCATGGTTGACGGAGAAAACTCCACGTCTCACACATTATCGTGGTTGTGGTTGTAGCTGTTTACGTTGTTTGTGATTTTTAAGTATTAGCGTTGATTGATAAATTTCAGTTACTTCAATCAACAAGTGTCATAAACCATTTTTGTTTGTAAAAGCTCAATAAACCAAAATTCTAAATTATTTTCTTGACAATCCCTAATGAAGTAATTTTTTTGTTTAGAAAGTGAAAGTGAAGAAAGAAGTGTTAGATGTTTTAGCAGAAGGAAAAATGTTCCCCTTCATACATTCGCCGCTCCTATAAACGAAGAGGCAAAATTCAAACGGTGGTTCGCCTTACAGAAATCGTCAACTAGACAATTACCTGGTAATAAAATTTGATTGCCTTATAATTGTTCTATTAGATAATTTTACTGTTTCTTTTAGAATCGAATGCACTTGAGGAGATTGTATCAAGTACTCTTACAGGGGAGCACCGGTACTTACCACTGTGGAGACTATTCCCAAGGTTCCCTTGTCCTCCAACGGTTTATTACGCAAGTAGTTCCAGAGTCTCCTGAATATAAAAAGTGAATACCCTCTGCATCTACAGATTTTCGTCAAGATTCTGAATTTGACCTAGTTATGTAAGTGGGTTTGTAGTCAAAAATATTTTACCTACATTCCGACGTTGCCGGACTTTCTTAAGTAACATACTGCACGCTAGGGAAGTATCTGCTGCACATTCCTTTGTTATGATTAAAGAAGTAAGGGAAAATGACAATACTTTTACATTAAAATATTGTAGCTATATTGCAGGTATTAATTCTATATTAATCATCTTTTGTACATAATATGTAATATGCTACGTTGTATTTTATAATTAAAAAATATTTTTAAGAATACTGTTACATATACATGTATCTTGATAAAATTATCAAATTTAATTTTAATAGTTGTGAGCATACGACTCGTTTAGAAAATGAAATAGTGATACAATTTACTCGCTTTGTGTTACATATTTATTGTAATAATATAAACAAAATATTGGTAGAAAAACAAAGTGTTTCCGCCAGTGCAGCAGATATATTACGGCATAAATAACGTTATAGAACTTTATAAGGCTGGCTTCAAATATAAAGAATAATTCAAATTTTAAGCAAGCCTTTTCAATAAAATTATAGTTATAGCCAAATGATTTGTAGACTTACGAGATTGTTAGGGTGCAATAGACATTTTGATTTTATATAAATTTGTCGATTGTAAATATATGCAGCAATGAATGGTCTGTATAATCATTATATTTGCTTAAAACATGTTCAAATCATATTACAGATAGTAAAAATTTATGAAATATCTTTTTTAATTAATGTGTTTGAATTTAGGAAATCTTTATATATGTAGTATGTACGATATACTATCTTCTATTTAACATTTATTGAAACTGTTCACCCCCAAAGAATGATTCTTTACTAATTTGATTTTTTAAAAATGGAATGTGTTATAAGTATGTTATATGTATTATTAATAAAATAACTATGTTTGTTAAACTGTTTGTTTTTTTTATAGTTTATATTAGTAAAGTGATAATTTAACATTCTAATTATTTATTTAGCAAATGTTTTCATAAAAACGTCTATTAAAGCACCTTTATAGTTTGTAATATACGTTTTCAATGGAAATATTTACTAAATAAAAAATTAGAACGTTAGAATTATATCAATTCATAATAAAATATCAAAAACTATTAAATGGGTCATGGAATGTGGGTCACCCGATAGTTACAATGCTTCATCCAGAGATGGCGCAACGCTGTTTTACAGCTTAGCATGGAACATGTCCTTCTATTATAGGGTGTTCTGTGCGTTTGACGTTGATTACCAATGTGAGTTTTTAATTTTTTGAAATATATTTGTTAACTTTAATTAAATTTTCTGTTACTTCTAACATTCGTTTTCTTTTCAGATCTTCAAACTTCAACCGTATCTTACGGCATTTGGAAATAAAAAAGGGTTTTTGTTACAATGAGTTCTCTTCATCTTTCAACAGGTTAGTTTAGATAATTAATATTTAACTTATTGATTTCTTGTAAAAGAAGTGATTAGTCAGCAAAAATATATTATTAATGCATTCACATGAATGTCAGCTTTCGATAATACCAATTTTCAAAAGCCGCTGTCTGGTGCCTTATAATGTACCACCTCATGAATTTATTATACATTAATTCTGTAGTTTTAAGCTCAAGGTATTGATATACCTTCAATTTAATTATTCATTTTGTAGGCTCAACAAAACCTGAAAAGGTAGAGGGTAAATTGCGCCTTTATTCAATGGAATTTTGTCCGTATGCGCAAAGAGCTCGATTGGTTTTACTAGCAAAAGGAATTCCTCATGATATTGTCAATATCAATTTAATGAAAAAACCTGAATGGTACTTAGATGTACATCCAGAAGGTTTGTATGTATATTCTAACTCTTGATTTTTAACTATAACGATACTTTAGTTCGCGTCCCGCAAACAAATGGTTTCTGTTTAAAGAAATACTTAATCTGTTTACCTACATATCTTCTTTTCAGAAATGAACGAAACATTTTAGCATTTGTTTAATTTTGCTATTTTCAACAGGGAAGGTTCCAGCGCTTGATACAGGTTCAAAAGTTGTCGTTGAAAGCTTAGATATTGCAAACTATTTGGACGAAAAATATCCGGAGCCACCTTTATATCCAGCAGAACCTCATGTTCGCGAACAAAATAAAGCTTTAATCGAGAAAATTGGTCCTTTAACCACTGTATTTTACAAGCTACTTCTCGCAACAGATAAACGGCCTGCAAGCGAATGGTTGCAAGATTTTATTCCTCATTTGGAAATCTTTGAAGATGAATTGAAAAAGAGAGGAACGACTTTCTTCGGTGGCGATAAACCTGGCATGGTAAAATTCTTGTTTTATTCATTTTCTATATAATATTGATATTGTTCTTTGAAACTTTTGTTAGTCTTTAAAAATTAAATGTGCAGTGGGTAAACTTCTGCAGCTATAGACAAATTGAGCCAGGAATGCTTAGGGTTCGGACCTGTTCGTTTAACTTTAAAAAACTAACAATGAATCTAATTGATGTTGCTAAGTCTAGTAAAGTGGACTGTTTTCTTATTCCAGGTTGATTATATGTTGTGGCCCTGGGCGGAACGAGCAGGTACAACGGCTTTAGTGTTGGGTGAACGATTACCGTTAGGTCCTGAACAGTTTCCTTTGTTACGTGTTTGGCGTAAAGCAATGCGTGCAACACCCGCTGTCAGCTCGATTTATCACGGACCAGAAAAATTCCACAAGGTTGTTTTGTTTAAAACAGCCGGTGTTCCTCCGGAATATGATAGTATTTAAATTTTTTATCGTACTACTTTGTTGAATTTCCGTACTTACTCTGTGTTTAGTTGTTTAATTTTTTTTATTCAGATATATTTTTTTATTCGTGCTTTTCTGTTCCTGTATTAAATGAAAGTATTATGAAAAAGGAATATGTAAGTTAAGTTGCTTAATGTTTGCGGTGGTGGTGTTTTTATGCATATCATTGCTTACTAAAATTGTTGGAACCTGAATGGCTATTTCATTGTCGCTTTTGTGGACTTATTAAATCTGGATCATAGGAAAGTGTTGTTTGACTTAAGTTAATAAGAAAATAAAAGTTATGCATTTTGGTTATTCTGTTAACCTTTAAAAATCGTTCTTAAATAATGGTCGAAAGAACGCGCCATATAGGACCGTTAGGTTCTGTTGATTTCAGTAAGCCGTGATATACATATGTTCGTTTAAGGTAGTTAGAATCTGTTGAAAGTAGAACTTACCATAATGTTCACATATGCATGGCCTTTTAAAAATTATGTATTCAGTAGAAAGCTTTAATACCGTTGAACTATTTACAAAGAGATTACTTAACTTACTACTAACTCGATCGGTGCCTCGGTGCTTAAAATAGGACTTAGTTAACCTCCTGTTAAATATGACTTTAAAAATTAAGATAGATGAACGGCCACATCGGGTTCACATCCTGGCAGTGTTAAACATTTTTTCCATTACTGCTGAAAGTAGCTGGTCTGCATTTATAAAAATTACTGTATTTGAATATGCGACACTATCTAAAGCTGTGTACTGTCGTGAACATGCCTAAATACTGTAGTTTGGACATCTTAATGTTCATAGCATGTACGAATTATTTGAGCACACCACTTGTCGGTTTTTTTAAACTTGTGTAGAGGCAAGTGTGCTCGTTCTGAATGATTTTGTAGCAAATAAACAGCTGTGAATATCCTATGTACACACAACTAGAGGTGGAAATTTTTAGTTTTTTCTAAGCTTGGCTTGGCTCAACTTAGAGAAAACTCAAAACATGTCAAATATTCTTGACTTGACTTGGTTACCAAACTTTAAGCTTTTACTGAGTATCAAGTTTTTCCAAGTTTGAAGCCGAGTTTTAAGCTTACGTCGAGCTTCGAACCTTTACTGAGGAGCACGATAGGAATGTGCACTCATCCAAATGTTGATAACATATCATATATGTCCTCAATCTTCCACACTGGAGTTTGGTGTTGTGCCATGTGTTTCACTTCCAGCCATGATCTTCCCACCTTCTGTACTTCTTTCTCCGCAAGGTTATTTTGAGCCTATCTCTTCCATGGCTGCCTTAAAGGTTCCAGTCAAGGGCTGTTGTGACTATATTGTTCACATCTCTTCTTAACACATGGCTGATCCATGATCATTTCTGTTTCCTGATTTGGGTTTGCTTGATTCTTCTCCATAGTTCATCTGTTGACAAATGTTGGTAGCAGTGGCGGCTGGTCCATAAGCGCTGCGACACTGCAGCACCCCCAGAACAAAGTACGGAAATTAATTACCTATTAAATTTGTACTTGAAAATATCAATAATATAACAGTCATTCAATATTTTGCATAATTATTACATAAATTTAATTAATTAAACCGCTTTTAAAAGGAATTATTTTAACCGAAGCTGTAGATTCCATTCAGAGCGCTGAGAAATGTAGCAGTGTCTAAAACGTAGTACATTCGGTGCAACTTCCGCCGCGATTTGTTTGTTTTAATAATACATGGTAAAAGTAGCCCGAAAGCTGCTGTTTGGGCAGCATCTCAGCATTATTGCATCATGCCGTTCAGCTCTTGGACATCCGATCCAACAAAAACAATAATACGTGCGAATACGACGAAAAAACTAGGTGATGTCATTGTGCAAGGACGTCTGGGGCAACGGGCTGATACATAAACACCACGCACGGTATGTGTAATATAAACAGGAATATTAAATAATAAATAGTTCGTATTTCCAACTTGATTGCAACATCACTGCGAAGACGGTCAAGGCTGCTCCAGGGTTAACAGGTGATCGAAAAATTTTGTGAAGCTAAAAATCGCAGAATGGATTTTATATTTAAATAAAAATTCTTTTTAGTTCATTTTCCTGTAAGCTTATTTTTTTTATAAATTTAGTAAAATTTCGATTTGTTTTGTTTTATTTAAAAGGCACCTTAAAAATATCAAGGATCGTTAATGGTATGTAAATATATTTCGAAAGCTGCAGCACCCCCATAATTTCAAGCCACGAGCCGCCACTGGTTGGTAGTTTGTTGGTTATGGCAGTTGTTTTCCATGTTTCGCAGCCAATGTATGAATTTAACATTTTAATACCCATATTTTGTTATGTACTGTTAAGTACAAATACTATTCTTGCTTATCTTATGCTTTGTTCTATATCCTCTTCTGTCCCACCGGTTACAGTTATTACGCTGCCTAAGTAACAATATTCTTCTACATCCTCTAACATTTCATTTGATTGTTGGTATCACTTCTGTTTTGCTAATATTTATTTCTAGCCCAATTAGCTTAGTTTATTGTACCAGAAGATCTAGTTTAGTTTGCATATAATTGTATGTGTGTGTGTTACTATTAGTTTTAAATTCGCGAAGTATGAAAGGGTTTTCCAGTTTATCCAAGTTATAAGTTACTCCGATTTGCTTACTATAATTTGGTTTGTAGGTTCTTAATTGAATTGAACATTGAGCATTTACTGAATTCCAAGCCTTTACCGAGCGCTCAAAGCTTAAGCCAAGTTGAGCCGAGTTCAAGCTTTGACGTCTCTTTCCCACCTTTACATACAACTACATAAACCCATATGCAAGCTTAAATTTTTGCTGCAAATTTTAATGTATGTTCAGGTTAGTACGTGGTTTATTAAAAGTGTTTTGCCGAGGCTTACCTACTTAACATGCAGATCCCTATTTAGGTGTCCATTTAATTGTATAATAAATCATATGTTTTTATATCTTATTATAATACATATCCCTGTAATTTTACAATAATTGTAAAGAGGAGAAGTTTCAGATGCTTGGCATTTAAAAAACGAATGGTAAAATTGTGGCTGTGAGTAACGTGAGTTTTATTGATCGATACTTATGCTAAAATTATAAATATTTACACTTTTGTATTACTTAAAAATAATATTCCGTGTAAACATTAATATTACCGAGTGATACGTAATCTTCAAGAATAACTTATGACAATGACAATAGATAAACTAATATATTGCAATACCTAATAAATAACATAGTACATGTATATTACATTTAGAAAATGCTTCTGTACGTTTATTTTGAAATAAATGCTTGATTATGCAAAAATCAGTAGAATTTATTTATAAACGTTTCTGTAGTAGAATCGTTTAGTTTTGTTTAGTTACCATTGTGGTTGTGTAGTTATACATTACATTCATGCTTGTACTCATTACTCGTCTATATGTGGATAGGTGGGAGCCACACATTGAGCCAGCCGACCTGCTCTAGTCGGTGACTTGTAGGGCTCCATGGGTTGTTGACTTGTAACGACAATTTAACTTTACTAAGAATTAACAAATAAAAAATTATTGTTACAACCAATGTCAGGTGGCCTACTAGTCTAACCAATTAAAACCAACTAAAAATCGTAATTATTAACTCTCCCCTCCAATACATAAAGGAATAACAAAGGGAATATAGTAAGATAAAGAATTAAAGAAAAAAGGCAGTATTTGAATTACTGAATTTACTTAATTAATGTAACAAAAATTATTAACTAATCTGTCGCACAAAAGATCTAATCAGCGCGCCGATAGATTAGCTAATCTCCCACAAACACAGTTAGTGTTTTTAATCTACTCAAAATTGAGAATCACAACTAATTAAAACTACAGTAATTCAACACTAAGAAAGAAGGTAGGTCTTACTTTCGGCACATTCGGCGGATGAAGATCCTTTGACACAAAATTGATGCTCTGCGACCTCAGCCAATTTTGGATAGTTTTGGCATAGTGAGAAGTGGCCAAATCAATCCAAAATACACAATTATTGTCGGAGTGGTGAGTGTTAATAAATTGCTTTAAAATCGGGAGACAGCATTGTTGATACACGTCAGCATTAATGGCTAATGGCACAAGCTGTTGAATTCAAGCAAGACCTATTGAGGAGTTTTGGGCTATTTTGGCGAGAATAGTTTACATTGAAGCCAAAACAGTCCAAGGGCCGAAACTTCGAATAAAGGAAAACAAATGAGCAAGTCGATGTAACTCTCGCCCAAGGAATGATGCGTAGTGTAAAGGGAAAACCTGAGCAACAGAAGGAGGGACGTTCTCAATATTATAGTTTTAAATATTTGTTAATAAAAATATGTATTTTTCATCAATAAAATATACTTTACGTAAGTTACATACTATTCCTCTTATAACACCTTGAACTTTTTCCGGATACTTTTAGCCCATACTTTATATGGCTAGAAAAGTTGTGTTTATACTCGAATCGCACTATTGTTTCTAAAATTAAGTGGATTAATAACGTCGTTATTGATTTCTTTTAAATTTATGAACAATATCGTTTACTATGGAATATCAAACATAAAGACTATTGTAATATTAAATTAAAAGAAGTTTTTATAAAGATGAAAAGGCAGCTTGAAAATAAAGGCTTGCTCAAGGGAATGGATGAAAAATCACTCCTGTTTCCTGATAAGCCCATCAATCATCTACACTCTACAGTAAAACATCAAACTGCGCCCCATCCATTCTCAAAATATTCCGGTCCTCAACTCTTTCAGTAAAGTATTGGATACACCATATTTTTCTCGTTTTGGTACCCAGTCTTTTACCCACATTTTTCTAGATTTTCGTTTTTTTCCAATTTCTAATGTAATAAAAGGACTTCTTTTTCTGATAGTGCCTATCTTCTATTGATGTTGATAATCACGTGGCCTACATTATCTTGTTAACCGCAGACAGGCCCGCGCCGTCATGGGTGCGAAGGCGTTCATGGCATACAGGCGGCCACATCAAAAGGCGGCAAAATGGCACAACCGATAAAGCGACAGACAACGCGGCATACACAAACCATTGTATTTAGAACTTCTAAATACAATGCACAAACGTAGGAATTGGCACGTGGCCAGAATTAGAGCGGCCGCGGTAAAAACCAAAAACAAATGGGTATTATGCTAAACCGTTAACATATATAAGGAAAAAGGAAACATATTTTACCGTCTTTAAATATAAAACAGTTAAAAAAGGTAAATAGGTAAACCCAAGATATACAGATTATCTTGGGTAAACCTTTTAATTTATAATTAGCTATCTGTAAGGGCGCAAAATTTAGTTTTGCACACGGGCGGCGAAACAGCTTGGCGCGGCCCTGCCGCAGATTTGTTGATGTTAGGCCTGTCCATTTCCATAAACTTGCTAACCAGGAGATGCGTCTATGTCCAGATTGTCCAGGGCCTCTTGCTATTGATTTTGTTCTGCAGTCTGCAGTATAAGTTGTAGCAGGTATTTTTCATTACGCATGATGTGTCCATAATACGCCAGCTTTCTATATTTGACGGTACCTACTTAAAATTTCTGAACAGTGCCTCCCTTGTTCTGAAACCATTCCTAAATCCAAACTGTTCTTCGCTAAGATTCTCTTCTAATTTTGTATATACACGGGAGTGAATGATGTTCAAAAATACCTTCAAAACATGACTCATTAAACTGATCAGTCTGTGTTTCTCACATCTTCGGGTACTAGGTTTCTTTTGTATTGGTATAAATATTGTCATCAGCCAGTCTCTAGGTATATAATATATCCAGTTTCGTAGATTTTATGGAATATTTTGATGAGTATTTTGACCTGGATTTCTCCGTATACCTCATCTGGTCTTTGTGTTTTGTTCTCCTTGAGTCGTGTTATAGCCATTTTAACCTCATCAGTTGTTATTTTTGGGCCATATGGATCATCCATATAAGGGCTATTCCTTGCTACGTCTCCGAACAACTCCCCCATATATTCCCTCCATCTTTTTAGTTTGTCCTCTGCATCTAATAGGATTTGTTATTTAGCATCTGTGATCGCTCCAGTTCTCTGTTGATAATTAGAACCCGCCATTTCTTTGATCCTTTTGTACATGTTAAAGTTATCGTGCTTGTTTCTCAGGCACTTGATTTCTGTACATTTCTCATTTAACCATGATTCTTCCGCTTCTTTGATCTTTTGCAAGATGTTTCTGTGAATTTCTTTATATCTGACGCTGTCTGTATTTTTATATTTTTGTCGTTAATAAAAGGACCGCAGAATTCCCTAAAGAACTACTTCTGTGAATATTTTGGCGACTACTCTAGAGTCTACAGCAATTTTACTAGCCAAATATATTACACACAGCGATTTCACTAGTCAGAGTGAGCAAAAAAAGTTGCCCAGTTTTCAACTTAATTCGCGGTAGTAGAGCTAGCGGCGAATTAACTAGTAGCAGAGAGTAAATTAGCAAGTCAGTAGCTAGTAAAGCCGAGTGGTTAAGGCATTCGGCTACAGCGCAGACAGTCTCGGGCTCAAACCCGAGTCGGATGCTCGGCGGGTGGTCCACCCAGTCACTGAAATTAATTGGAAACCGAAACACAGTGGTGGAGTAGGGAAAGTAGGCGGTTGCCGAAGGTGTGGTGCTTATCAGATCACCCTATACGCATAGCGTGTGAGACAACCGGATATAGAAAGCGACTTAACCCTCCATGTTGCCGGCCATACTCCCTCGCGGAGTGTAAATGTTGATACCTTTTAGTGACCTGAAACGTAATTAATTAATTATAGAGCTATCATGCCCTTAAATATAGCCTTCTAAAATATTCGACACTCCAGAATAATACCACAAGTGGAAAAAGAAAAAGGCAGTTACCAAAGTGATTTTCGAATAAGTAACCAATCTTGAATGTGCTACTATGAGAATAGATCTGCGAATAAATAAACAGAAAACAAAATATATGTGCATAAATAAAATAAAGGATCGTCCACTTAATGCTGAATAATAATAGTTTTGAAGAAGTGCATGAATTTGTGTATTTAGGTGTGCCACTAAACAGTACTAATAGCATTAGTGCTGAAATACAACGGCGTGTAGCTCTGGCTAGTCGTGCTTATTATGGAGTCTTACCTCATCTTCAATCAAATATTTGTCAAGAAAAACAGAAATATGAATTTACGAAACCCTCATTAAACCTGCCCTGCTTTATGGGGCAGAAATGTGGATATTGGATAAAAATATTCTTTGCGTTTTTGAAATGAGGGTTCTTCGGTAGATATTGGTCCTGTATGAGAATGACAGTAGAGGTCAAGATATAATTATGATTGCTATAAGAAACCCGATAATATCAAATCAGTAAAGGTTATACATCTACGCTGGTTGGGGCATTTGGTTCGATTAGGAGACACCTTACCTGCTGAAAAAACTTTTCTTAACTTCTCCGAAGACCAAAGCTCAGTCAGACGCCCACGAAGCAGGTGGTTTGATGAAATGTGAGAAGACCTGGCGGTGCTTAGCGCAACAGAATGGAGACAGAAGGCCACGAATAGAAGGACTTGGAGAAGCATTTAGAGCAGGCTAAGGCTAAGGGTTGTCGAGCCACGGATGTCTGTATATAGCATTAGGCTCTGATTAAGTAATCATGCAATTTAGAGTAAAAGATAATAATATAGCCATACCCAATTCTTGAGGAGGTTAACACTGAAAATCATGAAAAAAATTCTGCTTCTTCTATTAGACTAGAGGCCTGTTTAGTCAGCGCTTTTCTTTCTACTTTAAGGTGTTCCTTGTGAAGATGATAACCAACTTTCCTTTCACCTTTTTAATGGCTTTCCCGGAAGTCGCTTTGCTTGTGGTTTTGCACCCCTTAGTCTAGTAACTTTCATTCTAGATACAAGGTCATTCCATTTCCTGCGCCTAGCTTTTGTCCCTTTTATTATATCTGTTATGTTGTATGTTTTTCTTATTTGTCTGTTTGGTATTCTGTCTATTTCTGCTGTCGATCGTAGTGTTTGCATTTCAGTTGTTGTTAGAGGCTGGGAAGTTGCTTTGTTGTCAGTTCTCGATTCAGCAGCCTATGTCAATATTGGCCTTACGTTGGGTTGGAACAAATTCGATAAAATCTTTACTGGACAAGTACCTAAGAAAATAATACCCGGAAGGTCGATTTTCTTTTTTAGATGGTATACGTATATTTTTTATGACGTCATCTCTGTTCGAGTTATGACGTCATCTCTGTTCGAGTTTTTTTAATTGCAACACCCCCTTTTGATAGTACCATTTAAAAGAGCACATATAGACGCCAAATGGTTAATGCCCCTTGCCACATCAGGGATAGAGACCTCCATCGGGACTTGATGAAAACTGTTGACCACATAATAAAAAGGTTTGCCAAGAGTCACGAAGAACGACTTCATCAACATGTGAACATCGAAGTCATTCAGCTCCTTGATAATATAGGGCTAGTAAGAAGACTTAAAAGAAAGAAACCTCTTGAGTTAGTGCAGTGATAGTTAAAAACAGAATATAGTGCAGTGTACACTTGAAAGTTTGTGTAAATAGTATATTGGATTCTAAGGAACACTGACGAGTACAAATATCTTATTTTAAAGTTAAACATTAGTAATATTATTTTAAAGTTAAACATTAGTAATATATTAAGTTAGTACAAATTTGCTCATGAGTTTATAAAACTAGCTTGTAATATAAAGGCATCGACTAGGGTTTAAATAAAAAAAAACTTGTATAAAGCTGTATCGTTTTTTATTTAATTGTAATTTTAATATGCAATTGTAATATAAACTGTATTCAAGATAAAGATAGAGTGGATGTAAACAAATACATGCGCTGTTCACGTGCTTGAAAGAAGCAGGGTAGTATTAAGGAAATTCGTAAAGATTTGCATACAAACCAGTACTATAGCAAAAACATATTTAAAACATCAACTAAAAACAAATTTGAAATGATGTTAATAATTAGACATTTGGAAAATAACATTTTATAAAGAACATTTTTATTCGATGATAAAGTTAGGTACAATAAATAAAAAATAAAATAATTTTAAGCCGGACATGGACTGATATCAACGACGTGTAATTGCAGGGTGCAGTGGTGAGGGTTCAGCCAATCGCATTAGCCAAAATGCAGCACAGGTGCTGATCACGCATTGATCACGCGCCGATCATTGTTTACATCCACTTTATCTTTAACTTGAATGAAGTATAGTTCACTATAGTTCTTTTTAATTTTTTATTTTTTGAATGTTACCTACTTGACATAACTATCAAAACCTGAAGGCCTCATAGCAAATCAGATTAAATCGATATCAATATCCGGACGTTGTTAAGCTTTGAGCCTTGGCGTAACATTGTACATTTTAGAATTTCTTTCGCAGATATTTTGCCACCAGTTGTTAATGAATCTCCTTTTTGTCCATCATTTTTGAAAATGTTTGCACGTTCGTCTCCTTCGCGGGACCAAACAATAACCTCACAACGCACTGAGTTGAAACTTGGCAAGAAATATTTAATTCTACTAATATTCCGCATCACTGTTTTCCCGATTTATCTTTCTTTGTATTAAGAAAATCATTGTTTTATTGTTGTTATCGGTTGCTAAATCTAAAGCAGTTTTTCCTTGTGTATTCGTTATAGTAACATTTATATCCGTATTTAGAATTAATTTAGTTGCACTTTCACGAAAGTTGTTAGTAAGAGGAACTTCGTCACTGTATATAAACTTGCTTAACAAATGTAAAGCTGTGTCTCCAAAAAAGTCCTGCATATTTACATCGATTCCATTTTTAATAAGGAAGTTCAGCATTTGCATTTGGCATTGTACTTCAGCATCGTTTTTAAATGTGTCTTTAACAACCGCATAATGTAGAAGCGTTCCCTTTTTACCGTTTGTCGTTTTCAAATCTATTTGTTCAGAATGTTCCGATAAGATTTCGATCCATTTTTCTAAACAACCACTCCATGCAGCGTAATGTAAATGCGAGTCTCCGAGTGATGTTTTGAAATCGATAATGGCACCTTTAGCGATTAATAGCTTTGCTGTGGTTAAATGTTTGTGTTCTAATGCAAGCAACAGTGGCGTTTTTTCGAATTCGCTTTGTTTATTAACATCCAAACCTTTATCGATGAGTCGAAGTACCATACTATCGTCACCCATTTTGGCAGCCCAGTGTAAACAGCTATTACCAAATAGATCTACATCGTCAGCTTGGGCATTACTTTCTAATAATATCCCAGCTATGGTAACGTTTTGATTTTTAAGTGCATATAACAGAGGTGTTTCGTTTTCTTGGTTCTTCTTATTAATATCGACCCCCCTTCGAATGAGCTGACGAAGGAGATCTTCGTCCATTTCGATCGAGTGCAAATA
Source organism: Melanotus villosus (assembly GCA_963082815.1). NCBI lineage: Eukaryota > Metazoa > Arthropoda > Insecta > Coleoptera > Elateridae > Melanotus > Melanotus villosus. The sequence continues at coordinate 12,519,167 of OY720425.1, read as the reverse complement.
AGAATTGCCCAAGAAATCCGTGTTGTCCGTAATTTCCGCCTCATTTTCCAATAATAACTTTGCTACCCTCATTTTTCTATGTTTAAATGCTAACAACAAAGGTGTTTCACCCCACTCGGTCGGTTTGTTAATATCGACCCCCGTTTGAATAAGTTGTTGCACAATTTCATATTCGCCGTCTTTCGTTGCATTGTGCAAAGGAGAATCTCCAAAACGATCTACGATATCAACCTTAGCATGGTTTTCTAATAAGAGTGCCACAGAAGAATCGTGTTTGTTTTTAACAGCAAGGAATAAAGGCGTTTCGCCGTGTTTATTCTGCTTGTTTACGTCGACCCCTTTTTCAACAAGTTGGAGTACGATGTCGTTTAGACCTGTTTTAGCGGCTAAATGCAGACAGGAGTTGTCCTTACGATCTACGTGATCAACGTCGGCTCCTTTTTCAAGTAAAAACTTTGCGATTTCGACGTTTTGGTTTTGAAGGGAAACGAAAAGGCAGGTTCGTCCGTTTTTGTTCCTTTGATTAATATTTGCCCCATTTTTGAGGAGGACTTGTACGAGGGTGAAGTAATTTACCTGGCAAGCGGCGTGGAGGCTCGTGCTGCCATCGGCACAATTGATGTTAATATCCATTTCCTTTTCTAACAGGAGGTGTAAGATTTCGAGGATATCTGACCTTTTCCTTTTGATTCCTCCACATAAAGGAACGTGTCCGAACGAGATACGATTAACGTCGCTTCCTTGCGCTAGCAATTCTTTTACGTTTTCCACAGTCCCAAAAGCAACGGCGAACTGCAGATTTTGATAGGCGTTTTGGAACTTAATCGCGGTCCTTTCCAAAAAGTTTGAAAATGTTCGAACTTGAAGTTCAACCATGTAGTTTTTAAGGTAACTATTTAAAGTTCTCAAATGGTACTTCGTATTAAAATAGTTACAGATATCCGTGTCTTCTTTTACGTCATCATCCAGGGCTTCGAAATAAATAAAATTTTGGTAGAGTTTTTTAAGGAGTGCGCCATACTGGGGTATAACATCGGTTAGCTTGATGTGATGTTTGTAGTCGTGGGATGCAATGTTCATAGTTACATTTTGCAATTTTTGACAAAGTTTATCGGCGGTTGCTATGCACGGTGTCTTAATAGCGTAGTCCAAAGGGTTGTATCCGAAGTCGTCCTCTTTAATACCGGCCAATTTATCGGTGGGAATTTGCAGGATAACATCCGCAATTATATTGTTCATACGATTTTGGTGCAACCTTTCTTTGGCGGAACCACTATCACTGTTGGTGTAGAGGGCAACCAAATGCAAGAGTGACCTATTACCCCCATCGAGTTGCTCCAAAGCATCTGGTCGGGTTTTAACTATTTCCTCCAACACCGAAATTTCTTCGTTTATAATCCTAGTATGTAAAGGAAAGCCCTTAGAGAGCACCGAATCGAATATCCTAAAGAGGAAACTATACGCAGCTTTATGTCGGAACCTGTTCTCAATCAAAATCCTAACGGTATTTCTTATTCTACTCTTGGGATTCTTGTAATTGTCAATCAACCATTGCGCTGATAAATACTCAGCCACTGTACGGTGTACAAATTTAGCACCGAAAATCATCTTGGTACCAATTTTGTCCTCGAACACCACCAAAAACCCTTCCCTTTGAAGAATCTCTACTTCTTTCGGTTTGTCTTTGTAATAATCGTAAAGTTGCTCGTCTATCCCAAGTTCGCATAAGTTATACTTGTTAAATAAAATTTTCAAAGCCAGCATTTTCTGGTGCGTGTCGAAAAATGAGAATTTTTCTTTGGCACCTTTGCCATACTTCTTGCAAAGTATGATCTTTTTCTTTTTCACGAACTCCTCGTACAAGTACAACGTATCGAATTTTTCCTCAAGTATAACCGTGTTTTCACGGAGGGACCTTTGCAATTCACTGCTGAAAACCTCAGCTAATAGCTTAGATTGTAGGGGAACTCCCATGAATTTAAAATTCCAATCGTTCAGGTTGTTTTTCGCCACTTCGATTAATCGTCCCGCAAATTCGTCAACGAGTTCTGTATTATCTTCGACATCAAGCGTGGCGGTGAAATACTTCATGAAAAAACGTTTCTGGTCTTCCAAACTGAAGGCTTTCAGGGTAATAGCAATCGTATCGAATTGTTCTTCCAGGTGTGAATTCATATGCGGACGAGTCGTTATCCACACGTGAAACTCATTCTCGTGCAAGCTCTTAATTATGTCCGTCACTTCGGACCTATAAGAAACCGAAATTTCGTCAAATCCATCGATTAAAAAAATGACCTTTTTCTCTTTTAACAGCTTGTAAAAAACGGCTTCGGTTAGTTGGACGTTAACGCAGTCACGGCGTTTAAAAGTTTGTTTGCCGAAATACTTGATGTGATCAAAAACCGTAAAAGCGTTTTTGTTGGACTTCATATCGTCGTAGTAGTCGTCATGATCATTCAATATTATCTTAAAAACCCACAAATCGGGAGGTGCTTCGTTACTGATAAAATTAATCAACACCGTCTTGCCCATCCCTGGGCAACCACTCACGATATGAGTTCTGTTTAACATATTTGTAACGCCACTCTGTACTTTGGTCATTACGTAAACGTCGCTCGTAAGATTTTGTCTCGAAAGCGCATCGGAATTCTTCGACTCACTACTGATAACTTTAGGACCCAAAAGCAGGGAACATTTCGGATCGGAAAGCACTTTTGCTGAAAATCCGTAAGTAGGTGGATGACCATCGTCGGTGTTTTTAACGCGGGGAAGCCCCTCAAGAGGTTGCCCGGGGAATTCCCTAAGCTTGGTGGATCGATTATTTTTAACCGGAGAAGACTCCTCGCACGTTTTGTTTGCACCAGATAATTTGGAATCGGTAATTCTGCCTGAAAATTCTGAATGTTTCAGAGTCGTAGAAGTGTTGAAAGCTGGCGTGCAGCTTTCGAGTGCTTCAGAATGCTGTTTAAGCAACGCAAAATCAAGGACTACCTTTTTTGCGTCTTCAAAATGGGAAGTTTTGTCTGAAATTTCATGATCGGAATGTTCATCCGATAATTCGAGATCGGAAAGATCCCTGTCGGAAATCTCACGACTGGAATTACCGTCGTCGGAAACTTCGTAATCGGAAACGTTCCGTTCGGAAGCATCAGATTCGGAAATGTCATCATCAGTACACTCGGTATCCGAAACGTCCCTGACGGAAAATATTTCGTCTTGCTGTAAAAGCGGATTGATTATAAATTTCTTTATTAAATTCGTGGAACCTGATGATTCTTGCCATTCTAGAAAGTTCTCCCCTGAAAATGCGAATCTATGGATTGATCTGCGTTCAGATTTTAATTCTTGAACCTCCATCGGGTTTATGTCTTGTAGAATGATTATGTTGGAGTTTATTCCATCGGATACGTTTGTGTGTTTTAATTTATCCATTAATATTTTGGGACTTGTTTTGTTATGTATCATAAACGTTTCGTCTTTTGTTTCTAGTAGGATTTCGAATCTCACTAAGGTCTTGTGTAGGCTCCTTTCTATGAAATACTCATCCGTTGGCTCGTGAATGTTTCCTATGTTGTAATTTTGGGACAGAATACGAATGATGTCGCAGCACTTCACATGTTCGTATAGCGATTCGTCCATGACTTCCCCTAATGTTAGACCATTTCTTCCCTGGATATTAACAGGTTGTTCTAGAATCTTCTTTTTGTGGTCTACGTTTAAATCCTGTAAAGTAACAAGCTGCCCCTTGGGATTGGAAAGAGGTAGCTTTGACTCAGTTTTGTTCAAAATTATTATTCTTAAAGTTACATTGGACCATTCTAAGATCTTCAAAATGTTTTGATACTTCTTCGGGGCGTCGACTTCTAGGATTAAAGGAACTTTATTGGCCAACCATAAGGATTTATAAATGTCCAGCATGGTTAGACTTTCGTTTTTACCAACAAGATTAAACATGAGTGTTTGCAGGTCTTTGTTCTTTTTGTAGAAGAGTTTTTTGTTCTTGTTGGATAAATTGCAGCCCCAAGTGTTTTCGACCTTAACGTTGGTTTTTCTCACTTCCGAACCGACGTACTTTTTCAAAAACTTCAAAGTTGTTTCTTCGTAATCGACGTGGGTAATACTCTTGTCTTGTACGATCGCATTCCAGATTTCTTTTGTGGGGCAATCGTAAAACAGGCAGGGTTCGTTGTGTAAGTTAATTAAATTTTCACACAGAAAAATTTCAGCGAATTTGTACAAAAGCCCTTCCTTCGTTAAATAAAACGTATCCCCAAGCTTACATTTCGCCCATTTAATAACGTAATCTTTAAGTTTTTGTGCGATGGTTATTCCGTCGACTTTAATCAACCCAATGTGTTTGGTTAAGTTTTCAACCTCTTTCAATAAGACGGCGTCCACATCCGCTTCGTTAACCTGATTGGAAAGAAAATAAACATTTCGACAGTAATCTTCGTTTTCTACACGTTCATTTGTTATCTTCTCGAAATCTATTTTGTAAACATAATCGTCGGAATGAGTATTCAAAAAGCGGAGCTTATCGTCAGTGGTATTCTTAAAAAAATCAAATTTGGGCGTTGGTGTAGGCCTGTTGGTGAAAAATACAGAAACGATGTTATTTGGATCTAAATTTTCGATACAATCCGATGATTTATCTGATTTTTGGAGCGTTTCCCTCAACGTAGAAAACCCCTTGGCATGTTTGGATAAATTAAAAGGTTTGTTGGTATGCGTGAAATCGCCTCGAGTTAAGTTCGACTGCTTATCTTCGTGTTTCATTTGCAACATGTAAGTTACACCGGGACTTCCCCTTGTTTTCATGTGTAATATGATGTCGTCGAAATCTCCGACGTCGTCTGCGTTGGTAACCAACCATATTCTTTCTGGTTCTTGTAGAATGCAACGTATACAGAACAGAGCTAGCATTTTGTGTTCGTAGTCACGTCCCGAATCCGTTGTGCCGGTTCTTCGTTTGTACGCCTGAAATTTAAATTATAAAGTTAGTTAATTATAGAGTTGGGAATTTTGTTTTCGATATTTCGATTTAACACGTTGACTGCCAAGAGCATCACCGGGGATGCTCACTCATAGTTCACCTTGGTGCCGTGAGCATCACCAGTGTTGCACAGTAGGTACTCTCTTCAATGGCTTGCAATGAACGCTGTCTCTTACTAATGGTTGCAAAAGTATATATGGCATGTAAAAGTGCATTCAGACTCGGAAATTTTGTCCGGAAAGGTGACGGAGAAATTTAAACGAACCAATCAGGAGGTGTGTAGAATTTGGATCGTAAGAAGCGGTAAATGCGACACACCTCCTGATTGGTTCATTTAAATTTCTCCGTCAACTTTCCGGACAAAATTTCTGAGTCTGAATGCACCTTAAGGAATGAATAGTGTTCAAGTTGCTGCATAATTCAACCCGCTAGCACTATCTGTTAGAGAGTATTACAAGTTTGAATATAGAAGTTCAGTTTCTATCCCGGCACACGGGGAATGCCACTTTTCTCTTATGGCGGCAGCCAACGTGTTTTAAATATCGATGTATCGATATGAAATTCTAAAAATATCGGCGTATCAAAATACCGATACATCGACTTAATCGATATTTTACGATCTTTTCGTTTCTAAAATAATTTCATAAGTCTATATTATGTAAGAAAACTATCAGATTTTTTTTATTACTCCAAGACAATTTACAATCTGTCCAGAGGACATTAAGTAAATGAGATGACACTATTAAAATATATTATGTAGGCAGGTCATCCAGTGATTCGTGCCTTTACAAATTACATCTCAGCTAAGACTTAATTTTAATTGCCACAGATGATATAGGTATGTTTTAATTGCTGCTATTAAAATCTATTTGGTATGTCCGAAGGTTTGAAAAGCTTAGGCCTACGACTGTCGTTTACTTCGTCAAGAAGTCAATGGCTAACTGATTTGGGTCCACTGATAATTTAACATTGTATGTCGCACTGAGTTGTTTGGCTACCTCTTTTACTGTAGGTATTTGCAGGTTGTTACCATAAACTTATCAAAAGATAATAAAATTCATAAATAATTAGTACACTTTATTTTTACGGGTCTCAAGTTAACGGCGCAAAGGCCAGGATTCGAATTAATTACACAAAAATTAAACTATTAACTAGATTTAATTATAGACTTAATAAGACTTTAACACATACCAGAATTTAAAGATGCATAAAATAAAATAAAGCTGAAGGCTGAATAAAGTCAAGAAAGAAATCAAAATTACAACAGCTGAAGGCTTAATAATTAGGGAACGCAAGGAATCACCTGAAATGCAAATTCACCCTAATGGCATAAACGTTTATCTCATAGGAATGAAATTAGTGGTCAAAAACCCAACTAAACTCATTCATTGCGGAACCTTTTCAAATATGATTATAACAAATAAATAAATCAAAAAATATATATCTAGAAAATATCCAGATCAAATAGCAATAAAAATTCTAAATAACAAAAATTAAATTAATTCATTCATATGTTAGTAGTAGATAATCTAAGCCTAAATTTTTAAATGAATTAAAAAGTAAACCACAGGCCTAACTCATGAATAAACAATTTAATACTGAATTTAAATATGAAATTTAACTACAAAAAAAACAGAAAATAACATATGGCACACAAAAGTTTATCAAATGAAATAGTCAAAGATCACAAGAAATAATAATAATTATAAGCACTTATTTCCCCAAATCAAATGTTCTAGTAGGCAGGTGTTGAATTCGAAATGGACGGAATAAAATTGTTGAAGTCCAAAATGGAGTCATCATCGTGCTCCAACATCCCATTCAAACACAAGGGAAATATGCACTCCAAACCAGCAACCATTAATAAACCAAATACTTCCAACCAGGGAAGCGGATAATGAATTAAACCTTCGTAAGCCGCTCTAAGATTCAATTTCATAAGTAATTGAAAATAAAAAGGAAAGTTAAACACACCACAAAATTAACGAAAGTGCGAATACTAACAAATTAAATAATTAATACATCGAAGCAAATCCATCCAAACATCGGATACTATAAATTCCATTCAAAAGAACATAATTAACGAATAAAATCGTACGTTAAATTACACGTGAAACGTGGCCAACAGGTCCTTCCATTCGAAAGTTCAACAGCAAAGAGGCTCGTGTAAAATTTTTGCGCAATCAACTAGCGAACAAAGCCCACGCGCACACGCAATGGCTAACTTTTAGAATACGGCCTTCAAAGAAAATTACAACACTCATATACAGAGTGCGTAGAAAGTAATGAATTCACAACAATGTGAAAATACTATAAGGATTTGGAATTCATATAACACAAAAAGAAAAATTGAAAAATAGAGTCGGTAGAACCGGAAAGAATTTACTTCTGCACGAAATCAAGACAACAATTGAACTAAATAACCAGGCATCGCTTAAAGATGGAAATTTATGCGCCGGCATTACAAATGCTGTCAAAACCACGAACAAAAGAAAACCTTTACAAAATAAGAAAAGGGAAAATAACTATATGAATTAATCAAGTAAAATGGGAAGGACAACACAGAAGAAGGAATAAGAAAGGATACTGGATAACCAGGGAAAGGATCGTGATATTGTCTTGTAATAAAACAGAAAATTGCTATGAAAATACCAAAATATTTGAGGTTACAGAAACGAACAAATCCACCAGGCAAGGTTCCTTAAAGAATGTCAACATGCAATATAATTGAGAAGACGTGACTGTAAATAAATCTTAGCCCACTATCCCACTACCTTAAGGTAAAGGAAATTGATTCGGGAACAATCAACTCCTAAAACTACTTAAAAATGACATAAGCAGAAAGGTAAATATCAAAATAAGCAAAGTTTTTTTATGCAGGTTAACCAACACAGTAACATGAGAAGAAACCTCTTTTACAAAGAACATAAAGCTTAACAATCAACCAACAGTGGTGATTGATAAGAAAATAACGATACAATTTGAACTAAAAGCAGAGAAATTGCAACAAGGTCTCTTCTTAGAATTGCATTGGCTACAAACCATATAGCGTTAGTTATTTGACGTAGAACCTTCGATTGGAACCTTTCTAATATTTCGATGTTGGAATTAGCAGCAGAACCCCACAGCTGTATTCCGTAACTCCAAATAGGCTTTAATATTACTTTGTACACGAGCACTTTATTAGTATCACCTGCGACTTTTTTCCGATTAACCAATACAGCTGTTTGAGTTTGACGTTTAACTGCTTCTTTTCTGCTTCATGTCAGGTCTCCAGATTAATCTTCTGTCTAGATTTATACATTTATAGGTACCTAAATATTTTTTAGATTTTGCGTTTTGATGCATAACTTGTTCGTTTAAGTATATCGGCGGGCAGGTGGATCTTTTTGTGGTGAATCTCGATTTCGTTTATATTTTCTTGAACCATCTTAGATGCTGTTGTGGGATCTCTATGTGACGCAATTACTGTGGTGTCATCGGCAAAAGTTGCTACTGATACTCCTTGGAGTAGGTACTGATAAATCAGTAGTAAAGATCAGATACAAGATTGGCCCCAGGATACTTTCCTGCGGAACACTCGATTTGATAGATTTTAGACTTGTTTGTTCACCCTCATGCCTAACATAGTACTGTCTGTCTTCTAAATACTATTTTAAGAGGAGGTATATGTAGTGAGGTAGTTGTTTTTTGACTTTGTATAACAAACCTGAGTGCCAAACCTTATCGAAGGTTTGTGATACGTCGAGAAATACGGCTGAGCAGTATGTACCTTCTTCGATATCGGAGTTTATTTGGCGTACTACACAGTGCACCTGTTCTATAGTTCCATGCTGTTCTCTGAAACCGAACTGATGTTCGGGATTAGTTGCTTTTGCTCTAGTAGTGGTTTTAATCTTTTGGGTAGTAGTAGTTTTTCGAATACTTTCGAAATGGTTGGCAGGAGGCTGACTGGCCTGTATGGGTCATACACTTTCAGGATGAAATTTTTTGAGTTCACTCAAATTCGTACACTTAGGAATATGATCTAGTATTCATCCAGTTGCTACGTATTTACCGCGGTAGAGTTGTTCACAATAAATTTGAAGACTTTCACCCCGTGAACAGTTAAATCCACTGCTGAAATAATGGCATGGGGCTAAATCTTCACTTTTTAGACGGTGTTGTTAATGCCGAAAAATATCAAAGTATCAAAATATCTTAAGAATCATGTTCTACCGTCCATGAAAAAGCTATATACCGATGAAGACATTATTTCTCAACAAGATGGGGCAAGTTGCAGTGGCTACAAAATCACAGCATTAATGTTTTAGACTGGCCGTCATCTTGTCCCGATTTGAACCCCATTGAAAACCTTTGGGGAATTATTAACAGGATTCTATGTACCTAAAGGTCATCCTAGTACGAAAACTCTTCTTAAAGAAAAAATAACCAAAATCTGGAATTATTTCATTGCACAGCAGTGCCAAGAACTAATAGGAAACATAAACAAACGTCTAAGAGCAGTAATTGCAAACAAAGGCGATGCCACTCAATATTAAAGAATGTACATACAAAGATAGATATTGAAAATAATAAGGTTTTCCTAATTATGTAGCATCTAAATATGTTTATTATTACTATCATTAAATCCCATGATTCCCCTTTGGGGACATAGTGTTATTTATAAAAATATAAAATATTATAACATTTTACTGTGGGGTTATTTACACATACATATCTATTGATATAATATCAATTTTTAATAATAATTTTGTATATAAAAATGCAGTTAAAAAAAATAAAAATTGTTACATTAGCTAAATTAGATTTTAAGTATTAGTTGTAGAAATTGTTAATTATTGTATATTATTAAATTATATTTAGCTGGAGATGTTGTTGTTATGGTAAGGTATGAATGTAATGAATATATGAAGTTTATTTAAAAAACAAATGAAATAAGAAGGCACCAGGGAAACGGGAGAAAAAGAAAGCAATTTTATAAAATAAACAAGTTGGTATTTTGAATTGAAAAGTGGAACGTTAGAAAAGGAATTGCTTTTAAAATTGAAATCAAAATATCAATATAAAATATAAAATCGATTAAATTTAATATTAATAAAATGGTTGAATTAATAAGAAGAATAAAAAAATAAATATTAAACTTGAAGTGTGTTGGAGGTGAATTTGGAATTGAAGATAGATAAGTTGAATTGGAAATGGATATAGAACAAATAATTAAAACGAATTGGATTTAGAGTTGACAACTGATATTCAATGTATACGGAAAATAGAATCAAACCAAGAATGGAAGAAAGATTAAATCAAAAGTGCTGGACATAATTATAACTTTGGAAAAAACGTGTGAGTGTGATTTAGATATTAATATAATTTTAAGGTAGGGAAAGTTAGGGATATTGTGAAATAAAACTGTATTTTTGAAAATGTTTGAATTATTATTATTTATTTTGAAATTTTGAAATTTAAAACAATTTTTTTACTGTGGGCTATTTTTTTGAAATTCAACTTAGTAAATAAAAGTTAGCGATCCCTTAGAACAACCCTGAGATAAGAGAATATCTAAACTAAATTAAAAGCAATTACATCATATCAATATTTTGCGGACCAACGTGAGGTTAAACATAACACTATATATAACATTTTACTACAAACTGTTTACGAATCATTTCCACTCTTCCTTGTCTTGGGCAATTACACGTAACTGTCTGATGGTTTTCGCACATTCTTTTTTTACTGCCCTTTTCCATGTAATGCGGGGGCGTCCTCTGGCTCTTGCACCTTGTGGGGTACATTCCAACGCAACATGACTTGGAGCATCCCTGGCTATTCTTACAGCATACCCCAACCATCTGAATTTCCTTCTTATAATTTCTGTATTAACATCTGCTTCACTAGTTCTTCTCCATAATTCAACATTTGATATTCTGTTTGGCCACCAAATTTTTTATTAATAAAAACCTCAATAGGCCAGTCGGCAGGGCGTTTAACAAAAGAGGCTATTGTGGAAATAAATGGTGGCAAGCTGGAATAAATTTTATTCTCTTAATTTGGACCTTCAAAAATGCATACTGATTTTGCACGGTCTAGCGTGTTATTGAAAAAACCACGTGAAGCACGACATTTTTATTGATTTTCGTGAATATCTCAGTTTGGATCAACTTAGAGCAAAATATCAAGTTATCGAAAATAAAGCAGATAAAATTGTATACCATTGAAAACAGATTAAAATACTCTATCGAAATAAAAAATAAAAAATATAGGATGTCATTTAAAAAAATAATTGATGACGTCATAACTTTTAAAACAAATGAAAGTTAAATCTGAAAATAATTTTTTCGGATGCGCTGTAATTTTAATCGATACATGTCTTTTAAATTTCATCTCTATCACCAAGATTAACGGAATTACCGAATTTATTCCTTACTTAATTTCCACCCTGTATAATTTTTTTCGTTTAGATATGGGACAGGTGGATGTCCCCTTGCTTGGCAGCCCGCGTGCTTTGGGCGCCTGTATAGCGCGGCCCTGTATGAAAGTTTAACTAAGGGTGGGTTGCACAAAAGGTTTGTTAATTTAACGAATGATACAAAAAAGCATCAGTTTTTGTTTTCCAATACGTTGTTTGCTAATATGTTGTCTGCAATCTGCATTCGAGTTTTGATTCACTTTGACGAATGATTAATTTAATGAAGGTGTTAAAACATGTTTGTGCAGTCCACCTTAAGTTTATCGAATTCTACACAGAAGTATACCTAAAATAACATTTTCACTTGTACACTAAATGAACTACTTACAAATACAAGTTTCCTTTTATTCTGTGCAACTTTATTAATTTAAGCTTTGGCGTAATTCTGAAAATAAGAAAATCACACGCATAGATATGACTGGACACCCTGTATTTAAATTAGATTTTTTTAATTCATGTTGCTCGGAATTTCTGAATATATAGCACTTCAATTATTTTTATTGACTTTTTGGATCTTAGTTCTTCCGTAATACTTTTCAGTTACCCTTAAAAACAATTTTCTGGCCAGAAATCATTTAAAAAATAAAACAGTCGAATTAAATTTTATCCAAAAAATGTAAACAATTAATTATTTTTATGAATAAAACAAAAAACAAGAACATACCTTATTAACAGCAGAACCGGAAGGCGAATCCATGTTTGAATAGCGATTGAATTAAAAAACTGTTATTGCAATAAAAAATAAAAACAAACAGTAATACTTAATATAACACTGATAACACTGATAACATTAACAGTATTGATTGTATATAGTTAAAAATAAATAACAAAAAATAATCGGTATATTAACACAATTGTTTTATTCTAAGTAATTCAACAGGAAAGTCTATAAAATTATGTTTAAATATTTGCACAACGCCTAATTCATTTAATCAACTAAATTTGGAAGTATTTATCATTTTTGCGATAAGATAAAAATACCCATTATGAGATCATACCAAATTATGAGTGGTCATTTGTTGTTATTAAAAATACAGAATTTTTTTTTTAGTATATTTATTTACAGCAACAAAAACAGTTTAGTAACTGGTACCTGTGCCTTACACAGTTTCATAACATAGTAACTAAATCATGTTTTACAAATTCCCAAAAAACAAAGCAATTCATTTAATACATAATATTGAATATTGAATAAGTTATGTTAAGATTTTACGTAGGTAGGTAGGTAGATGGCAAAGTTTTGATTTTCTTATGAAATATATATACATTTTTTGCTTGTTTAGTATGTTCCGGTAACCTATTATATAATTGTATACTTCTGTATAACGGAGTATCTTGCGTCATTTTAGTTCTACGATATTCATTTCTAATATTTGTTCTTGATCGTACATTATGTTGATGAATTTCTTCTACTCTTATTATGCTACAGTTACATTTTATTTTGCCATGCACAACATTATACGCTAGTTTAACCTGTTCGACATATTTAATAGTTCTTATATTTAAAAGTTCAGTATCTTTATATAGTTCAACAGATGGTGTAAAATGATTTAAATTAAACAATGCTTTTACTGCCTTGTTTTGCACTCGTTGAAGACGATTTATGTTAAAATCCGCAGTATTTCCCCAGCAGGGTATTAGATACCTGAGAACACTGTCTATATAGCTATGATAAAGCATTTTTTTGGTTTTATTATTTATGTAACTTTCGCAGCGTTTAAAAGCACTCACTATACATACAATTTTTTGTAGTACTGCATTCACTTGTAGTGACCACTGTAACCTGTTATCGACATGCAAGCCTAAATATTTATGTACATCCACTGCCTTAATCACTATGTTATTAAATTTCAATGACATTTCTTCGCGACTTTTATTTTTATGGCATATTAACATGTAGACAGTTTTTTTAATGTTTATACTTAATTTATTGTAACCCACCCATTTTGAATATGTTATTAAGTCATTATTAACCACATTTTCTAATAATTTTAAATCGCTGTTGGAATAAACAAGCACTGTGTCATCTGCAAATGTAAAATATTTTGCCACTAAACCACTGTATTTTAAGTTATGCACATACAATAAGTAGAGTATAGGGCCCAAAACTGACCCTTGTGGAACACCTATTTTCACGTTGATCATCCTACTATCCACTCCATTTACTGTAGTATAATGTTGACGTCCTTGTAGGTATGTTTTTAGTAATTTGTAGGCTACTCCTCTTATTCCCATACTATATAACTTATCTAGCAGTAAATCAATGCATACAGTGTCAAAGGCTTTTTTTAAATCAACATAAACTACTACAACGTATTTGTTTTTATTAGTTTCTTGTGATATATGTTCAATGAAATCTGTTATCACTCCAAGTGTGCTACTCTTAGCTTGAAATCCATACTGATATTTATCAAAGTCGAAAGTTTTGACAATAAAACTTACTAATCTAGTTTTTATAATTTTTTCCAGAATTTTTGAAAAAATACTCAATAGTGATATCGGTCTATAATTTCCAAGTTCATCTTGTTTACCGTTTTTGAAAAGTGGGACCACTTTGGCAACTTTTAATTCTGTGGGAAACTGTCCCGAGCTTATTACGTAATTAGTAATTTCATACTAACTATGTCAAATAAATAGACGATATCGTTTTTTGTAATCCCATCTACTCCTGGTGAACTACCATTTTTTAAAGAATTTACGACTGTAATTAATTCCTCTTCTGAACAAGGTTGTAGAAATATTGTCTTGTTGGTGTTTTCTTCTTGGAATTCAGTATTGTCATTTTTTATGGTATTGGCAATTTCCTGTCCTATTGATGCAAAATATTTGTTAAATGTATCGGCAATGTTTTGTGAATCAGTGATTTCAATGCTTTCTTGATTTTTAATCTTCTCAATAGTTTTTTTGTTTTTTTCATTTAGATTTCCCGTTAGTTCTTTTATCACCAACCAAATTTTTTTGATGTCAGATTTTGCCGCATTAAATTTGTTTTCTGTTTGCTGTTTGAGTTTTTTCCGTAGATTATTAACACTATTCTTTGCTCGTTTAAACTCTTTCTCTGTATTTTCATTCTTCAAATACTTGTACCGTTTATACAACTTATCCCGAATTTTTACCATTTGTATGAACTCATTTGTGACCCATGCATTATTGTTGTGAGTTTTAATAGTGTATTCTTTAGTACAAGCTTTCTTTTCTTGCACTATTACTCGTACAAATTCACTAAAACTTTTTATTTGAGTATTATTCAATGAATTAGCGATGTTTCTTTTCCAATTTTCTTTGTCAGTGAATTTTTTCTTTATGTGTGTACACGTTTTTGTAATAATACTTCCTTTAACATTTATGAACATTACTTTGTGATCTGATAGACAATGATCTATTAGCTTTATATCACATTTGAGGTTTTTATTGCTAAGTACATGGTCAATTATACTGATATTTGTATTACCTATCCTAGTTGGTGCACTCCCATCAACTACGTTGTTTATTTTAAACCCATTTATCGAATATAATTACACAAGAGGTTTTATTTAGTCGGATAAATATTTTTTGCAACGAAAACGTATTGCTTAGCAATTAGACGAGAAAAATTGACAGCAGATAAAATCACGACGGCCGAAGGCCGGAGTTGATTTTATCTGCTGTCAATTTTTCGAGTCTAATTGCTGTAAAGCAATATTAGTTGAGTTTTGCAAATAAATATTTATCCTGACTAAATAAAACCTCGAGTGTAATTCGGCGAGACAATTTAATGAATGAACAATACAAAATTATTTTTTTTATTTGGTATGGAAGCTACAATTATTAAACGTACAAGGCATAGTTGCATAGCAACTAAAGTTAAGGTAGTGTTTTAGCCGGATAAAAGTTAGGGCAAACTTTTATCCGCTGTCAAACTGACAAAATCACCGCGGCTTATGGGATTTTTACACATGAATTAAATTGTCTGTATTATATTTTTATAATCAGTTGTGGATATATTATCTTCTAGTAAATTTAAATTTATATCACCAATAAGTATACATTTATTCTTATTATTTTCCAATAGTGTATCTAACATGTCCAGAAAACTTCCTAAGTTATTATTTGGTGGTCTGTAAATGGCCACTACATCCAAATCTAACTGTTTAATGTTTATTCTTATCACGTTACAATCTATTAAATTAATGATCAAATCTTTAGTTGTAAAATTAATTTCATTCTTGACATACAGTGCCACACCACCTCCTCTACTATCTCTACAGTGATACACTGCCAAATAATTATCTATATTAAAATATGTTATTTCATTAGAATACAACCAGGTTTCTGTTAATACTATAACATGTATAGTATTATCACAGCCATCTATTAAACTCTGTAAATCTTCAATTTTATTACGAATGCTCCTGATATTTAAATATGTATAGTATTGATAACTCGGTCAGAACAGAACTCAGTTTTTTGCCTCTGAGTTCCGCTCCCGTTGAGAAACTTTTAGAATTTTTGCCACCCCACTGATGTATCTAATTATAAGATTAGACTCACCTTTTCTTTTTCGTTCTTCCAGTGCATTTATTAAATTCTTTAAAAACTCACGCTGTAGAGGGGTTTGGTCATTCTTAATGTAGATTTCTTCCTTTAGAGTAGATTTTTTCTTCATAACACTGATCATATCCTCTTCGCTGTTTAAAGTAACACGGATAGGACGCCTTTTTTCTTTATTAAATTTTCCAAGTCTGTGTACTTGTATATTATCTAGAATCACTTTACTTTCAACGCTGCTAATTATTTTTTTGCCTTTGCCAATTCCTGCTTGATTCGTTCCTCGTACTTTTCAGCTTGTGGCTCCTTAACTCCAAATATAAAAATATTTTTTCTTCGTCGTTTTCTGTCTTGCATTTCAGTGAGCACTGGTTCCACATTGTTTTTGCTATCGTACTGTATGTTTTCCACGTTGCTTTGCACCACTCTTTCCTCGAGTTTATTTATGCGACCTTCGAGCTGAGTTACATTTTCGTTCTGCTTCAAATTCTCATCTTTGTTAGAATCTGCTTGCTTGTCTAAGACTTCTTTCATCTGTTCTTTTAGAATTTCTACCTCGTGGGAGGTATTATTAAGTAGCTTCATGAATACCGAAAGATTTTTTATGTTGCTTTTGCATTCTTCACAGTGATAACTTAGTATGCGTGAGCCGGTCAGCTCGACAGCCCTTATTTCGGTTGCAGAGAGGCCGCTGCATTTCTTACACAGTTTTATAGCGCAGAGATCACATTCATATATTTTATTGTTAATATTCACTGGTTCTTTACATTTAGAGCATGTGCTCATGTTGACATAACCTCTAAATGGGTTTTCGGGGAAATATCTTAATTAGAAGCTGCTCCTTGCAGTAGGTACACAATAATTTCAGTAATTTCACGCTAATCACTAACTTCAATACACGTTTTGGGACACTTTTTGCGAATTTTATACAACAAGAACAAGGTTTATTTAAACAAATTTAGTTACTTATGCATAAAGCTACCATTTTCTTCCATAACTAAGTGCAAATTTTTTAAGAATTAATCAGAAAAGAACAGGCTAGCTAGTCAAATTGTAAATATCTGTTTGTCCTTTTAGACGAAGGAAAAGTTTTGTAACAATTTCATTTTTGAAAATAATTGTTGTTCCCAATATGTTTAAACTCGCAACGAAGGGGGGCCATTCCTTCTACTGCGGCTGCTGTAAGTGTAACCTTTCCAAGGAATTTAAGCCTTCGATGAGCTGCTGCGATACATTCACATTATGGTGATACCTTATACGGCAGTGATCAGTAAGAAGACCTTAGTCTTTTTCTTCTCAAATTGAAGGAGCTGTTCAACCTTTTTGGCGAGTAGTAAATAAATTTCTTCGTTTAGTTTTGATCAGGGGAATTCCTCCAGAAGGAGAAGGACTCTTTTAGCACGTTTTCCTATACTTCCGAACCTCCGTCACGTGGCTTTTGGTTATTCTACAAAATGGTTCTGGTCCGAAAAATTGGGCATCTCATTCCCTTCAAATCCTTCATGCCCAGACACCCACATTAAAATTAATGTATTGTTTGCGGCCAGTTGCTGAAGAGCCTTTTTACAGTCCTAGGCTATTTTAGATTCAAAAATATAAGATTTCAGAGCTTTTAGAGCAGCCTGGCCATACACTCGCCCCAGGATCTAACTTTAATCCTTATAATTTTATTTCTTTGCGGCTTTTAATATCCACTTGATAACAGCAGTCGAAATCGTATTCGACTGGTATTATGTCTGAAGGTTTGGCCACGGACACTAGGTAAATCATATTCACATTCTTTAAGTGTCCAACCAAAGCTCTTGGTTTAAAAGATTTTGTCTGCTGCAGATGAAATGCACTCATCCTAGCCTCTCTCCTGACACACAAGTGCAAGGGTAGCAGCATCTCCATTACTGCTGTGAGACAAGAACTAATAACTCCTGTAATCCTTAAACAGGCAAGTCATGCTGGTTTTCTAAAGGTTAGTTTTTGGTCGAGAGTAACGCCCAAATATTTTACTACACTGGAAAATTCTAGTTGGATTCCATTTAAAACAAGAACTTTCAGGTTTACTTAGTTTTCTTCATTTTGTAAATGGAACAATAATAGTTTTGTTCGGATTTACACTAAGTTGTTCCTCCGAGCACCGTTTGGTAAGCATATTTAAGGCCATTTGCCATGTTTCTTTCTTACGACTAAGTCATCCGTATATCCTTGGACATTAAAATAAAACCATGTTTATCTAGTTTGTTTAGGATATCATCCAAAACCAAAGACCACAAAAGATGCGATAGAACCTGTAGTTGTTGTAACGGTTGCGTTTTCATTCCTAATATATGGCTTACTTACTTCTTCGGATTTTTAGCATGGATTCTATCCATGTTATGGTAGCAGCATTTATGCCTCTATTGTTTGCGACTTTTCGTATCAATTCATAGGCGTTGTCAAAAGCATCTTCTATATCTATGAATGCACACATAGCCACTTCTTTTGCAGATAATGTCTTTTCAATGACACTATCTAGACAGTGTAGAGCAGGAGACGCAAAACTTTTTTGACTGTCGACCCCTTCAAGAGTTTCTTGACTTTTTATCGACCCCCTCTATTTTACTATTAAGTAATTATAATAGGACAAGCAAAAAGACGCTTATGTGCCCCTATCAGCCCTGCTCAACTCTTCAACATAGAGAAGTTTACTTCGTGAATCAATAACGATTGAATTATAATTTTAGAACATTAATGCTCACTTGTATGTCGATGCGCAAAAATGCGACTGGGATCGAATACGTGTAAGTATAAGTAAATAAGTAGCAGCGTACGTGTTGCAATCTCGCTCCGCAGCGCCGGCCGGGCGGGAACTACCGACATCCGTTTATTGGTAAATACGTCATTTTGGCCTAATTGATTGGCCTCCGTAACTATTTTCATGACCTTACTCCATCTTACAGGTCCTATGCATGTCACTGTTTCCACGATTCACTCTTAATTGCGTTGTCATTCAGTTTGGAGCTAATCCAAGTTAATCGAATGAAATATTATCCGTACAATGATGTCTTATATTTTTCTATCTACTCCCAATCGACCCCTCAGCCCGAATCGACCCCTAAAAATGTTATATCTACCCCTGGGGGTCGATATCAACCACTTTGGCGACCACTGGTGTAGAGCGTTGATTGTAGATTTGCCTTTTTGGCATGCAAATTGTTTTACAAATGGAAGATCTTAATGCACGAGTGAGAAGTAAAACAAATTAGATAATAGCAGCCAACATCTTCGACTACTAGTAGATCTGGATACCCTAGTTTTCAAAGGAATAGAATGCGGATCGGACCACTATCTATTAAAAACAAAGATGTACTTCCCATATGTTAGAAAAAATGCAGCAACATACGAATGCAACTGAATAGAATATGGAAAAGGTGGACGTAATTAATTTTAGAGAGTTTAGAAGAAGATAGTACTAAATACGAGGGGAGTTTTTTATGTTATCTACCTAGCTATGACTACGCCTTCGAAAAAAAATTCTTTTGGTAATTCTGCAAAATACGACTCCACAGCGTTTTCCAAGTCGTCATTGGATTGAAAGCGACGCCCTCTCAAGTGTTTTTTGAGTTTTGGAAAGAGATAAAAGTCACAGGGGGCGAGGTCGGGGCTATAAGGTGGATGTTGTAATTCCTCAAAACCTCATTCATTGACTACTACTTGAACAATTTGTACTTTATGCACTCTGCAATTGTCCTGCAGAAGCAGAGTTTTCTGAGCATGATTGTGGGGTCTTTTTTCGCGTATAGCCGCTTTCAAGTTCTTAATTGTGTCTTTGTAGACATTCCCCGTTATTGTAGTCCCTTTTGGCATATACTCAATTAAGAGAATCCCCTACGCGCCCCAGAAAACTGTGGCCATCACTTTTCCCGCAGAAAATTGCGTCTTTGCCTTCTTGGGTGGAGGGGAGCCCTTATGAACCCATTGCATGGACTCTTGTTTCGTGGGAGGGTCCCAATGGTGTACCCAGGTCTCATCCCCAGTTACAGTTCTATAGAAGAAGTCTTCATCTTGTGATAAAGCAGTCAAATTCTCCTCGGAGATTTGTCGTCTGCAAAGTTTTTGTTCAGGACTGAGCAGCTTGGGAATCCATCGTACCGACACTTTGCTCATTCTCAAATCTTCGTGTAGAATTTTAAAAACACTCGTTTCTGATATTCCTATTTCTCTAGCAATAACTGAAACTTTTACTCGGCGGTAAGTCAACACCAAATCTTCAACTTTGTTGATTTCTTCAGTTCGTGCTTCCAAAGGTCTTCCACACTTTGGGTCATCATGAATGGATTCCTTGCCCCATTTGAACTGCTTGCACCAATATTTGACTTGGAAATCGGATAGGCTATTTTCTCCATACACTGCCACCATTCTCTCATGAATATTATTCGGGCCACTGCCTTCTTTCGATAGAAATTTTATGACGCTTCTGTGTTCAAGTTTCAAATCACTCATTTTCACTTCTTTAAATTGACATAAAAATGGCAAATGGTAAGCGATTGGAACCAAACTTTAAGATGACACTATAAAATGTCACAGAAACTTGACATAAGAAAATTGTCCCGATAGCATATTGTTTTCATAGCTAGGTAGATAACATAAAAAACTCCCCTCGTAGTTATACCAACAAAGATTAAACCAAAAACTAAAAGAAAGCACATCTGGAGAAAGAGAAGCACTTTATGAACACATTAAACAAGCAAACCATAACGCAGCAAACGAAGTTTTGGAAAAAGTGGAAGTAAGAAATAGTAAGAACATATGGCGGGCGATAGATATTGAAGAGGAAGCAAGAGAAAAAAAAGAAGCCTACTCGAAATGGCTAAATACAACGCAAGATACAGACCAAAGAGAATACAAAAGAAAACGAGCAAAAGCAAGAAGGCTATTAACGGAAGAGAAAAGGAAAGTATGGGATAAGAGATTAATTGGCAAATCGGTTAAAGCTATGAGGAACAATAAAGCAAGTGGTCCAGGAAATCTGACAGCAGAATTAATTAAGAACGGAACGGAAAAATTGAAAAAGAATGATAACAGCAATATGTAATCTCTGTATCAGTACCCAAAGCATACCCACAGAATGGAAAATCGGATACCTTGCCTCTCTACACAAAAAAGGCGGTAGAAGGAAGTGCGAAAACTACAGAGGAATTACAGTTATATCTACATTTAGTCGTCTATATGGAAGAGTTATTAGGGAACTAATTGAACAACATGAAACAAAAGAACAAAGTGGATTTCGCGCTGGTCGTTCCTGTTTGAACAACTTATTCTGTTTGAAACATGTAATTAAAAAGAAAATTAATATAGGTAGAAGTCTCCACTTGCTGGTTATTGATTTAACTATAGGGCATGTGACAACGTGCCGGTAGGAAAACTATGGGAAGCCTTAAAATTGACATGTTTTAATAAAAGCCACTCAAGAACTATATCGAAATACCATAATTAAAATTAAAGTAGGCAATAAAGCAACCAGGGTATTTAAGCAAATAAAGACCTAAAACAGGGATGCTGCATATCGTCCACATTATTTAAAATTACGAACCTGGAAAAAGAAGTGTGCAGGGATGGGTATACCATTGAATAATCAGATTCTGTACGCTGTTCAATTCGCCGGCGATCAGGTTTTGTTAGGGCAAGATAAGGAGGACCTACAATATGCGGCGCGGAAAATAAAAGATAAATACAGCGGGGTTACTTATGATACAAAAGCGTTTATCATGTTTTGTGTTGCATTTGTGTAGATTTGTGGCATCAACACTTGAACTGCCCCTCCTCCATTCATGTTGATTTGGATCATTCATATTTGATCTATCAAATCATTATACTTAATAATTCCATCTCTGTGTGATGTGAATTTTCGTGGTATAATATACATATAATTTAAGATATACAAAAGGCGAAGGTAAGAATATTTGTGTTCCAGAAAGGTCCTAGTACTGGAGATCAGTCATCGTTTGTGCTTTTAACGTTTTTCCTGTCGACATCAACAGTAGAAATAATTCGAAAGTTTAATAGAACAGAAGAAACAAAATGATGGAACCAGTTTGTAAAGATATTGCATGGCGAGAAATAGCACCGAAAAAGATTATGAACGTCAAAATTGGTCCGGTTACATTGTGAGCTACTTTGTACCAGTTTCCCAAATTACCCGGTGTATGGATGAAGATCAGGGACCTGCCCCCACAAAACATGCTGGAGATATGATTATTAGTTCATGCGAGGGCCTTAGCGAAGTAGAACTGAGGGGAGAAATTTGGTCCACTGCCGTTGATGATGATCAAAAATTCCAGGCCCATACAACATCCGTTGTCGAAGCGCAAACAAGTTGAGAAGATCATCACCGACATGGAAAAGGAAGCTAGGAATCATTGAACCGACAAACAGTCATGGGCATCACCAGTAGTCCTGATTAGTAAAAAGGGGATCATTGCGATTCTGTGTGGATTATCGACAGCTAAATGAGGTGACCCAGAAGGACAGCTATCCGTTACCGCGCATTGATAACACATTGGACACGCTGTTAGCTTCGTGTTGATTTTTAGCATTAGACCTGAAGACTGGTTATTGGAACGTTCAGCTGAAGCCTGATGATCAGGAGAAGACTGCATTCATCATATGTTCGAGATTGTGACAGTTCACAGTTATGCTCCTCTATCTATGTAATGCTCCGACCACCTTTGAGCTTTGAGTGCTTGATGGAGAACATTTTGAGGAGATAGTCCTGGAAGGCCCGCCTAATGTATTTGGACGACGTATTCGTAGTTGATAGTTCATTTCGGGAACATCCGAAAAATCTAAAGACTATAACATTAAGTCCAAATGTACCACAAATCATTAACACCAATGGATTCGTTTACGCTTTCAAAAATGAGGTGAAGTTAACGTAGCATTGAGGAGGCGAGTATTTAAAGGGGTAATCTGGCAAAGAAAGCGATTTCGTTTTGTTGGCCATCATCGCATCGACCTGAAGGAATCGATTCTTGTTTATGCCTTACATTTGATATGTTCAAATTGATAAATAATATATATGCAATATTCTTCTTCTTCAAGGGCTTTCGATCCTTGTGGATCATCGCCTGCTTCTAAGAAGCTTACAAAATCCATTTGATTTTGATCACTGTGGTGGATTAGTCCACACTGATCTTTAATTAGATATTCGTCTATTTTTTTGCTTGTTTTTGTTTCTTCTCCAATTTTTCTCCATTGTTTTCTGTCGTTCACCTTTTACCGCCAGTTTACTCCCATTCTCTTCAGGTCTTATATTACGTTGTCTTTCCATCTTATATCTGGTCTTCCTCTTTTTCTTGTTATTTCTGGTTTCCATTGCGCTACTTTTGGTGATCTCTCTTGCTTCATTCTCAGTATATGTCCGTACCATCTTATTCGTTGTGACTTTATAAATTTAACTACGACCTCCCCATTTGTTGCCTTGTATATCTCGTGATTCATTTATCTTCTTATTTGTCCATTTTCTTCTATAATTGGTTCAAGTATTTTCCTTGGTATTTTCCTCTCACTTCTTCGTAATATTTCCTCGTCCTTTTCTGTTAGCATCCATGTCTCAGCTCCATATGTCATCACCGGTCGAATTAAGCTCTTATATATTCGTAATTTCGTTTTTTTTACTTGTTATTTTATTACACAATACTTTCTTATTAGCGTAGTAACTTTTATTTGACGACTGTATCCTATTCATTATTTCTATAGTTACATTGTTGGTATTACTTATTATTGACTCTAGGTATTTAAATTCCTTAACTTCTTCAAAATTATTTCCATTTATTTCTATGCTTTTCAGTTCAGTTTGTTTAGTTTTCTGTGTTCTCATATATTTTGTTTTCTCTGTGTTTACTTGTAGTCCCATCTTTTGTGCTGTTTCTTCTATTTTCACATAGGCTTCTTTTAGTTCTTTCTTATATTTGATATATTATATTTATGTAGATCTTCCCCATCATGTAATACGTTTTTATATGTAATAGAAAGTAGCGTGTGGTGTCATCTCTTCCAGTTACTGTTTCTGACTAACACTTCTGCCTTGATCTCTGTCCTCTATTTATTTTATTTTTTATTTGTTTACTGGGCGAAATCTAGGCTTGCGGATACCAAGGATCACATGTGCGTCGATTTACTGTAGAAATTGATAAATTTATTGTTATTATAATTTAAGACTAGATAAACAATTGATAACACTTGTACTAATTTTGATTAGGATTTGTATTCAATAATAGGATCCTAGATTTAACTGTTAATTGGCCACAGAATTTGGTTTTCCCTTGAATCCTAAAAGATACTTATTTTATAATTTCCGTTTCACTATTACTCAACGAGGATGTAATTTTGGGTAGTTGGATAAATTGTATGTTCTTAGAACCATTTGGATTTAGTTGGTTTCGTACCATTCCACAAAAGAGTATGCTTAATGGCATGAAACCAAATCAAGCTAAAATACAACAGAGAGCCGGTGACTGTTAATGAAAGGCAACAAACATTTCTGGGCATTCTATCAAATAAACTTTATTTCTAGTGCCGATCACAAATACACTTCAAATTTTTCTTTTATAGGAGCAAACCGTTTGACCACTGCGTATTTCTTTGGTAATTTTTTAGTTCGAAACTTGCACAAAATTATCTTTTTTTCATATTGCCCCAGAAGTTGTTTAAAACCAATAAGAACGTAATTTTCATTATCTATGTATAATGACATAGGAATTTTTCATCAAAACTTCTGCTTGGTTTTTTGCAAACAAATTCTGTATATCGTTGCAATTTAAAAGATCTTCGATTTTATAGGTTTTCAAGCACTTAAGAGGATGACATTCCAACTTTTAAGTTTAAGTTTTAAGCACCACTCGAAGAGAAAGGTTTGAGCTATTTGAAAAATGCTTACAATCTAGAACATATCAGAAGTCATTAGTATAAGCTCCGAGGTTCAGCAGTTTATTTGTTAAGGGTAAGAGGTTCTCAAATAATGTACAAAACTTGTTTGGTTGCTTTAATTAATATTCATTTAACTGCCATTGATGGGAGACTCTCTGTTATTTAATTATATGGAAATACTATTTTGTTAATTTGGCAAGTAAATTTTGTACATTATGTTTTCTGTTTTGTTTGCATGCATGTTTAAATATGGAGTGGGCAACTGCTCCCATTGATTGGCCGCCCGCGTGCGTTGCATGCCTTGTCGGAATAGTCAGGTGATTTGATTGACAGACATAATGGCAACGTAGAAGACCTTAAACCCTGGATGTTATTGGACATTGTCCCTTAAAGAGCGTAGTAGCACCGTACTTTCACCTTTAAGTGAGGACTTTATTAATCTGGCCAAGAAAAGGCTGCTACTTCGTTTTTAACCGAATTTTGAATTGTTTGAGCCTAAAAATAAGCCATTAGGAGGAGGAGAAGAGAGGAGAGAAAATGAAGGGGAAGGAAACGAAGAATAAAAATAATGAGAAAAAATATAAGAAGAAAAAGGAGTAGAATGAGAAGAAACAGAAAGGTTTCTTCCATGTCAGCTTTTCATATTCATTAAATAAGGAAATCTAAGTATTTGATTTGATTACAAAATTTATTATTTTAATACATTCTGTAACTATAATCTAAAAACCAATAAACTAGCATTTTAGACGATGTCATAATTAACGGCGTTGGGTGTGTCTAAATATTGTCGTTGTATATTGTATAAACGATCCGGGCTTGTTATAGTCCCTTGGACAGCCGGCATTGAACGCATCGCATTGCACCAAGTATACAATCGAGGAAATTCATTGCTATCGGGCAGTTTTTGCCCGAAGACTAATCCTAGTACGTCAGCACGTTCACCCCAAGGCCACAACATGTAATCAACCATGCTGGGTTTATCGCCTCCAAAATACACACCTGAAAATTAAAATACGATCAATTTTCCTTTATGTCCTTCCTATATACCTTAATCTAACCTTAACCTATCAGGTTCGAACGCCAGCACTGCTCCAGACCGAAGTCTGGCCATGGTTGTGTCCGAACCTAGGACCTCTTGATCGTGAAACAAGCCCTCACTCGCTACACCACCAAAGTCCTTGCTATTGTTTTTATATAGATTTGGTTCTACAAACCTCGTTTTTGCAGTTCACCCTCTAGTTTCTTCACGCGCGGTAATAAATTCTGAAGATGTTCTTCAAACGGCCTCTTTTCAAGATTATGCACTGTTTTATAATAAGCTCCTATTAAGTCTCCAAATTCTTTTATAAGATTTTTATCTTGCTGACGTTTCTGTGGATCTTTGGGATACAACGGTGGCTCAGGATATTTTTCGTCCAAATAATCAGAAATGTCTAGACTTTCTGTGAGAACTTCTGATCCGATATCTAAGGCGGGTACTTTACCTGAAAAAAATTGTACATTTTGAACTTAAAAATTTCAAGATTGAGGAAGCTTGTCTTAAGCATTTCTTAAAATTATTCTTTAGAAATTCTCCAAAGAAGGGCAAAATGTTTCCTAAAACCAATTATGATAAGAGGTTTGAGAAGTCTCGTTTTAAAAGGGATTCTGTAATTGAAGAAGTTTTGGAAAGGTTTGGAAAAGTTGAAAATGCCAAGAGTTGTTTGAAATTTTTAAGAAGTGCGGAAAAGGATATCTTAGGATATTATCGGAGTTTTTGGAGAAATTAGAAGAAACACACAAGTTTAACTACAAATCTTTAAGGTACAGAAATGCACGAGAAGTTCCAAAAGATTTCAAAACATTTTGAGTTTGAAGAAATGTTGGATGTTTCTCCAAAATTATCAGAAGTCTGTCTTTTTTAATTTTAAATGCCAATTTACAATCTGCTCATTTGTATTGAGCACTAAGTAATTAGTAAACCTGTAGGGAAGACCACTCATCGATGATCGTCGATTTCAATTGTCATTGTTAAACTGTGGTAAATCACAGACCACTGCGTTTGGTAGATTGACTAGTTCGGTGACGTACTCGTTCTCACGTACTCACGTTCTAGCAATCTTTGGTGGTACATTGCTAAAAATTTCCAGATTTCTTCAGATATAAGGGGAACTCCTAAGTCTCTCTGGAGTGTATGGTTCAAAACATACTAAGAAGGGGCGTTTGTTATTATTCATAACATCTTTAACTGAAGTCGCTGGAAGACTTTGGAATTTGTCGGTTTTGTGCATCCCCACAACTGTCGGTTTGATGACACACTTGCAAATTAGAATTTTGTTCTACATGGATAACTGAGAATTTCGCCCCAGTAGCCAGTACATTTGCCGGAGTTTTAGGTTATTTTGTTGGCGTTTAGTCTTTGCATGCTTTTGTCAGGTAAGTCCCAGGTAAAGATGTAAGTCAAGGTATTTGACTTTGGTTACGGAAGGTAACTTGGGGGTAAAATTGACTTGGGTCGAGTAGTATGATTTACTTTTACTCTCCACTTCGGTAGGAGATGATGGGGAGCCATGCTCATTAACTGCTAAGTCTACGAATGTGACGATCTACATAGTATTATCTGTTGTTGGCAGATCCGGGCTGTCAATAAGGTACAATAAAGGACTTAGGACCCTTCCTTAAGGCACACCTGAGGGCACTTGGTGAAGGTTGGAGATGGCAGTACTATATTTGACCTGGTAGTACCTGTTAGATTATTATTTCACTTGTAAGTAGTGTACAGAAGGTAGTACATTCTTGATTTTGAATAATAGCCCATCATGCCAAATCTTATCACAGGCTTGTTCCACGTCCAGGAGTGCTAATGTGCGTAGTTTCTTCTCGTCAAGGCGTGTTTCAATTTGGATGGCGATTCTATGGGATTGTGCTATTCCCGGAAGCCGAATTGATTATTTGGAATATGGTTCAACAGGTTGGTGTCCATTCTGAAACTTTTTCTTTATAATTTTTTAAACGCTTAAGACTTAATTGGAAACTTATTAGGCGATAGGAAGCCGCTTGCTTTGTTGATCTTTCAGGCTTAGGAATCATAATGCTATGAGCAAATTTTCATGTTAGTGGGTTATAGATTTCCTTGATAGAGCCTTCAGTATTAGTCCTGTGATTAAGTCGCATCCAGGTGCTTTGTGTTGATTAGTTTGTCTAATCATTGGTGGACTTCTCTTGGGGAAAATGGCTTTATAGGTAAGCATATTTGGCAGGGTGTGGTTCTCATCATTATTTACATTACAAACACTGTGAAGACGCCCAAAAGATGCTCGGCGAATACGTTGGCTTTCTGTTTGTCAAACCTGGCCCAGTTTCCATCTGATTTTCGGATGTTGTCCTTTGAGAGGTAGTAGTATAGTATTCAAATGACGCATTTCTTACACTTACTAGAGTTCTTCCTAACTTCCGTCTCAATCTGTTATATATACCGTTACGTATTCTCTCTCATCTGTTTCTGGCTCTGCGTTTCTCCAATATCAATTCTCGTATGTGCAGTGTAATATTGGTGGTTTCTTTTGATTTTTGGTTTAAAGATGGTGTAAAGTAGCACGCTGCTTCTTAATTAGTGTTATTAGGTATTGTATTGTAAGATAGTGGATTATTTAAATAATAACGTAGAAATATCGCCATAAAAAATGCGTTAAATAAGTTAGCATTTAGGTGTGGTCTGATATAATAAGTTGTGCAATCACTACAAAGTAAGGATCGTTAATTCTGTTTACTAACTGAAGATGCACTTGTATAAATATGAGTCATACGACGCAGCTGGTTGTATTGCGCAATCATAACATTGTAATACGAAGTTGCATTAGTTTATACTAGCTGACCTATATTCATACAATGTAAGAATGAATGAAACCCTTGTGCTAACATAAGCAGATGTTAAATGTAAGAGAGAAAGAATACATCTTGAGAGTATAAATATAGAAACCCTGCCATAGGAAAATCAGTCTCTTGATAGAGTCTCACTACTATGCCTGATTAATACTCAGACGAGAGGCCTTTACCAGGACCCTTGGCCATCAGCCAAGGGTTGGGTTACATATACTTTCCAACATTGTTACCAAGATGTGTGTTCCTCTAAAGATGTTTCAAGTAAGACTAGTGTTTATTATTAAATTGATACTAATGCTTTAAGACTTGTTAAATATTTGGATCATGTTTGTAGAACAGTTAAAATGTGTTTGTATCTAAAGTAATAACAATATATTTGAAGTTTAGTTAACCGTGTATTTTAATATAACCTCTTGCAAAAGCAAAGCACTCGTAATGAAGTTGCTATAAGTCTCTACCATCTTAATCAATAAATACAAAAAGCTCTTCGTCACAGTATTACGTCGTGGACATAGTATGCCAAGGATGGGTCAATAAATCGATTAAATAGCATCGGGATGCATTTATTACCTAACTTCGAAAAGTGGTTCGGAATTCAGTTAATAAATAGTATTTCAAATAAAGCCGAAATTCAAACATAGCTTCGGTCTAAACATTTATTTTTTAAAGAAATCTATTTCAAACAAAAATTGTTGGTAGAATTCTATACTTTCAGACAAAACTATGATGGGTTTAAAATAGAGGAAATTGCAAAAGAGAACATGAAAATTCTGAGACTCCCACCCTACAATTGTGTACTCGGGCCTATAGAAATGGTAAGGAGTGAAATAAAAGGGTATTTAACATTTGTTGTTCATGGCATGGTTGCAGCATAATTATTTTTATATAACTCTTTATTTTGTTTGACGAAGCCGAAAGCATTAGGCGTTTTCGGGACACATGCAAAAGGCAAGACGCCTACGGAAAACAATCAACCGAGTAGCCAGGTATGACGCTGCAAGAGTTGTTCTTGTATTCGCTACCTAAGATGTAAGAACCGACTTTCTATATGGTTCTCTTCAGGAGGAAGTCTACATGCGTCAATCTTCAGCGCCGCTTCTCAACATACATATCTGTCGATGGAAGCGAAGTTTTTATGGATTGAAGCAATCACTTGGATGTTGGAATCTGCGGCTAGTACAATCCCTAAAAAATTTGGGATTGAAGACAAGTCCGCTTGATCCCTGCTGTATATGTCGATGATGGAATCAGGCGGAAGTTGATAAATTTGGGTCTCGAATTTAAAATCACAACAAACGTAGTGAGCAACTTTCTTGGTATGCAGATTGAATAACGCCCAGAGTATTTATGTATCAACGATAGTACCATAGTATACCTCAAAAAGGGTTTGACATGGACGAAGCAAATTCAGTGAAAACGCTTTCGGATCAAAGCGAAGATGGTTCGTAGAATGTTGTAGATACTCCGGTGCCATATTGTGAGGCTGACAACGGCAACTCGTTCGGATAACGCTTTTCCAGTGTCTCAGACTGTTCGGTTTCTATAACAACCGACTGGGGCTTAATTGATTAGAATTATCAAGTATCTACGGGAAGCCACTAAAGGAGGATTGTTGTTTTTGATTTGTAGTCAATTCAGTGTTGTATGACCTAGTAGGAGATACCAGGTTATTCAAAGAGTTAGGTATAAAAATTGGATTTCAAAAGCGTTATAAACACATCGAACTACGTCATTATTTTGTATGAGAATCTTACTTGGAAAATTAATTGACGTAGTCCATTAGCTGGTCGGAAGTTGCTGTTGTTGTACATCATCACGACACTGGCCAAAATATTGTCTGAAAAATCATCGATCATTGCTACTTCTCCTCAATGTTTCAACAGGAAAATTCGCGAGGCTATTTACATCATCAAGACCCCTAATAACTTGATTCGTGACGCTGGTTATAATTTGTCAGACATATGGAAGTGTGTCATCGCTACTGGCTGCGTCTCCTCCACTCCTGATTAATCGACAGCTTCGTCCGGTACGTTTGACTGGTTACAGTGAGTATAAAATCGTTGAGTTCTTCTGAGTTGGTTTACACGTTGAGTTACCGTGCTCTTTTAGTGTCTCCTCTTTCTTCCTGATGAAGCCTGTTAAGAAAATGGGTGAAACGTCGAGTTCTTCTTGACACGGTCCCAACCCAGAAGGCGTCCTTTTAATATTATAATGAGATTATTATTATATTATTATTATATGTAATCGTTAACCTCTTATACCTTTCGGTGTTGAGGTTGGTGCGTTAACGTATGTGGTCTTTTATTATTATTATATTATTATTCTATTATTATATTATTATTATTATTATTATTAGCCTGTACAAATCCCTATATGCATAGGCAAAGACCTCCCTCTGTTCTCTTATTCTTTGCACTTTTTTTCAAATCTACTCACTTATTAGTGAGGGGGTTTTGGTGTACTTAAATAAAATGAACTTCCTAATTCCTATTTTAATTTTAAAATATAAACTCAATTGCCGTGAAGCACTATTTGCTTTTCCAAAAATGATAAAAGAATGCAAAAAGATTTTAAATTAAGTTGTAGTCAGTTTCGAAAATTATAACAAGCATTAAATTTACTTTTATTGGCTATCAAGTTCACTGAACTTGGCAAATCTTGGATTTGGTTAATAACAGGAATCCTGCCGTAGGTAATTGTTTTGCTGATACGCTTGTTTGAATGCCACTGACAAAAACATTCGAGGTAATAGGGGACCGATGGGATCGATGTATATTTGCTCTAAATTCTAGAACATAATAGTAGAGGGTCTCTGTACTGAACTCCAAGCTGAGGCCAGATAATAATGCAACTGTTAAATAAAGGAGTAACAGCTTCACGATTGGCAGAAAGCCGTGAATAATGGAATCTACCGTTTAGTGAGTTATAAGTCGATATCCAACAGTGTGAACAATGAAATCCATTACTTACACGCGTACATCATAGGCGTATTATTACTTAACAGTCATAAGTTACTTTTTAAACCTACCTTCGGGATGCAAATCAAATATCCATTCCGGTTTATTTTTAAGGTGTACGTTTACAACATCATGTGGTACTCCTTTAACGAGCAAAATCAGACGAACTCGTTCGGCAAAAGGGCAAAATTGCATGGAATACAAACGCAGTTTGCCTTCTACTTTTGGTGGTTGTTTAGTACCTTCAAACAATTACATATTACATATTATTAATAAATACATAAAGCAAACAATAAATTAATAAATAAATAAATAAATAATAGAAAAAAGCTAAATTTACCTTTTTCCAGGTGTATCGCACTCATCTCGAAATAATACAACGAACTATTTCAGTGTAAAGTGTCTGATTATCGTTAACAGCTGTGATACACTAACACAGATATGTAAATATCAACTTTTGTAACTTTCACTTTAACGACAAGTCATCGCGAGGACTGAGATAACCAGATAATCAAGTCGAACGCTGAACGAAAACGCGATAACGATGCTGTTTACTTCAATCGAATTTTAGAATACTTGTTTGTCATCATTAATGTTGCTTTTTAAGTTTATTAGGCATGACATTAACATTAAATAGTGTTAATGACTTTGCAATTAATTGAAATAAAATAGTTTTATAAAGGATGCGAATGTATTGCTTTCTCAGGATGATATGCGTATTTTTCAAGTTGTTTAAAGTTCTCTGTTGCATGTATTCGAGTTGTTTCTAAAATATTATTTGTTTCATAATATGATGAAAATTTAATAATTTTCGTTTATTGGTTTTTATTATACCTAAAACGTATTATTGTTTTTATCGTATCATTGATTATAAAGACAACATTATATTAAACTTTTATTAACAATAATACATAACATAATAACATAGCAACTTCCAACTTCATAATTCGTTAGTTACATAACATAATAACATAGCAACTTCATAATTCGTTAGTTACATAACATAATAACATAGCAACTTCATAATTCGTTAGTTACACACTATTTGTGTACATGAATTGTTGCCAATGATACGATAAAGCTTGAAATATAACTCGAATATTTGCGATTTAAACCGACTCGGACGTTACGTAGTTGACTCGGCTTGCGCCTCGTCACCTAGCAACGTCCTCGACTATTATAAATCGCATAATATTCTTGTTATATTAATAGCTATAATTATACTGCTTAAGCTGAATTATTAAACTATCTGAAGGTACGCCTGCAGTACCTACGTCCTGAATTCGAAGTTCACCGATAGAATTTTCGAACGAAGAAGCACTACAGTGTTGTTTAAATGAGGCAAAAGATTTGTTTAGAGAACACAATAATGGTAACAATAATTTTATTAAATCCTTCACTTACAGGTTAACCAAACTTATAAGGAATCACTCAGTATTTCCGATTTTGTTAAGTATTTCTGAAAAATTTCTAATGGAAAATGAAAAGCACTTTATACTAAACTAGTTTAATGATTAACAATTAAAAAAAATGTAACCAATGGTTGAAATTAATAGAAACTCACAAAAAATGTAAAAATATAAGATTGAAGTGGTTGGTTAAAGAAAAATTAAAACTGTTTTTTCAGTTTTAATAGTCAGGGTTGCCGTTTTCATTTGTAATTTCATGCATGGTACTGCTACTGCATTTAGCTATCTTCTTGTCCAATCTGTGCATTAAAATCCCCTAGTAACACTGTAGCATTATATTTTGGGATACCTACTATCACATAGGTTTTGCAGTTCTTCGTAAAATATCTCCTTGCATTCCTCTGCAGCGTCTTCGTGCATATACATTAATAAAATTTCTCTTTAACGCGTAGCTTACGTATTCGTTCATTAACTGGTTCGAAATATAAAATCGAGATTTTGGCCTTATCGTCGTTAACCAAGAAGCCCGTCTCTCTATGTCCTTGCTTATCACCGCCGCTATACATTAACGTAAACCCTTCTTTGCTCAGTGCTCCCTGCCCTTTCCATCTTATCTCTTGTAGAGCTACTATGCTTATATTATATTTCTCAAGCTCATTAATTATTTCATTGAGCTTACCTGGTGCCACCATGGTCCTGACGTTCCACGTAGCAAGTTTTATTACTTCCCTGTCAAATAGCCTTGTGCTCCTGCAGCTAAACTTTCTGCTTCCGTGCCCTTTTTCATTGCTATAGTCATCATCTTGGGTTTGGCAGTCCAGTCTAGCCAGTTGAATTTCTTTAGTATATATTGTTATGCAATTCTAATAATTACAAAACATTTTTAAAAACTAATTCTTGAACTTGTTACACGTTGGGCCAGCCAAAAATATATGTTGTGTTGTGAACATAGATGCATGTGTAAATACATAAAATCAAATACCAAACAATAATCGATTACAAGCTCAATTCAAAGTTTTTTTCTTTTACATGGGTTCTAGCTGTAGTTAGGATTCAAAAGATTGCAATAATTTAATGTTGACAAATTATTTTTAGATAGTTGAATAGTAAATAAATTTAAAATCATACGTTCACAATAAAAATTCATTAAGTTTCGAATTAACAATTACTTCATAAAATTTTCAAAATTTAAACAGACTTTATAAATTACTTTAATAAAAATTACAACAATCAAAAACAAATTAAAGAAAAATAAAATTATTTTAATCCACTTATCTGGTGTCTTCTCATCATTTCGGGACAGTTTTGTGATTCTTGAAGTCTGACATCGCTGCATTCATAACCAGCTGTTCTGCGTTGAAGCCCATGAATTCCAATTCCAACACTTCCAATGGTAAGTCTTTGAATGAAATTGTCTTTTGCTTATTAATAACTTTTTTTCACTGTTTAATAACTTATTTTCCTTTTCAGGATCCTCGTTTTATGTTAAGGATCACCATTCAAATTCGTAGTTAAATAAAACGATGTTTTATTTAAAAATAACAATTTAAATAATTTATTTTAACGAAGAAAATTCACATTAAACAAATTAAACAACCCACTTGGTTTAATTATCGACGTTTACATAAATGTAAATATTATTATTATTATAACACTATTCAAAATTTCTTTACAACTATTTATTATTAATAATTTTCACTTATACTTTGTTATTATTTATTTTAATTGGTTTTGTTTTATTTTAATTCAATTATTTTAACACTTTTAATTTAAATCATTCTTAAAACACGTGATATTCGTTTCAAAACATCTCGTTGCTACCCGACATTCAAATGTTTTTAATTCTTCTAGAACAAACAAAAGAACGCTACTACGTCATAATAACAAAATTGGGAGCGTTTCAAATACGTGCATCCCCATTCCCCAATGGATTTTTACGAGCAACTGACTGTAATTTCTTTTGTTAAAACCAAGTAAAATAACTAAATTTAGCCAATTTTCAAACCATCTTTAACTTTAACTACCTAATTACGCTTAATTATTAATCAAAATTTATTATTAACTAAATGAAAAATATTTATACTAACTAACATTGACTTTTAATTTAATTTTTTATTTAAACTAATCCTATTTAATATTATCTTTAAAGAAAATTGTTTTAACTCCGTTCTTGGTTTAAAACCCTACTTGAATTTACCTATTTTTCAAAATTATTAATAAGTAAACTAAAAACTATTCAATTATACTAATTATGATAAAATAATGAGATTTTGTCTCTTATCACTTTTCTCTATTTTCATCCGCTTAGCTGATAATTGCATTTGAAATTTGACGTTTATTAAAATTTACATTTTTATTAATAATTTTAATAATTATTGCTTTTAACATTTAAATTATTGACAAAATTAAATCTTACATGCTCTAAAACATTTTAGTTATGTTTTATGCTTTGTCTCAACCTTTTAAAATAAGAAATTTATAACTTTCTATTTCTTACATACATTTGTCCTTGAAATTTACCTTTTTTACATAATACGTTATGATTTTAACTTTACTCATTATTTCTAGCACAACAAACTGATCTAAATGTTCCAAAATACTACTTCATCGAGAAAAATCAGCTTTGTAAATTGAAATAAAAATCTGGATATTTGAATCTGTATCCTTCATTGTCAACTTTAAATATCGTTTTTATAACTTATTTGTAGTTAAAATTTACTTTATAGTATTTAATTTGTATTAATAAATCATAAACAATTAATAAAATGATTTTACATCAGAAATCAACTTGGTATTCATTTTTATATACTTGGTGTGTGTAAAATTGTGTTAACAAAAATATTCATAATTTGTATAAATTGTTTGTGTTACTTGTATGAATGTATTAATGTTATATAAAATGTTTTATGCTCAAAATACACAACAATATATATATAATCTATCCCTCTTCTACTGTTAAGTGTAGAGGGTATTATAACTAAATATTACATACTTAAATATAACTAAATAATACATTGTTAAAACTAAATATTTCATTATTATTATGACTAATTGTTTCATTTTTTTTCGATATACTCTCTGGTGCTTTCTATGCTCAGTGTTTCTCTTATGTTATCATTTTTTATTTTGTCCATTATCGTTACTTTTGCTACTTGTCTTAAATATTTCATTTCTGCAACCTGAATTTTCTTGTGCAGCTTTTTGGTCATTACCCACGATTCGCAACCATAAAGTAATGTCGGTAGATATATGGTTTGGTATACTGTCATTTTTGTTTTATTGCTTATTTCCTTTTTATTGATGAAGCCTCTTTTAATGCTATTGAACATTTTCGACGTTGCCGCTAATCTGTTGTTGATTTCTTCATCCAGTTTTCCAGTATTGTCTATAACTGATCATAAATATTTTATATTTTCTACCTGCTCCACTGTCTGATTTTTGATTTGTAAGCTTATTTTTTGCTCTTTGTCGTTTGTTATCACTACTGATTTCGTCTTGTTGATGTTGATTCTCATTCCTTTATCTTCCAGTTCTTTGTTTCATATGTCCACGTTAAATTGTAGATTTTTCTCTGTATTTGCCATTACTACTACATCATCCGCAAACACACAGTCACCCACTTCCACAGCCTTCAATTTGTTATATACAACAATCATTTTCTTACTTCGACTGCTAACATTTTTTATTATTCCATCCATGAATATGATGAACAGCAGTGGGCTGAGGTTTCCTCCTTGTCTAACGCCTTGTGTAGTTCGGAATTTATCAGTCTCCCTGTTGCTTGTTTTAATTATGTTATCTGTTTTCTTATACAGTGATTTTATTGCTTCTATCAGTCCTCTTGCCACTCCATTGCTCTCCAAAGCGTTCCATATGTTTTGCCTCGTCACCATGTCAAATGCCTTCTCCAGGTCGATACAACACATATATATTTCTTTATTGTATGGTAGAAATTTCTCTATTGTATTTCTGATTGTAAATATATGGTCTTGAGTACAATGTCCAGGTCTAAATCCGCTCTGCGCCCCATGGAGTTTATCTTCTATAAACTTTCTTAGTCTTTCTTCTAAAATGATCTCGTATACTTTACAAGCTGTGCAGAGCAGTGATACCCCTCGGTAATTAGTACATTCCCTTGGATTTCCCTTTTTGTAAATTGGCACTATGACTGAAATTCTCCAATCTTTTGGGACTGTTAATGTATTCCATGCTTTATTAATAATTTTATGTAATAGCTCAAATCCTTCTTCGCTCATGCATTTAAGTAGCTCTGCTTTCATCCCGTCTATTCCTGCTGCTTTCCCATTCTTCAGCTTTCCGACAGCTTTTTTTACTTCTTCAAATTCTATGCTATCATTTTCTTCTAAATTTATGGTTGTATTTTGTGCTCCTGTTTCTATTTCATTCTCTTCTATATCCACACCATCCAATATATCCTGAAAGTACTCCTTCCATCTGTGCATTATTTTACTATCTTCGTTGATTATCTTTCCTTCTTTGTCTGTAATTTGCGTCATTTTGTTTTGTCTTTCTTTGTTTTTCATATTCTTTAAGGCTCTATAAAACAATTTGTGGTTAGATATACTGTCTTTTTCCATCTTTGTCCCAAAAACCTCCCATTCCTTTGACTTTGCTATTTTAACCTCCTCTTTTACTATCTGTCTAGCTGTTTTATAGTTTTCATAGGTTTCATTCGTTTTCTTTTTTAAATATTCTTTCCATGCAGTCTTTTTTCTTCTGATAATATTTTTTATATCTTCATTCCACCAACTCGTTCTTTTCTTAGATCCTCCGGTTATTGCTACCCCGCATGCTTTAGAGCCGGCCTTGTATATAATTTCTTTAAATTTTTTCCATTTTCCTTCTAGCGTCGCATGTTGTAGCTCTTTTTCTGCACACTGAATCTCCTCAGTTATGCATTCTGCGTACTTGTCTCTTATCTGCTGTTCTTGTAATTTATATGCCTTAATGGTTTTTGTTTCTTTTTGTTTAATTTCTCCTACTGTCACATCACAATGTTTTCCTTCGTTATTTTTCATTTTTGCTACTAGCAGGTAATGATCTGTTGATAACTCTGCTCCTCTATATACTCTTACATCCTGTATGCTTCTTCTATTTGCTTTCTCTGTAATGACGTAGTCGATTATTGATTTCTCGCTTCTTCCTGGTTCTTCTCTCGTATATTTATGACAGTCCTTACGTTGAAAGAAGGAATTTTGTATCACCAGTTCATTTTGTATACAAAAGTCTATTAATCTTTCGCCATTCCTGTTTATTGCATTTTCACCATGTGTACCCATCACTCCTTGTTTTCCTTTAGTGTCGTTACCTATTCTCGCATTGATATCTCCAGTAATTATAACAGGGTTTTTAACTTCATCATACACCATTTGTAACTCATTCCAAAATTGGTCTTTTTCATC
The DNA here is from genome assembly GCA_963082815.1 of Melanotus villosus. Lineage (NCBI taxonomy): Eukaryota > Metazoa > Arthropoda > Insecta > Coleoptera > Elateridae > Melanotus > Melanotus villosus. The sequence goes on along the minus strand of OY720425.1, from coordinate 12,480,633 downwards.
CTTAGTATCGTTTTGCCCTGGTCCATATACTATTATTAATTCCATTTTCTCATTATTACTATGACCAATTGTTACTCTCATTATTCTTTTATTTATTGCTTTCCATTCGACTAATTTCTTCATATAATTTGTGCTTAGCACGCAACCTACCCCTGCTTCAGCTCTTCTATCCATTTCTACTCCGGTATATATTATGTCATAATCCTCTATAATCATTTCTCCTAATCCTTTCTTTTTCGTCTCTGTGATAGCCAGTATTTCTACTTTCAATTTCTTCATTTCTTGTATCACTTCATATTCTTTCCCATTTAAACTTCTTATATTCCATGTTCCTATTCTATACCATTTGCATGCTCCTGCGTCATGTCCCTTATTTATTTCCTGAACCCTACAAATTTTATCCGGGATTGGGTTAATATCCCGGACTTCCGCATCTAGTTTTTTGTTTCTACTAATTTGTCCAGAGATTTATCCCAGTAGTGCATCTTTCCGTTAATATTTAGTTTCTGATATCCTATTTTAACTATCTTTCCTGAACTTCTTAAATCTTTGGCTGTCTTCCTCAGTTCATACTGGATTCTTCTTTCTTCCTTTTGTAAATCCTCTTCGATATACAAATTTCTTCCTCTCAATTTATTTTTGGATCTCATTATTTTCTGTTTATCTTCATAATTATTCAGTTTCACAAGTATAATTTTATTTACTCCTCCTTTGTCTAATTTTATTGCTTCCTTAATGTCAGTTTCGATCTGTAGATCTCTCTCAATCATTCTTTTTACATCTTGGGTCATTGTAGTATCCGTTGTTTGTAATCCTTTTATAATGACATTATTTTTCCTATTTTCTTGGTCTTGCCGTATAAATTTTTTCTGTATACTTTCATTCCTCTCATCTGCCTTATTTTCTATTTCCATCATTCGTTTTTCCAATTCGTTCAATCTCTCTTTTAAATCTTGATTTTCATTTTTTAGTTCTTTTACGAGTTCCATTAATTCGCTTATTGTTTTCTGTCCTGCTTTGATATCCTTCACGTCTTCCATTAAACTTTTCATCATCTGCAGTAATTCGTCATATTGGTTGCTTCCTTTCCCCATTTCTTTGTTCTTTTGAGTTCGCTTCTTTAGGTTTAATCTGTTTGTTTTTGTTATTATCAACGTATTCTACCGACAACCGCGTAAAAGACAGGATCCCAGTCAACCCGTCGTGAAACTGCCTTTATCAGTAAATCGGTATTTATTATTCAGATTGTAGCGTTTTTAGTTGATCATTTCCCCTATGTGCGGTCCTGTTTATAGACAGGTACCGGCCGTGAGTGCCTCTTATCTTAAACGCTACGCTCCAATTCTAGTTTAGTTAATGATCTTGTGTAAATAAAATTTTGCTTTTGTATCTTGATTGTCTATTTGTCACTAATACTAACTTTAATCACCTAACTATGAACCTAGTTTGTTTTGTTTTGTGAAACTGAGCTCGCAACGCCCAAAATTTGAATTTCTTTAGTATTATTTTTAATTTCCGTCAGGGTTTCATTCATATTAGTCTTTATTTCCTCTTTAATTTCCGTAACAAACTTTTGCATCATATTCTTTAACTCCTCAATTTCTGCTTCTTCGATTTACTAGTTTGTGACGATCTGACTATTACCTTATTCCTCTTCTCTTTCGTCCTCTCTTCCTCTTTTCTTGGGTGTTTCCGAACCGACGCTGTTTGTTCTACTTCTCGATGCGCATGATATTACAAATGAAAACAGACTCCTGCTCTGTGACCTGGCGGCAGCGCAGAACCTAATAAATAGCACCAAATTCCAGCACAAGGCGTTACATAAAGGGATGTGGATGATACCAGGAAGTAGAGGGGCAAACCAGATCAATCACATTTTGATATAGAAAAGAAGAGAAGCGGGAATACAAGATGTGCTAACATATCGCGGCCCAAATTGTGATTCCGATCATACATCGTAGTAGCAAAAATGCAACAATGCATTGAGAATATCCGGAGTGGAAGAAGCAGTATCCAGAAAAAATGGAATCTAAGCAAACTCCATAATGCGCAAGTAAAATATCAGTACCTTACATAAAAAATATCGATAAGAACCTCACCAAGACGAGAGTATAGAAAAGAAATGGACGGACATAAGTACGGCCATACAGAGAACAGCTGGAAGCAGGAAGCGTCGGGGACGGAACAAACAAAAAATAGAAATGCCGAATGGTTCGCCCAAGAATTCAGAAAATGGAGGAAGATAATTTGCATAACAGAACAAGAAAATTTTACAAGCAAGTCAAGGAACAGGCCGAGAATTATAACAGAGGAATATAAGTCTGTAAATACAAGGACGGCAACCACATTACGGACAATAGTAAAATATTAAGCAGGTGGAAAAATCACTTTGAGGAAATCCTAAACGTCAAAAACATAATAGAAGAGGAAGGTGCACTGAAACAGCGGCAAGACAGAGAACAGCAGGATTGCCCATCGCTCGAAGAAGTAGTGAAAGTGATAAATAAACCATAAAGCACCCGGACCGGATAATATAGTTGGGGAATTAATAAAACAAGTCAGAAGCAGATTACATAAGCAGATCCATGAACTCATAGTAACTATTTGGGATAAGGAAGAGCTGCCTAGCGCGTGGAATGTTGGCTTAATAATTCTAATCTTCAAAAAAGGCGAACGCGGCTTATGTGAAAATTACAGGGGTATAACACTGTTAAATGTTGCGTACAAAATATTCTCCTGTGTTTTATATGTATAATCGTTTAGCTAAACACAACGAGCTGCAAATCGGCGAATACCAAAATGGCTTCAGGGCCAATCGATCCACAACTGATAGCATATTCATCATGAGGCAGATGTTTGAAAAATGTGTTGAGCATAACATACAACTACACAATCTGTTCATAGATTTCCAACAAACCTTTGACAGAATAAAAAGAGAAAAAATCTGCGAATTTTTACGATAAATGCAAATACCCATCAAATGAATTAAGCTTGTTAAAATTACATTACAAAATAGAGCAATGGTGGTTGTACAGCTGTCACGTGCTTATTCCGCACTACGACATTTAATGGGGACGTTGGAAGTCCTGTGGCACTCGGCTAGCAAAACAGTGGAGAAGGGGGGTTCCAAACGCTTAAAACCCTTCAATTAGGGGTGGTCGTAATCGGGATAGAAGTTAGGGCGTCATTACGGAATGTCACCCAAAGATGGTTACGAAGAACGTACCGCATATAATTCCTCTAGGGCTCGAAGGGGTTGGGTTTGCTGCACCCTGCTGCAAGATGTGACTTACCTTGCTTACTGAAATAGCTTTCTTACTGAAAGAAAATCACTGGTAGAAAGGCTCACACGCTATACACAAATATTCTAAAGTACACACAATAAACACAATTACAAAGGAATTTAATGAATGCAAGTAAAACTCAAAATACGACACAAAAGGGGGTTCATAAATTCAATCTTAAAGTATATGAAAAGGTGATTAAAGGAGACCACATTTATTTCACTTTAAGGCAAAAATAATTAACAACTAGGTTCCCTTAATCGCAGTTAAAAGAAATGATGATGGCAAATACAAAACTTAAACTAAAAATTCAATTACAAATAATTACACACATGCGACATGAAATACATAAAAATGCCACGGCAATTCGCAATGTTTCTAAATTATTAACACTAAAACGAAACGGTAACACACACTAGTTGAAGACTTAACGCTTGTTGAACGAAATAAACGGAAGGAATGATGCTTGAAGTACTTAAATTATTGACAATAAAATTTAACTGGTGCCTTTATCCACGAGTAAATACAAAAATTAATAAACCAACCTGGCGAACTGGTTTGTCAGCGGTCCTCAACCTTTACAATGTGAATATACAAATCCGCCTGAAGGCGATTCACAAAACCTTCAACATTACCACCGGACAAACACATCGACCAGAAATCGGCTACTAAATTATGGCTTGAAATTACTGTTGAAACACAAACGGCAAAAGCAGGTGCAGCGTAAAGGAAGAGTAAATTACCTAGCGAGATGTACGAGTACGTGGCAGACGTGAGACTGGGGAGTGCTATGATGGTGGTAGCTCAAATGCAACCGATGGTGTCCTTCTTCCTGGAAACGGGCGCAAAACAACGAAGAATAATCCTAAGGCTGTAGGTTTTCTTAACCCCTTATATAAGGAAATTGTGTGAGACGGTACTTCGACTTTTACTAACTTTCACACAAAACTTCTTTTCGGAACTATATGGCACTCTTTAATATATCCGACTAAGCCGTAATTTAGTTTTTCCACGAAAACTAACGAGAGATTTGAGGCCTTTCCGTTGATTTAAATATCCAAGCTGAAAACGATAAAACCTGCACGTTCGTCTTAATCTGGAGCTTCCTATGAAGACGTCCGATATGTTCGAAAAGCTGTCACGTACTAACGAGGGGGATAGGATACTCAAACCACATTGAGATATGTCAGCTGACATAGCCTCGCGTGCAGGGGATTCTCCGAACCTTATCAACAAGAAGCTGCATTAAATGAAATAAGATGACATCATGCGTCGACAAAATGCACGTGAATTAGGTAACCTTGGGATTGTTAACAAAGGGAAACTTCTACAACGACGAAATATTGGTGCTTTGAAGATTTCGTAGAACTGCAAGGAAACGCGCTGACGTGGTCTAACCTTGCATTCCCTACAGACTAAAATGAATTTAAACTGTAGCAAAAATAACATAACAAAGCACGAGATTAAAATTCTCTCTAGCCCTAATACAAGCTTCAATCCTGTGGGGAATGCTTCTAATCAAACTGTCAACTTGTTCTTGAGGTAAGTTTGTCTATTCCTCTTGAGCGGCTTCAATGACCTGTTCTACATTTCTTGCAGCTCTATTCCTTCTTTTAATGACGTCCCACACATGCTCAATCGGATTAATATCAGGTGAGCAGGCAGGCCATCCCAGAACAGTGACAGCTTCTGTTTCCAGAAATTCTGTAACAACTCTGCTGGTATGTGGAGCGGCATTCTTTCTTCTTCTTTAGTAGCCCCTCTTCATCAACTCCTGGACATAGGCTTCTCCTTGTTCCTTCCAGTGTACTTTATTCTGTGCCACTTGGCGCCAATTTCTCCCAATTTTCGATTTGATGTTATCTATCCAACGAGTCTGTGGTCTTCCCACGCTCCTCTTATGTAATCTTGGCCTCCATTGCAGGACCCGTTTAGTCCATCTTGTGTCATCCTGTCTGGCTACATGGCCTACCCAACTCCACTTAGATTGAGCAATTTTTTCTACTACATCCGTTACTTTTGTCCTTTTTCTTATTTCTTCATTTAGGATATGGTGTTTAAGGTTTATACCCAACATTAATCTTTCTATCGCTCTTTGCGTTGTACTTAATCTATTTACTGACTTAACGGTAAGTGTTGTTGTTTCCATTCCGTAAACCATTACTAGATGTATACATGTATTGAAGATTATTGTTTTAAGGTTTATCGTAACACTGGCGTTCATTAAAATATGCCCGAGCTTTCCCACTGCTGCCCAAGTCATACGTATTCTACGGGGTATTTCGGCACTTTGATTGTCCTTGTCATATTTCAGCTTGTGACCCAGGTACACATATTCATCGACGTTCTCTATCTCGGTTCCTGCTATGTTTAGTGTGACTCGTTCTGGGGTCATGATCTTGGTCTTTCCCAGGTTCATCGTCAATCCAACAACTTCTGATCTTATTTTTAACTGTAGGAGCATTTCCTCTAGCTCCTCTAGGTTGTTACTAATTAGAATTACGTCGTCCGCAAATCTAAGATGATTTAAATATCGTCCGTCGATATTTATGCCTTTATTGTCCCATTCCAGCTTTTTGAAAAAAACCTCCATCGCAAGGGTGAATAATTTGGGCGAGATTGTGTCGCCTTGTCGAACTCCACGTTTAATTTGTATTTTGTTGATCTTTAGGTCCTCATCCAGTTTAATTTGGAGAGTTGCTTTGTCATATATAAATTTGATCAAGTCTCTATATCTCGAGTCGATTCTAGCGTTGTTCATTGCGTTGAGTATTGACCACATCTCTATAGAGTCAAAGGTGTTGTTATAATCTACAAAGGCTAAGTGGAGTGGCACATTATATTCCGTGCATTTCTCCATTAACAAACGTATTGTTTGAAGATATTCAGCGGTGCCATAGCCCTTGTGAAAACCAGCCTGCTCAGGGGGTTGGTAGTTATCAAATTTGTTTAATAATCTATTCGTTAACAATCTATAGGGGTGTGGGAGGAGGCTTATTGGTCGGTAATTGTCTGATTTTAACATGTCTCCCTTTTTATGTAAAAGAATGGCCTGAGCATTTTGCCATGACTCCGGGATTTTACCTTCAACAAGACATTTGTTCAAGAGAATTTGTATTGCTTTTAATGTCACGGCGCCTCCCATTTTTAGCATTTCACAAGTGATTCCATTTTCCCCGGGAGCTTTTCCATTTTTCATTTGTGAGAGCGCGTTTTCTATTTCTGTTGTAGTAATTTCGGGGATATCCTCTGAACCCACATTCCTAATTTCCTTCGAGATTATGTTTTCTGGCGGTTGATTTATTGATGAATACAGTTGCCTGTAGTAGCCTTCTATGATCTTTATTAATTCGTCTTTACTTGATTTCACCGTTCCATCTTCATCCTTGAGTTGTAGCGGCATTATCGTGCATGAAAACGAAATTGTTTCCCATTGCACCTCTCCACAGCCTAACTATGGGTTTTAACACCAAATCAACATATCTGTCTCCTGTTACACTCTGCCGTAGTACCTCCCCAGAATATTACAGTTCCGCCTTTATATTTTGGGACAGATCTGGCAGTTTGTAGTCTGGCCTATCTCCCTCGACCTTTTAAAACATGAATTCGACGGTCATCTGATCTCAGACCAATTCTGGTTTTATCTGAAAAGGGGATATTTTGTCAGTCTTCAATTGTCCAGTTCTGGTTTTCCAGACACCAATTTAGCCGATCAATTTTGTTCTACCTGGATAACACGGGAACCTTTAACTGTCTCCTGCTAAATAGATTTCGGACACGAAGTCTCTTTCGTATTATTTCAACAGAAACATTAACCTGTAGCCTGCCAGAGTTGCCTTTTGAGCTCTGGATGAGAAGAGGTTGGATTTCGTCTAGCTATTTGAGTTAAAAACCGGTCTTGTCGATCAGTAGTTACTCTGCGACGACTTTATCTAGGACTGTTCTTTAGAGGTTTCAAATCCAAAAATCTGGCATAGGTTTTTGAAAGACACCCAGCATTGCTGTGATTTTCCTTTGCGACATTCCCTGCCCAACAAGAGTAATAATTCTTCCCCTCTGAACTTCTGACAAACCTACGTAGGGCATAATTAGCTTTATGCACGATCGCATTATAATGTGTCAATTATGTCTGAATTTGTTTGAGATAAACGTCTATTTATAGCCCGTGGGTGTCTTTATAGGCCGCCGGTCTATAATGAAACGTCAAAAATTGATAAACAGTTTAACAGTCTTATAAAGAATTTTTTTAAATTAAAATCGAATGTATGCTCTTTATTAGAACTCTATTTAGGGTAATTTGTATTAACAACACAGTTAACACAATTATTTATGTGAATATTCCTAGGCGTAAATGCTTCAACCATTTGACAGTTGTCAGTAAAAAATTAAAATAATTGAGCAACTAACTACTCGATGTGGGTAGAAAATTAATTTATTCCTTTTATTTCAGTTTTAAAATCTTCGATCGTGCATAAAATTATGTATGTACCACTGGCGTAACTTGCTTTTATGGCCTTCGACGTGTCTTTAGCCCTCGACTAGCGTCTCGGGCTCAAAATCACGTCTCAAGCCATAAAAGCATCTTTACGCCCTTGGTACATAAATAACTATTTTTGAACATAAAGTTAAATTTACTCTACCACCTCTGGAAACAAATGACAATTTTTATCAATGCATCTATGATCAACTATTAACGAAAACCTGTCTTATTTTCAATAAAAACCTTTATCTCCTATCTGCATAAAACGGTTTCATACATTTCTTTTGATTAGTAAGAAATACTAGGTGATTCCAGTTATTCTCTTAGATTAAGCAGTTATCAATAATTGAGATAACTAAGATCAAGGCTATCTTGTTATTAAAAAAAACTAAACATTTTTTGTTAATCGAAATAACATAGGAATATTATACATCACTGAAATCAGAACATATTGTTCCATTCCACTATGGAAACATCTAATATGGCCCTCATAAGAAACACCAAACACGATGATGGTGGAAGATTGTTGACTAAATCATATTTTAGAACGTAAAAAGTTGCCTTAAGAAAGTGTTTATAATTTTCTGAAATGATTTCAAATAAAGGTTTGGGAAACAGAAAACGCAATTTAAATTTTTCCGTTTTATATAATAACTTTTAGCTTAGGTAAAGTTTCTCTACCGCATATACACATAATTAAACACAAAATTCTGCAAACGTGAAAACTCAAAACTGAATCAGCCTCAAGTAGAGGTGAGAAATGTCCATAGACATTAATGCGACAATTTGCTTTTCAATATCAAATCAGCAGATGAAAGCAACAAAGAAAAGGACAAATCATCGGAAAAGGTAAAGCCACCCCCTATATTCATACATGGAGTAAGCAAATTAAAGTCCCTCACAGATACATATGTTAAATGAACAAACTAAAGGCAAGTATACCATTAAATTAGTGGAGAACATACAAGCCAAGATCCAATTATTCTGTGGCAAAGACTACAGTACCGTTATCAAAATTTTAAAAGAAAAAGCACAGAATTCCACTCATTCCAATCAAAGAAAAATAGAACATTTAGGGTAGTTTTGCGTGATATGCATCCTTCAAACCAAGCAGGGCTTAATTCCACAATCTTAAAATAAAATTCAAAAATTTTTTGTCCATCACACCTATTGTAACATCTATCCTGGGACACGCTGTATAAATCTATTACAATTTTCAAAATCATATCTGGAAGGAATAATTGATAGAATAATGTTTGATTTAAACAATTTTTCGTTTGTTCCACATGACAAATCTTGGGCATAAATAAGAACTGGTCCTAAGATAGGAGATATAGATTCTTTCTTATTTTTAGAAAATATATTTAGTAACCACAGGATTAAAATTTAACAACGACTGCTTTCTGCTGCTTATTAGTTGTCATAATGAGGAGCTGTGAACTTCAGCACTGCGAAGTTATTTTAGTCGAACATACTAAAAATCCTCTAGTGAGTTATTATACTTAGAGAATGAGCACTAGCAAAAGAATTTAACTATCCTTAATCAACCGTCAGTTCGGTTTAAAAAAAATCAGGAACGTTTAACAGCGAAATGAAAGCCAGGAAACGGGGAAAAACTAAGAGTGAAAGAGGAAAAGAAAGAACGTGTCAAATTCACAGTTGTCATCGCGTGATGTGGTTAGAAAGGTAAAAATGTTTCAATTATACGTACAAAAAGTCAAGCTTAGAGCTGGTTTGAAAAGTTACAGGGCCCAAATTGCACCCGATCGCGACACTAAACAAAACTGTAAACTACAAAACGGCGATCAAAGAAATTATACGAAATATTTTTAATAAGATATGAATTCGTGGTAATGGATGATGAAACGTGTATCAAAACAGACTTCAAGCAAACACCAGGGCAGGAGTTTTACACTAGTAGAAGTCGTGAAGATGCACCAAAAGATAATATACAAAAAAAGGTCAACATTTTCATAGAAATACTTAGTCTGGCAAGCCGTTTTAACTTCTTTGTAGTTTTCCATAAAGTTTCGAACTTCCTTCAGGACTGTGCGAAGTCTATGAATTTATCTGAAATTCAAAATTTGCTTTATCTTGCCTCGAACTTTTCGTTTGTCTTGGACTAGCCCTTTAATATGTAGTGGTAGGTTATGGGTTTCCCATTATTTTTTTAATTTCCAATGTTGATTGTCATGCGGCGGCCTGAAGTAATTTAGTGAAATACTGCACTACGTACTACCACGTGCAAAAGTAATGACACGCCTAACATTTGTTATTGTATGATAAACAGCCTTGCAGCAGTCGATGAGTAACTTGGGCGTAACCATAAGACCTTGTTGGTAGGATTAACAAGTTAGAATAAGAAAGTTACTCATCGACTGCTGCAAGGCTGTTTATCATTCAATAACAAATCTTAGACGTGTCATTACTTTTGCACGTGATAGTACATCTTCAATTTCTCGGGATTCTTTCATTCCAAAACTTAATATACATTAGACTGTATTTTCATGCAGTGTGTTAATATCGGACATACGACTGTAAGTGAAATTGACCTCCAATTTTACTTATCAGACTGTGAGCACTTGACCCGCAACATATTCGAGGAATAAAGATAGCGGAGCACAGTAAAACTCTTTGAAGTGAGGTCTGTTGCTTTACTTGAAGATGCTCAATTTATGCAATTTGTAACAAACCAGCTCCAAATGAGTCCATCTTATGTCTGCAGAACGTGGCATTCATGCCCATCAAGAAATGGGTCTGGACAAGGCCATGAAAGAAAAATTACCCTCGGGACGACCGGTATGTTATTAATTCTTGTCTTCGCAGACAAACTACTTCTGCTCGTGAGCTACAAAATCTGCTTCCAGTGTGACAATTTCCGATTAGACGGTTAGAAGACCACTCAAGATCATCAATCTGACTTTTCGCAGGTCTTCGCGAGCTACTTGCTTGAACAGAGATCACAAGACCTCGATTATATGTAGGAAATGGACCAATTCTGAGCTAGATGGGTCATGGTTTGGGGTGGCATCAGTATAAACGGTCACACCGCCTTGATTGTCATTGCCGACGTCTCAACACACAAATTTATGCTGAGGCGATTCTTCAAGAGCATGTTGTGCCATTTTCAAACGATTTCGGTGATGGCTTCATCCTACAACAGAGTAATTTTGTTGTAGAATTCATACCGAAAATTTGACAACAAATTTTCTTCGGGAAAAATAAATCTCAGACGAGTCAGACATAAATTCAATCGAACACGTTTGGGATTTACTGAATAGGTATATTAGGAAGCGTCTGCTGCACTTGAGATTATTCAGGAGTTGGCTGAAGACATTGGGGAAGAATGGCGAAATTTTCCATAAAACATCTTATTCTTAGCATGCCTCGACGATGCCAATGCGCTGCTAAAGCTCAGTATTCGGCCGTTAACGGAATTCCATTAGATTTGAAGTGATAAAACACATTTTGATTTTGGTAGTTTTCTCAATAATTTGGTGTTGCGTTGGAGCAAATTTGTTGTTTGTATCTTGTTAAAGTAATTTTGAAAGAATAATATACCAAAGTTGATACTTGCGTCTGTCTTTAATTTCAAAAATGTTGCACTGGTAAAAAACGGTTCCCCTAATTTTGTTGATATTGTAGTTGTTTATTGGTTTATTTATTAAGCGAAATCTAGGCTTTCGGATTCCAAGTATCTTGAAGAGCATCTGATATGGTGGGTGACACCACCCAACTAGAATTTTTCTGAAGCCAAAGGACTTCTGCCACCGATATGGATCTTAATCGAAACAAACAAGGCATTGGTACGAAATTTAGAGTTTTGCTTCGTATCCGATTCAGATACAGAAGGTGGGGACTTAAAAAGACACACTTTTACGATAGTACAGTAGCCAGCAGATTGATAGCTGACCGCTAATGCGCATAATTAATCGTTGGTTAAACTTTCGACTTTGTGTCAACCAATTATCTAAGTTATCACTGCTTATCAGCCAAACAATACCAAAGTTGTTATCACCGGAAACAGAAACTGCTGTGAAAATTCTATTCAAACAAGGTTATTCCAAAAGAGCCATCCAAGCTCAATTAAAATCAGATTGAACTGATATCAATTTGGGTGCAATACAAAATGTGATCCACTGTGAAGGTGTACGGTGCCAATTCCAGGTCCAAAACATTCCTCGTCCGCCTTTAAAACGGAAACCTACAAAGGTAACTCACGAAGTCAAAAAGAAGATCTCCAGAACGTGCAGCAAGGAAAATCCGCCGAGTCAACTGATGGCCAAAGCAAACGGAGTCGACCCTAAGACTATCCGGAAGGTCATCTATGGAGATTTGAGGAAAAAAGAAGGTCAATGAAGATAAAGTTCATGTGCTAAAAGCAAGACAAATGCACGGAAGCTGTACGAGAAGCGTCTTACGGGTTAAAAATCAGAGTATGTGGTGTCACCGGATGAATCTGGGTTTAGAGTGAGTGGATTGTTGCAATGGGAAACGTAAGATTTGTTATGTCAAAGATGGTAAAACCGTGCCCGAAACTTGGATTAGTGAAATAAAGGTTCCTAACTCATGGTGGTCGGAATCATTTCGGGAAGAGGACACTTAGAAGTTAACCGAGTACCAGCAAAAATGAAAAAGAATGCAAAGCACTATGTCGAAAAAATATTGAAGCCTTTGGTGGAAAAGAGAATTTCGGAACTTTATCCTGGTGAGGAGGAAAATTCATTCATCATGATGCAGCTAAGGCCCATACGGCAAGATTGGCCTACAGTAGTGAGATTCCCGTCAAGTCTCCTGATGTCAATCCTATGAACTTTTTTTGACTTCGGCTGGCTGAAACAGCGTGTGTTCCAGCATCGCGCTACCACATTGGATTACCTTTGGAAAACTTCAAGGGAACAGTGGAACAGATTTTCTCCTCTTACGACCGCAAAAGTTGTTCAGAGGTGGAAGCGCCGATGATGGGAAATAGTTAAGAATGAGGATCGTCAAATTGAGTATATTCACCATCGAAAAAATTCGGTTGTAAAACGTTTTCATTAATTTAGTGTTCACTTCTTAAGTCCTCACTCTCTGTATTTTCCGCATTAAAAATCTCACCTGACCTCGACCAGGATCGAATCCTTGGTTCTTATTACTCATCCACGCCACCAAGGCCGACAAAGAAAATGTAATCCGGTATTCTTAACATCAACGTCGAAACTACTCTCATATTTCGTGAGAATACAACCACCAGGTTTGGGCCTCGATGCAGCCCTGAATATATAAATCAAATCAACATTAAAATCTTCCGTTCTACTTATTTAATTACCTACGGAAAAGTTTCAATTTTAATTTATAAGAAAAAATTTAAAAATAATTGGTTTCATTAAATGTAATTACAGAAGTACAACTCGATGTATTTTAAATCACGCAATCCTTATCTCTATGATACACCAAAAATTAAATTTTTAATGGGTGTCATTACGGAAATAGCTATAATTTTAGGCAAAGGTAATTCCTTCTGAAAAAAGTGGAACGAAAGGGCTCTGTTTAGTATCGTTAAACGCATAAGTAGCACATAACCTCATGTTTCTTTTTGTCATAAAAATGGGTACCTTCATCTTTAGCATATTATTAGAAATTGTGTAAGAATGTAAGAAGGCAAACAACTGTTTATCTGCTCGATTAGAAGCAACGTCCACTTTGTTAAAAGTCAGTAAATCATGAAATTTGCAGTTACATTATGAAACTGCATCAGATTTTATTAGCTGATGAAACTTTGTCACTTGGTTACTGTCTAATTCGCCGCTTGTGTTTCTTTGTCACCAGGAGGGAAAAAGAAAAAACAAAAGAGTCTTTGAAGTTAATTGAACCAAAGAAAAACCAATAAACCAAAGGGCCAACCAAGTTCTATTTTGACCGAAGGTAAGTTGCACAAGTTTCATCAAATTAAAGATAATTCGTCAAAATCAACCAAATTTAATCAAAAGTCGGAATCTTTGTCAGCTTTGAACATTCGTTAAGTAAACAAAAGTGACGCCCGCTCTTAATCTTACAAACTGAAATAAGCCTTACTCCACTTAATATTTCTTAATTTTCAGTAAATTTGTAGCCATAATGACCGACGGACATAAAATCGAAAATTATTTTATTCTTCATCGAAAATTGTTGACAATATGTGGATTGTCTTTAAACGAAGACCAAGGAACGCTCTACAAGCTTTACTCGAAGACTTTATTCGTCCTTTTTATTATTTACCAAACCCTTGTGATTTACGATGTTATAGTTAACATAGACGACTTTCAGATTTTCACTAATTCGATATATCACGGGATGATCATTGCCATAAGTAAGTAGATTTTCCATTTGTAGCATGCACTTTTCGCAGATTGTTAGATTTTGAACAAACGAAGAAAGAGCTGTCAGCTAAAGAAAGAAATTAAACATTGGTTTTGTTTATTAGACGAGAACTAGACTTGCGGATGTTAGGGATCTCAACACGCGTCGACTGCCATGGTATTCAGCACTCTTTTTTAAATTAAAATGCCTATATTGAACCAAGCCGTTGGAATTTTCCTATTTCTATTGATGGATAAAGTTCGAATTCTGTTCAACACAAGAGCAATGAGAGACGATCAAACAATTTTTCATGGACGAAATAACAACAGACCAATTGGAACAAACTATGGCCAAAGAAAAGAACCGAAATAAGGTAAAACAGAACAAGATGAAGAAGAATAAGCAATGATAAAAGTATAAGGTAGATAAAAGAAGTGGTCGAAGATGCAAAAAAAATCATTGAACCAATAGGTAGCTGAAATGCAGAAGATTAAATAGGTAAGGTGCGTATCAAGTCTATTGACCCACAAAAACAGGAAGCATTGCGCAAGGAAATATAGAAACAAAAAATAATCAAAATGGCGTCTGTCAAAGTTGGGAAGACTATTTTTGCTTTCCTTGTTTTTAAAGTTGTCCAAAATCATTGAAAAACAGCATCAGCGAATGGCTCGGCTTTTTCAAGTTCAGGAATTTGATCAGTGGCTAACACATTAGGAAAAATATACCTGTCAGACGAATCAACCGAGTAATAAAAAGGTATACAAAGATTGATGATATCCGCTATATCGTAAAATCGGGATCTATGCGTACGTCCAGAAACAAAAAGATGGTAAACATTCAAACGTGTCAATTGCAAAAGATGATTGCATCAGGAACAAAAACAATTCGGTCACGCAAGAAAGAGAAAGTTGCCAGGATGCGCTAGAATGATGTCGAAAAGGCAAAATTTAACTACAGAAGACTCTACAAGAAAACTGTTTCTTCTGGTGGTGATTTTTCTTGTTATCATGGAT
Source organism: Melanotus villosus (assembly GCA_963082815.1). NCBI lineage: Eukaryota > Metazoa > Arthropoda > Insecta > Coleoptera > Elateridae > Melanotus > Melanotus villosus. The sequence continues at coordinate 12,465,535 of OY720425.1, read as the reverse complement.
AATGAAACTTGCGTGACGATTAGTTCATATAAAATGACTTCGTCCTACCATGCTTCGTTTGCTCCAGGTCACACACTACCTATCGAATCTAAAACCATTCCAAAGTCAAAATTTCCTACCAAAGTAATGGTCTGGTTGTCTATGGCACAAGATAGTTAGATCTTGTCTGCTTTTGTGATGAAACATTGACGAAATTTATACAAATCAGTGTCTGAAACAAATTCTGATACCTTGTCACGTGCTAATTCCGAACTACGACAACTTATGGGGGCGATGTCAAAGTTGGGTAGCTCGCGGCTAACAAGCAGTCGAAGAAGGGGGGTTCGAAACGCTAAATCCTTCAGATGGGGGGTCGTAAACGGGAGGAAAAATGGGCGCCACTGCGGAAACCACCTAAGATGGTCTCTAGGAATGTACCGCAGATTGTTCCTTTTGGGCTCGAAGGGGTTGGGGTGGCTGCACCCTACTGCTGGATGTATTTACCCTTTACTTACTGAAATAAAATATTGGTAGCCAGGCTCACAAGGCTAGACACAAATATATATAAAAGGCAAGAATGAATTAACAATGAAATTTAATGCATTTAAGATTATTCAAAATATGACACAAAATGAATTCACAAGTTCTATTTTAAATTACGTGAAAGGAGGATTGAGGGATGCCACATTTACTCAAGCTACGGCAAATATAGTTAACAGCTAGGCTCTCTTAACCGAACTAAAATGTATGGCAATGACAAAATTTAATCTAAAAATCTGATTACAAATAATTTCACATATGCAACATAAAATAGGCAATCATCGCGACAGTTGTCACTGTTTTTGAATGGTTAACGCTAAAACAAAAAGTAATACACACTGATTGAAGATTTAAACACTTCTCCCGAACAGATTAAGAAAAAAGAAGGACGCTTGATGTACTTAAATTACAGACAATACTTGACGTGTGCCTGTCTACGAGTAGACCGAAACATACGGTACTGAATTAGGGTTGAAGCTGGTAATGTTGCAGCCGGCAAATACAAATGGGCAGCCTTAAATATCATTACCTGGGAAAAGAACTTCGTCGAGGGTGGCCCAGATGGAAGCGATGATAGCTTCGAATCCCAGGGAGAGATAGCAGCAGTCGGGAAGAGAGGGATGGAGTATTTTTTCGGAAGCAGGTGCGAAGACAACGGGATGTCCTCAACTAGTTGGTTATTGATTCGAAACGAAACTGTGTGAGTTCTTCACCAAACATCAAACTTAAACGGAACTTTCGCACAGAACTTATATTTCCCCGATACAATAAGACACTCTCTGGGATAATCCGACAATATGTCGTAAGATAGTTTTTCCAAAACTAAACGAGAACGAGAGGCTGACAAACGGGATTTACTACCAAAGCCGGAACGATAATTACACGACCGCTGATGTTGAAAGCTGGCTAAACTCTGCTTTGTCTTCTTACTTTTCGTAAAGCGAATGGATGTTAGAAGAAGATGGACAAACGCGCCTTTGTTCGCGAGGAGAGGTATTGAAACCTTGCGTGGCGTCGCTTTGGCGTATTACGCAATCGGTGTTTTCCGGATTCTTAACCAAGAATACACTGAACAAATATTACATCATCCTATTTGGGACTTCTCTGAATTATTTCGCAAACAATAGGGACGTATTATTCTTAATTCAAGCAAAATTCCAAAAACCGTGACAACCTTAGATAAGATCATTTAACAAGTAAAACCCAGTTTCCTCGCGCAACAAACGCCTTTTTTGAAGAAAGACAGATTACACATGTTAACAAGATTGGATAATCCCACCACAGTTCCGCAAAACAAACTAGCACTGGTAGAATGATACAAACAAAACTTGTAACTTTTAATATCACTCTATATAAGAAAAATTAGACCACAATTAAAAAAACAAATAAGCCTGAAAAATCTCTTTGAACGCGTTAAATTCAAACTTTTCTAGGGAAGTACTTATTAGTAACACATTTGATGTTTATAATCTTTTTTGAAACACATGCTTCATTTTAATGTTATTTTTTGTTTCATACTTTAGTTAATAAACCTATTAAGTAGCCTGAAGTCTGAAATCTGTTACACATTGTACGTCTGTAACATCACCTGATAAAGGGTAGCAGTATCCATCAATACTGTGTTGAGGCGGAGATGAAGCATCGCTACGGCTCATTAGCAAATTTCTTCAGGTGGGGTTGAAGCAACTGCAACGAAGGACTACGAGAGCTAAGTATATTAATTGATAGCAAATTCAGCGACGCGGAGATAAATGAATTTTATCCCTTATTCTGATCGGATGATAATGATGCAATGATGCAAATAAGAAACATGCCAATAAATATATAAAAATTTCGATGAAGTTGAAGAACTTTATTGACAAATAAAAGATCTGACAAGTCTTAAAAACATGAGATCAACATAATTATGGGAAATTATAACGCTAAGATAGATAACGGAAGAATGGTGTAACAAGAGACTGGGCAATCAACCAGCCAGTCTAAAACGCGAAGTGCTCATGAAGATGCACTTCCCTGGTAGCATCATTAACCCATATACCCACGTGGGTATAGACACCCAATCCAATGGTAGTAGAGAAGAATGTTTCCGGCTCTCCTACAGTGGGGCTTGGAAACGATACTACCTTGCCTGGAACGCATTCTTAAGAGCTGTATTGCTTTTAGATACACTCCTAAGATTTGAAGGGAAGTAGTATTTATACCAAAGCCAGATCGAAGGAATTATTCCCTTGCCAAATCATATCGCCCAATCAGTCCCACAACCTTCCTTCTGAAGGTTTTGGAGAGACTGTGAGATAGGTTCATAAGAGATAGATGATGAGATACATACATAGTGTATTAAAACTTTTCTAAGTTCAACTGGCTTTTTAGATGAAGATAAGAAACTGAACTGGGACATCCATGTCAAAACAAAGGTGGTGAAGACATGCATGGTATTCTGGCAGTGTCGCCGTGCAATGGTCAAACTTTAGGGATCTTCACCGAAGCCTGCTTTATGGCTGTACACTGCCATAGTTAGACCCATGTTGACCTATGGTGCCTTGATCTGGTGGCGCAGAGCCAAGCAAACCAAAACGTCAAATGAACTCACACACGTACAGAGATTAGCATGTTTACGTACTACCGGTGCAATAAGAATCACTCCCACTGCAGCTCTGGAGACCATCATGGGCCTCCGGTCACTGGATATCTGTCTGGAGGAGATATGTGGAATGATAAGGACACTGGGGTACGACATGATATTATCCTTAAGGAGGCTGTTAAAAGAACACCTCTTCTGGGAACGGTGGTTCATTCTCGAATAATAGCTTAGCCTGAGTTTCGTTGAAATAATGCGACGGCGTAGCATACCAATATTATTAACGAACTTTATTTGCGCCGATTGTTCTTTACTATGACAGTGGAGATTTTCTTTTGTTTTAAATTATTTTAAATTAAATTTTAAGGATTCACTCCTTTGGGGAAATATATTTTTATAATCCACACTAGATTTCACAGTTTCTAATTACTATATTTAGACGAATATCACATCTTCAGAGATCTGCCTCTGTAGCTCAATGGTAGAGCAGTGGCGCGTATAGCCGAAGGTCAGTGGTTCGAATCCCTGCGGAGGTGATATTTTTCTAAATATGGAATTTACATTATTTCGTTAAAAATATATTTCTTTTGTTTTGTGATTAGTTTTACAAATTAACATAGTTTATTTAACTGACTGCTCAAGATCTCGAGATCTAACTTATTCTCTTCTAGATTGTAAAACAGACTTTTAGTTCGGTGAGACATCGAACGATATGGTACAGAAAACTCCCTATCTACCTTAAAATGTACAAATGCATAATTCTCATTTATGGTTTTCTTTTGCAGCTATCTGCAAATTTTGGGTTTTCTATTCAAAAAGAAGTAAACTGAATAAAGTCTTCAACTTACTGGAAGAAACTGTACTTTCTTCAGTCAAAGAGCGTAAAGGTTCAACTGAAGAAAGATGGATAGAAGAGTGTATTACAAACTCAAACCGTTTGGTATGGTATTTCTGATTACATTTAATGTCGTTAAAATTGGTCGTCCCTTTTCTGTTTTAAAGATGGCCTTTGGTGGTATTATGTCAGTAATAACCATATATCTACGCATCGTAGTTACTGCAGGACAAAGGATTTTAAACTTTCGATCGCCTCAAGCATGGCAGTTACCGTTTGCCATGTACACCGTACTGAATCCAACTCACAGTCCCAATTTCGAAATAGCTTGGATACATCAGAGCTATACGTCGACAATGACTGGTTGGGTTTACGTTGTAACAGATTACTTTGTGATGAGTATATTGTCTCATATTGCCATACAATTTAAAGTGCTCCGAAGTAGCATTAATAAAATCGTGGTGAATAGTTCTAATCAGATGGTACGAATAACATATCTTGATGGATTAGGAAATCATTAGGTATATTTTCAGGACCAAACCGCAAGAGTAAATTCTACCAATGGTAACGAAATGGAACTGAAAATCTCTGCAGAAAGCACTTGGGAATGCCTTTCTCACAAGTTAAAACAATGCGTGCTTTACCACAAAGATATCATGGAGTTAGCGGATCAACTGGAGGATGTTCTAAATGTATTTATACTAATCAATTACATTGGCGATATGGTGGTGGTTGGTTTTGTGATGTACCACGGTTCTTTGGTAAGTCCCTTTTGTGTCATTTCTTCATATATTTGAAGTTTTGAGGTTTACCTTCCTATTTTTCTTCGAAGATTTTGGAGATTCTCTTGTAGTCCAATCCAAATCTCAGGAGTTCACCTGTAAACTCGAATGAAGAACTTTATCCTCGAGATTAGGGTCTGATAAGCACAGATATGACTTTATTTAAACACCGCTAAGGGTGCATTTCCAAATACAAGTGCGAGTGCTCCCTTAAAGAAAACCGCCAACCTTCAACCTAATCCTGTTACTTTCAGTTCACTCTTTGAGAATAGCTTACTTAACTAACGTTAACTAAATTCTGCTGACGATAGAAACATTTCCAGTAGAGCTCTCTTATTCTCCGATATCGTAGAATCCACTTGGAACTGCTCGTTGTTTGTTCCGCATGCCTTCTCTCTTGATCTCCACCGGCAGACCCAGCAACTGCAGCTTCACTCTGAAGTTCGCGTGTGTCAATAAGAGTTTGGTAATCCGGTTATCCTTTACTCTAATGAAGAAACCACAAACCAACCTGCGACAGACGTGTTTCAAGTCTCCTCCAACTTGGCTAGAAGGAAATCCTGGGTACCGAAACTGGGATACCTAAAATGGGTTCCTTTGGCTCAATTCCGCCCTGTAAGAACGGGATTTGCCTTCGATGCCTCCTAATACATTTGTGTGAACATTGTCTTATACTTCCAGTATTTATTACTATTCTACCCTTATAGTTTTGTCACGTGCTTATTCTGAACTACGACACTTAATGGGGACGTTGAAAGTCCTGTGGCATTCGGCTAGCAAAACAATGGAGAAAGGGGGTTCGCAACGCTTAAAACCCTTCAATAAGGGGTGGTCATAATAAGGATGAAGTTGAGCGCCACTACGGAATGTCACCCAAAGATGGTTACGAAGAACGTACCGCAGATAGTTCCTCTAGGGCTCGAAGGGGTTGGGGTTGGCTGAATCCTGCTGCAAGATGTGACTTACATTGCTTACTGAAATACAAGACTGCTACTGGCAGAAAGGCTCACAACGCTATACACAAATATCTTAAAGTAAACACAATAAACACAAACAAAAAGGCAAGAATTAACAATGAAATTTAATGAATGCAAGTAATATTCAAAATATGACACAAAAGGGGTTTATAAATTCAATCTTAGGTTATATGAAAAGATGATTAAGAGAGACACATTTATTTAACTTTAAGGCAAATGCCTTTTACAACTAGGTCCTCTTAATCGCAGTCAAAAGAAATGATGATGGCAAATACAAAACTTAAGCTAGAAATTAAATTACAAATAATTACACACATGCGACATGAAATACGTAAAAATGCCACTGCAATTCACAATGTTTTTACATTATTAACACTAAAACGAAACAGTAACACACACTAGTCGAAGAACACATTTCCTAACAAAATAAACGAAAGAAAGTATGCTTGAAATACTTGAATTATGACAATAAAATCAACTAATGACCTAATCCACGTGTAAACACAAAAATTAATAAACCAACCTAGCCAAGTGGTTGTCAGCGGCCCTCAACATTTGCAATGTGAATATTATCAAATCCGCCTAAGGCGAATCACAAAACCTTCAACAATACCACCGGACAGACAGATCGATCAGAAATCGACTACCAAATTAAGGCTTGAAACTAGTGTTGAAACACAAACGGCAAAGCAGGTGCAGCGTAAAGGAAGAGTAAATTACCTGGCGAGATGTTGGTACTTGATGGTGGTAGTCCAAAAGGAAGCGATGGTGTCCTTTTTCCGGGAAACGGGTGCAAAACAATGAAGAATATTCCTGAGGCTGTGGGTTTTCTTAATCCCAATTAAGGAAACTGTGTGGGAACGGAACTCCAACTATCACTAAACTTCCACACAAAACAATGTCTTTCTGGAATTATATATGGCACCCTCTAGTAGAATCCGACCAAGTCCTAATGTAATTTTTCACGAAAATTACCGGTATGAGCGGTCTTTCCGGCGATTTAAATACCCAAGCTGGAAACGATAAAATTTGCACAACCGCCTTAATCAGAAGCTTACTATGAAGACGTCCGATATGGTCGAAAAGCTGTCACGTACTGAAAAGGGGAATAGAACCCTCGAATGACGCTGAGACATGTCAGCTGGCAAGCCTCGCGTACAGGGGATTCCCCGAACCGTATCACGAAAAACTGCATTCAATGACATAAGATGACATCATGCGTCGACAAAATGCACGTGAATTAGGTCACCTTGGGATTTTTAACAAAGAAAAACTTTTACAACGACGAAATATTGGTGTGACTTTGAAGATTTCCTAGAACTGCAAGGAAAACGCGCTGACTTGGTTTAACCTTGCATGCCCTATCGACTAAAATTAATTTAAAGTGTAGCTAAAATAACATAACAAAGCAAGAGATTAAAATTAAAACAACAGGGCCATATAACGAATTTTACCAAGAATTCAAAATGACGCAAAATTCAAAAAGTAACACAGAATTGCACAACCACGTGACAGTTTTACCGAATCAAACCTCCAGTATTTGGAGAGTGGTTGGCTAAAGAATTTCGCTATGCAAAAATCTGAAAAGTCCTCTGATTTGTACCCTTTCTGACTTTGACGACACTTTTGAAATCGCAACCTACGTTGCTTCCTCTTCAACTTCCTAACGTGCGAGACAACCGATATCGCTTCTTTCCAATACACTACCCCAATGTGTTCCTTGATTTTCGTTTTCGACAAGATCTGCTTTAAACATAAAATTTCTTAACTTATTCTCTGAGAGATGTCGTCGCTGGCACCTCGTTAGACTTTTCCTCGAGCTAAATACTAAACTTCACTTTTACAAAGATGATTTCATTCGTGTACATCAGGACCAATCCTATCGGAGATCGTTGTCGGATACTAGGCTTCTCTCTATCTCTCTCTCTCACACACACAACAATTCGGTCTGTGGTCTGATCGTTGTGGTGAGTTTCTTCGGTCGGTTATTAATGAGATTTGCAACTCTTTGGGTATTTGTGTGACACGCAGAAACCACCGACACTTGATTGCGAGTCTTAAAGCTTTATTTTGCATAATTTAGAGGTTCTTGAGTGAAGTTCTACGATTCAGAAATATCACGTTCAGCTATTATGGCCATATGATCATATCATCAGCATATATGGCCAGGTTTGAGTTAGTTACAAACATTGTGGACAAGTAAGTTAAACAGGATTGGTCCCATAATGCTTTCTTGGGGTACTTCATCTTCAGTAGACTTAGTACTACAATTTTTATGCTCAATGTTCTGCTGCTTAACAAAAAGCTTATTATGTTTATTAAGTAAGTTGATTTGTTTAATTCAATCATTTTCTACAAAAGTCCTTCTTGCCAGACTTATCAAAAACTCTTTCAACGTCCATAATAATAGTATATTTATTTTTTTCAAATGCCTTTTCAATGGTTTCAGTTATTTGTAGTAGTTGAGTGTGACTACTGAAATCCAAATTGATGGAGAGGGATCACCACTTTTTCGGATAAGTCATCTTGGAACCGGGCTTGGACAGTCTTCTAGATGAATTTAGCCAGCGTTGTTAATAGTCTTATTGGCATATAGCTGTCTGGATCATGGTTATGGTTTTCCTATTTTACAAATGGAGAGTCTATCAGCAGTTCTCCAGAAAACAAGTAAAATTCCTGAATGACGTCCTTTGCATTTAGGTCCTCAAGGAAAAATGTGGTTTCATCGCCAGTAAAATGCTTAGCGATATCATGATCAAGCATTAGGCACAAATTAAAACTATATGGTGTTGGCTTTTATGAGAACTTTTATAGCGATAGGCTGTGTGTGTTCTAAACCAATTGAGTGTAATAGATGGTGTTTTCATTTCTTTTTTATATTTATTATTATTATAGCTACCCCACGTGACCATCTCTGTCATTTCTGTATTTCTGTCCGTACTTATTTTTATAGCTGTAAACAGTTTTGAGAGGGTAGGATTTGAGTTTGGGACATGATTTCTCCCGGTAAAGGAAGTGGTTCAAGCATCCCTGAAGTAGGACTGTGCTCCGTCGGGATCGCTGCCCTGTTGCTAATGCGTCCTGTCATATTTCTTTAAGTTGAAACCACGGTACATATCCAAAAGGAGAAAAGATTTATTAAAAGAAAGAAGTGACCACAAACTAGTCCCTGCTTGTTAGCGGGCGCTGTGTTCGAACTGGCTAGCTCAGTAATTAGACAAGAGGCTGGAAATAATTATTTATTACTAATAAAAAAAATAAAGACAATGTTTGTACACAATTGAATTGGGAATTGGAAAAGCGTGCTAGCGGTGGCGACGTTGTCGGCGTCCAGGAAGCGGTGACGATGGCGAACCTGGACTTGCTATGGCGAGAAGTGTGGCGAGATGGCGGCGTCAGGCAGTTCCAACGTGGAAGAGATGTCGAGAGAGCCCCGAAATGTCGATGATGATGTTGAGCGTGATGTTTGAGGATGACGTCTGATGTCTGAGCTTGATGTTTTTTCTGAGAGATGTTTGAGCTTGATGTATCGGCTGGATGTGTGAGTGATGATTGAGAATGATTTGGGCTTCTCGAACGTATTTATAGCCCGAAAATCCGATGCTGCTTTGCCATTGGTTGGCGAGTGGTGATGGAGGAGGAAAAATAGGATAAAATCCCTGTGTTTTCCTTATTCGCAAATAACTGTCCCTATAGTCCAGTCAATAAAGCGGAAAAATCGTCAAAACTTCTAAACCCGCAAAAACAGAACCGATTTTGATGAATTTTTTTTTAAAACGTTTGTTATACTAAATTATTCAAAATCAGAAACATTTCAGCTGGCGCTATCAATTATTTATATTGTTTAAATAATTTTTAAAAAAATTTTGACAATTTTTTTTCGATGAAATTTTAACAAAGTATAAGTGATTAATTTTGAAAATTTAGTTTAAAAAATAATTTTTGAATTAAAAAGTTTCAAAATTTCCATTGAAAAATGTTAATTATTCAATCATTCGGATGCAAGAATTGAATTCCAAATTTGAAATTTTTGAAAAAACTTTGTGTAATTTGTGTATCTGCACTCTCTTATTCTTTGCAAATGCAATAACAATTAACTGTAGAGTCTACAGTATCTTGTTGTTGTTCCTGTAACATATAAAAGAATTTTGGAAGATGTTTTTAACACGTATGATTTTAAATATGAGGATCAAATTCAAAGGGAAATAGCTGTAAGACAGGAAATATATTTCTAATAATTTAAAAAGATTTTATTACATCCAAAGAATAATTTAACACAAATTGTTTTTGCAAATAATCTTAACGACGAGCATGACGCGCGCAAAATTCAGTGAAAAAAGTACTGTAGAATTAAAAATATTACACTTAAAGGGCTGAAATTTTTAGAATCGTTAGATCAATACGTCCCAAATAAGCAATCAAAATTTAGTTAAGATTGAGTAATTATTTATTAAACGGGAAACATTTTTTAACTTATATGCAACGCAAGCGATTTTGCTGTAATGATCAAAATTACAAAAAAATGTGATTTTACAGCATATAAATGTATCATAATAACTGTAATAATGTAATATAAATGTAACATAATAATAAGAATAATAACTCGATTCTTCAAAATGCATAAACAAACTTAAACGCAAATATAATCCAATTATTTTCAATACAAACCAAGAATAAATGACATATAATTACTTTTTCCATCGTATTTTTACTTGTCTCTTTGCACTTTTTTCTAAATTTTAATCAATAATTAAGTTCTCTTCAACAATTTTCACTAATATTTTCAATATTTAGTGTTCAAAAGTTATTTTAACAGATTAATAACCTCAAAACTCACGCGTTCACTCCGAAAATCATGGTGAAACATCAGGAGTTTGACTTTGAATTCCTCTACCTGTGATACAAAAGGTCGATTTCTTGTGCGTGTTTACATATTCTTATAAAAGTATTGATTTTTTTAGTTGACAATATACATATGTCTATATATTTGTATATTATCTTCTTGCATCCGACTGATTGAATATTAACATTTTTAAATGGAAATTTTGAAACTTTTTTATTCAAAAATTATTTATTATACTAAATTTTCAAAATTAGTCACTTCTAGTTAAAATTCCATCGAAGAAAAAAATTTTTTAATAATTTTTTTTTTTTAATTGTTTAAACAATATAAATACTTGATAGCGCCAGCTGAAATGTTTCTGATTTTGAATAATTTAATATAACAAACAATTTAAAAAAAAATCATCAAAATCGGTTCTGTTTTAGTGGGTTTAGAAGTAAAAACCTTCATTGACTCGACTACTAATCTAATTACCGATTTGTCTAATAGTACTCATTGGTCTGCTAGCATCGGGACGCGTCGATAGACATCCCACACGACCTATTTGATTCGAGCTTGAAAGGGTTTATCGGGTTGATGCCTTCGCGAATAAAAGTTGGACAGTTCTCCGCGAGATGAGCGGAGGTGATGTGTGATATCACGTAGATGTTTATAGAGTTACGGAAGCAATTGGCTTGAAGGGGAGTTTGATATTAAGATGTAGTATATTTATGTTTTTTTCTTTAGCTAGATTTAAATAATGAACATTTGTTCCTTGCAATTAGAAAGTTTTTACCCGAAATTATGTATTGTAGAACATAATTAGTTCCACTAAACTAACGGAGAATATTCTGATCCTTTCACACTGCGGGTGGCTAGTTAGCCAAGTAGAGACTTAGGCGGGCGTTCGCAGCAGGCCGTTTATGGCGTACCCGTTGAACAATGAATTTCTGGAACACTTTCTTCTGGAGTTAAATAGAAATGGAGCAATTTAATATTTGAAAATCTGAGAACAACTACGAAAGAGTTGACACATGTCAGAAAAGGGGCTTTGTTACAAGAAAGTTCGTTCTGTTTGTTTGCAAGTGTTGGGTTTTTTAAAAGGCCAATTATACCGTATCGCTGGTCGAGGATACATACAATCGACGATCGTGTTAAGATAATCCAGTATGTTGACCAAATTACAGACTCTTTTGACAGAAAAGAGAAAGGCACAAGTAGGCGGACCCAAATGTCATAGGTAAAGCTATTCAATTTATTCAAATCTGAAACAATCTTTTTTCTATTTGGGTGCTAAAATAACTCCATTCTAGCACCCAAATGACGTCATTTGAGTGTTAAAATAAGTCGTTGGAGTGCTAAAATATACTAGTAAAATTTACTGTATTGATGTTGGTAGCGTTGAACTGTCAACTGACATACGTCAAAAATTCTTTTTCATACTGGGATCTGGACTTGTCCGGCAATAAATTTTCTAACCTAAAATTACGCCAACATAAACGTCACCAACCACCGCAAAATTCCCTAGATTTAAAATTTTTATTTTTTAATTTATAAAATGGTATAAAGCGGCAAAATAGAAAAAATAGTATAAAATACTCGTTGCAGAAGGTCTTTCAAGCACTCATTTGTTCCTCAACTCACCGCTATGCGGCTCGTTTCGGAATTTCAAATTCGTGCTTGAATACATGCCTTCTGCAACTTGTATTTTAATATACTATTAAATCACTGTATGAAACTCTTGTAAATATTAATATAAATCCTTCAATGATCAATTCATTGATCCAAACATTACTTAGTAAGAACTGATTCACATCTACTAGATTTTCTTCTTGGGCTTTCTTCTTTCAGAAGCAACAAAATAATTTTTTTTAAATATTCACAAGCACAAATTTCTGTCGCCTTAACCAACCCAATCATTTCTATTAAAAAAGCATATTAAACCAGAAATATTTATTCCAGTACCCTCTGACCGACACTCGTTTTCAAAAGGACGCCACAGAAGGCATTGTGGTCTTATTCCAAATGTTCTTGATATCCTACTTTGGAAACGAAGTCAGTTTAGAAAGCGAAATGGTAATGTCGGCCTGTTTTGAATCAAAATTTTTCGACGTCGATCTTAGACTTCAAAAAGGTTTGAACATCGTAATGGCCAGAAGTCAACGACCAATCAGATTTACAATCGGAAAATTTGCAGACTTGACCTTACCTGTATTTGTTGCGGTAAGAAAATCGTATTAAGCTTTGATTACAATATACTTACTATGTAAATCTTTTTAGCTGGTGAGAGCATCGTTCTCTTACTACATGCTACTACATAACATGAATTTGCAGGAAGATCTCCACTAAGATTTTAAGCTTTTGCTTCTTGAAAGTTATTTTCATTCTTGTTAATTAGGAGAAGCCTTTTGATACTTTTTTTGACATTATTTTCACAAAACTTCTTGGTTAAAAGATGCAGGCCACCCCTCCCTCTCCTCTTAGTACTTCTCCTACTACTCCTGCTGCATCTCCTTCTCCTTTTCTTCATCCCATCGCTCCTTCCTCTCTACCACACTTCCATCTCCTCCTTCTTATTCTTCTTGTTTCTCCCCTCCTTGCCAACCTTTTTCTTCTTTTCTATTTCATCTTTTACTTGTCAAAAAATAGTATCAAATTACTTACGCTTGTTTAATATGATAAAAGGCGTTTGCTGGTGTTTTCATTTTAGCTGTCGCCAAAGCTTTATCATGATGGAAAAAGCATTAAATTAATTCTAAGTATATTATGTTTTTGTAAAGGATGTGTTACTGTGAACACACTGTCTAAATTACATCAACATATTCACGACCGTTTTAGGCTGTAGCAGGTTAAGTTATGTACAGGCTGTTGGCAAATAGAATTAGCTTAACTTGAATAGTAGGACATAAAAACCAGGTTTACAACAAACGACCGAACAACTAAAACCTTAATTCTGCGTGACCTTTTTAACAAGTTTAATAACCTTAACAAGCTTTATACCAGAAAATGTCTTATTTAACCAACCAAACTGTCTCCCTAACATGGCCTACTATAGTCTCAAACGATCTCAACTGAATCCTGTTCATGTTAATCTATATAAAGCACTTTTAGAAATATGCATCGCGTAGAGATGCCTCAAACAAAGAAGCCAAACCATCAGAAATCAAAATACACTCTGGTTCAAAAAGAACATTATTTAGTTGTATTTAATAACTCCACGACAGAAGTGGTGATGGTCCACCAATTGATTCTTCTTTATTTGAAACATTTGTCCGTTACAAAAGGAAAGAACACTGCACCAACTGCAATAAATGTTAAATAATAATATTATCAAGTATATTGGTATATTGAAATATATAAAAATTGCATTGTGTTTATTACTGTGTCTAGAAGGTGTAGTAAAGAGGAGAAGTAGAAATATTACTATAAAATTATTGGAAAAATGTACGGGTGTAATTTTAGCAACGTTCTCAAGTTCCTCCATTTGAAGGGTAATAGTGCCTGTCAAGTATTTATGGGTACATCATATAACACTGTTGCGAGCTGGTAAAGGAACTTACAAACTGGGCAGATGTCTCTCACAGATAAGTCTTGATCCAGGGCACAGGACAACCTCATTCACGGTGAAGAGATGGTGAAGAAAGTGGAATTTTTTGCCCTCGAAGACAGTGTGAACACGATGGGTTCCCCACTTGCTTATCCAATTTTACAAGCGGCACTGGTCAACAATCTGGGTCCCTACTGGTGTGCTTTTCTATTAAAAAACTTCCCTGACTTACCTCTAACCTGTAAGTATATTTGGTTGCCTAGCCTTGGGACCCAGATAGTTGACTAGAGCCTTACAAGCAAACCCGACGCGAACTTTCGGGGCGGATTCATATATACTATACACTTAATACACGGTCATAAACTCTGCAGAATGCAACAGGAAGCCACTGCAGAGAACACATGTCCCTAGTAAAATTACAAACCAGTCACAGGACTGAGCAAAAAAAGGATTTATTTGCACGGCTTATAACTATGGATGAATGTTAAGTGTACCTATACGATCCGGATCACAAAGAAATTAGTTAGAAGTGGAAACACCTCTCCCTCCAAAGGCTAAAGTGCAGAAATCTGCAGGAAAGAACATGCTATCCACTGTCGTGGCGCCAGCGCCATCCTAAACGATTACTTTCCCAAGGATCAGAAATTGTGAGACGTGGTGAAACACACCATAATATGATCGGCAAAGGCATGCTTGTTCTAGCCGACACTGGCATTCGCTGTGGAAGCCGATAGGTGTGGCTTTGAAATTTTACTCGACTTCTTTCTGTTCTCTAAGATGAAGAAGCCACTTCGGGTTCGGCGACTTCGACATTGATAGGTTGCGAAAGATCAACAAACGCTGACAAAAAGAACGAATAGGTTGAGAAGGCTTAAGTTCGACATACCACATTTAGCTTTTTATCTCATTCTGTTTATGGTAATAATTAAAACTTTACGATGCCCCTTCAACCTCAGAGGGTCCAGAGGGAGGTAGAAGGAGTGTGGAGAAAAGGGTTTTACCCAGTATTATCAGTAGACCGTCAAAACGCAAGTGATAATAATATCGAGATTATGACAAAAAAAGAGAATATAATTGGGAAAACTAACAACAGAACGAAGACGAACATGAACCATAAGATCCTGTACCTGTTTCTAAGATTGAGACGGTCTATAGTTTAATGTATGTCATTTGGCCCGTTTTACCGATGAATCCTTCTCAGTTGTAAATCTTCTTGGGAACTGAGATGTCCAACTGTCGCAATGTCGTTTCAGCAGCCTGCATGGTAATCTTCAACTTTATATGCGTCTTTCATGACATTATTCTCTACTTTACCCCACCGAATTTTTCTATAATTGTTTGCAAAATTTTATTTTTGTTTGTTCTTAACATGTCTTTGGTTTTCTTCGCGTTTGCCCTTGTTTTCCCATTTTGCGTATCTTCTAAAAAGTTCATAGTTGCAGCTCCAGTAAGTGGTTTGACATTAATCAAAATCTCATTTCTTTCTTTCTTTTATTGGCCTTTTATGCCTTTACACTGTCGAGGGTTGTTTCAGTTTTAAAAGAAAAAAATAATAATAAAGTGATTACTTTCCATTGTATTCTCCACCACGAAGCACTTTGTGCACATGTGCACAAACATTTCCAGAATAAATTGGTAAAATCATGAAATTGGTAGTTAAGATTACCAACACCATTATAGCAAGACGACTTAACCAACAACAATTTAAAGAGTTGCTAAGTGAAATGGGGAGCGAGTATTCAGACAGGGTTTGATGGCTTTCCAGAGCCGACGTTTCTCATCTTGCGTAAATGAAATCAAACTATTTCTCGACAACAAGGGTGTTAAAAATTTCATTACAAAAGCCGCAAGTATCACACGTTCCTCCAAGACCGAATTAATATATTCGCCAGCATTCGGCTTTCTTGAACTGACAGCCAGGTCAATTATTTTGTCGATACTAATTCCACACTAAACCATAACGGAGCCACCACCAAAGTTTTTCTACTTCTTGGACTGTATCGGCAATGAGTGAGGCGGAACTTCGGTAGAGGGCACCGATGTCCAATGTTCAAGCACCAAGCAACTTGTTGGCGGGAAAAATTTAGGTGCTAGTCGGTACTGTTTTGTTTAGAAGGGTAACTGGGATAGGTCTTCTTGTCTTTAAAGTTACCTGACAGACATTGGCTGACAGAAGAACTAACATTCAGATTTTGTGCCACCTGCCAAAAAGGTTCCACTAAGGTGACGACACGAGCAACTTTTGATTTATTAAGGTCCCTGATTTTTAGTTACTTAAAGTAACTTTAAGTAATCATTCTTCTCTATTTTAAAGCTTGCCTTTTATACTAAAACAAATACAATCGCCTTGATTTCATTGTTTTTCGTAGTTGTATCTTTTTTTTCTCGATTTCCAAAGAGGTTTGGACAAACTGGCAGTATATTGAAGGGAAGATCTTCAGGAAAGCCGCATGTTCTTCTTACTCAATAAATTGTTGAAGATATTCGTGATAAAATGGAAGTAAGCCCTAATAAAGCACTCGGAAAATTGTACATATTTTAAAATATTCCTACCGATAAAATTAGAGTTCTCGCGAGAGGCTTTTGAAAGACTCCATTTTTACCCTTACAAGATAAGTACAACAGGTATTATGGGATTTTGGAAAACGAGTTGCCCCACATTATCAACTGAAAATACGTAAATACGTTTTTCTGGTGGATTTTTGACGCCCTGCTAAAGTTGGTGTTTAGGTGGCGATGTCCAAACGAAGAATAATTGGATCGATACGATTCTATAAATGATCACCGTTTTAGAGAACCAATATTGGATTACAATAGCCATTTTCAGCAGGATGGAGCGACAGCGCATACAGCACGTGAAACTTTAGAGTACGTTCAGCAGTATTTCGAGGACAGAAGCTAATAACTTTTCCTAGACAGGACTCCAACGATGATTGCTCCACGATAGCGATCGTCGCTAAATACTACTCTTCCGAGTTTGTATGTTACCATTTTCCTAAGCGTGATAATCGTTAGTCGTTATTAGCGTCTATCGTTTAGCCTTTAGCGACTGTAGTCGCCTGCTCGGGGAGGAGTCATAATCGCAGTCGTTGACGATTCTTTGTGAATTCTATACGTGTTGTACGTTTCTTACCTTGAAAAATGTCTTCTCAAAGTCAAAATGCGAAACTACATTTTTCGGCTGAAGAGGACGAAAAGCTCGCCGAAGCAGTAAGCTAACATCCAGCCTTATACGACCTGCAGCATGCCCTTTATTGAGATACGCGAGTCAAAGAATACACAATTTGCAAATTTTAATAATATACAGGTTTGAAGTTCAAATTCATCATTTTACAAATAACATTTATCTTTTTGCAAATAAAATTCAACCTTCTGCAAATTAAAATTTACCCTTAAAGATCAAATGCCTATACCGGGTGTTTGACTTAAGGGGCGAACATAGGGAACTAGCATGAGAAATCCTATATATGCAGATTCCTGCTCCCCGTTTGAGTTGATAGGATTGATAGTGGCATCTATCGAAAGACGAAAAAAAATCGATTAATTTGATAGGTACTACTTCACTTGAATTTGGTGCTTGTTTAATAAAGAAATAGCTTAAAAACTGCAATAAATAATTTGCATTTTATTCACAAAAAGCAAACCAGCCATGATAATTTGAAGTTTTTTAAATCACGAACTGTGCGAAAACTGACGCCAGTCTTCTAAATTAGGTCGAAACCAACTTTGGTTCTCATTTAAAAAAACATAAGTTTATGCTGTAACTGAAACACTATAGCAAATGGAAAAAATCTATGTACGCCAACTGAAATCTACGTAAAAATATCTATAAATAACCTCTATACTATATTCAGATATTTCTATAAATAAACCAGTTATAAGACTTAGTAGAATTGGAGTAATTTTCAGTTTAGCGCAATAACTCGAAAACAAAAGAAGATCGCCCATTTCTGTTTCCACCATAGAATTAGTCTCAAAAAGTTGGCCCAATAACGTGCAATCGGTTTTTGCCGTAGCTGTACAAATAACAAAGTTACCCATACATGCACGTCGAATTTAGGACACACTGTACATAATGTAGGTCTTTATGGACGAGCAAAAAGTTTATGGCAGAGCGAACGAAGTGAGCGAGGCCAATAAATTTGGGGAGTCCATCAAGCCTAATTATGTACGAATTACATACTAGTTATTTATGTTACAAGTACAAAATATAGGACTTTTTTGGACGAGCCGCGTTTTATGGCCGAGCGAGCGTTAAATAACAACGCTACTAAAACCATGTGGTAGGACTATGTTAAACGAAGTGGTAGGATTAGAAACATAACCTATTTCCTTCATTATACACCATAGACAATGATGTTACCATGACACCGTGAATAATGATTATTCACTGCTGGCAGTGTAAAATGGATAGCATTATGTTTGACGAAACACATGAATAATTGACAGATTATTGACTAGTCGTGGACAAAAAGCTTTATGTTCAGCTGCATATCACAAAATTTACTTTTAAATTAATTTGAGGTTCAAATATGTTTTATAGCTCTAGACTCTTGCAGGGTGCTGTGTTGAATAATCACCTAGTTACCAGGTTGTTTAACAGAAGCGTAACTACTTAGCAACTGCCGTTTTACTTTATCATTATGGACTAGTCCGTAATATATTGTAATGACCCTCACGATGGGGTGCAATTAATTGCTACAACCCACCATTCAAAGCTTGTAATATTGTTCAATTTTTAAAATGATAATTTTGACATTTCCAGCTAGCTCAATATTTTTATTATAATTTAATTAATTTCAGAGAATCTCCTAACTTAGGGTCGTAAAAGGGATCGCCTTGACGAATTTCAATATTTAATAAAAATTCACCAAGTTGAATTTTAAAACACCTTTCAAAATTATGACAAACTTTACAAACAACAATAAATTCTAATAATCAAATAAACAATTTTCCAAAAATTAAAATTTATAAACTACCTTTTGAAAACAACTCGAACAAAACAACACTTCCTGACTTGACTTCCAATATACCAAATGCTGAACCAACCTCTTCGCAACAAAACACCTTTCCCCCTGACTCCAACTCCACCAAAACCTGTCTTATCCTCCAACCAACAACACACTTTCCTTCTTTATCTTTATTAATACTTGACCAAAATACAAATTTATATAAATTTTTCCAAAATAACTTTTCTTTCATAAAACTTTTATTAAATTAAATTCCAAATTATCTTCATTCAATATTACTCCTTTTTCACAATATTTCAATTTATTAAATTACAATTTGCCTTTAGAATATTATTTCTGGTAATTAATTACGTTTTTTCAGAGTTTTCAAAAAAACTCAACTTTCCGTTTACCAAATACGAGGAGTGTTCAAATTTAAACAGGAATGTTTAAATTAAACCCCCATCTGAAGACAATTCCAAAAATTAAATTATTTAAAGGTTAGCCGTAACTCTTGTTAACATATCCATGGCAATTGTTTCGATATAATATTATTTTGACAGTTACAGTTACAATGTCTGAAAGTTCTGTTCATTGTAGCATGCAACAGCGTATTATAATCAAATTTCTTACGAATGAAGGCGTAAATTCGACTGAATTTTTTACTAGACTGAGAGCACAATATGGCGATCAATGTTTTTCAAAAGGTCGAGTGTTTGAGTGGTCAAAATCCTTTAGAGACGGGAGAACGCATATAGCAAATGAGCCTCATGTACGGCGAGCTGCAACTTCGGTTAATCGTGAAAATGAAGAAAAAGTTAATGCCCTTATTCAGGAAGACAGACGGGTAACAGTTCGTCAAATTTCTCAAAATTTACAAATTAGTGTCGGAAGTGTTAAAGAGATCATAAAAAACAAGCTAAAGTATCGTAAGGTGAGTGCCAGTTGGATTCCGCTCTTGTTGACTGAAGAACACAAGTTGAATCGTTTGCAAATCGCTTCTGGGACCTTCGTCCGCATCCAGCATACAGTCCTGATCTTGCTCCCTCTGATTTTTATTTGTTTAGCCATTAAAAGAATTTTTAGCCGGGAAAAGATTTCAGTCAAATAATGACGTTATCGAAGCTGTTCAGGAGTGGATACACATGCAACCCAAAGACTTCTTCCAGCAAGGTATTAAAAAGCTTCCAGATCGTTGGCGCAAGTGTATCGCTAGGCAGGGAGATTACGTCGAAAAGTAATATAGTTTTCATCATTGTGATATTGTAATAACCTTTTTTATAAATAAATTCCTGTTTAAATTTGAACGCTCCTCGTAATATCCAACTGTTTTTATTTACATTTCATTACCTTAGTTTCTAAATTTAACACACTATGACTATTTTATATGACATATTTACAACTTAAGTAACTAGATATTCTACCCTATTTATTTACAATACTAAATTTCTAACTTATAACTACAGTCGAACTTCGATAACTCAAACCATGACTTGCCAGAAAAAAAGTTTGAGTTATCAAGACTTCGGGTTATCAAATAAAATACATAATAACATAATATGTATGTATTATTTATGTATGTATTTGCTTGGGTAAAAATGCGTTACGTAGGTAACGTAGGTACCTCATTAGATATTATGTACTCATATGTATATGTACTTTTACCAAAGAATTACACAATAAATTGTAATGCAACGGAATTCCTATGCTGAAAAGTATACATACATAATACCGAGTGAATTTTTAAAAACTCAATTGCAGCAGGCCCTGGATATGGATAACCTTAGAACGGTGATGTTATTAAGATGGTGTCTCCACTCCTTCAATTGTTTGTGAACTGTATTTTTTGACAAGTTGCGTACTAGTTCCAACAATTGCTGTAAGATAGCGCTAATGACAGTTGAATGTTGACACCAAGAACTGCCAAAATATTTAATTCTGAATGTTATCTCAACTCTTGGCGACACAAAGTATTTACGTTTCGCCCGTGCTTTTTACCTGCTTTTCGAAAATGCCCAGAAAAACATTTGGGAGAACAATTTATAAAAATGCTTGTTTGCAGCATTGCAGCAAACCTTTTGCGAAAAAAAACCTATTTAATTCAAAGAAAAAATCAATTTGTTCTTAAAGCTGCAGCGTTTATATTATATTTATGCGTTTTTAATATCTTCTGCAAAAAGTGCAAATTTTATAAAAATACGTTACGTTATGATTATAAAATATCAAAGTTTATGCCGTCATCTAGCGGCCAATATCTAAACTAGTACGTACACTGTCAAACGATACAGTACAAAAGTTTTATATGGAAAATAGTGGGAGTAGGAACACCATATCTTAATAACATCACCCTTAGAACTATCTGTATTAAGCTTAACTGACTAATTGTGAAGTTTTTATTTATAAAACTGACAAATATTTAACTAACTCCGTTAGGTGTAATCACATGTTCTAAATTCTGGACTTCTCTTCCTAAAAATTCACTTTTATCTAACTGAATTTGGAAATTTGTCTTTCTCAATCTTTCAAAGACTTGTCTCAATCTTTCAATGTGTTCTTGTAAAGAGGTTGAAAAAATAATAATATCGTCTAGGTAAACCAAACATGTTGCGTTTTGAATTCCACGTAAAACGTTGTCCATAACGCGTTGGAAAGTCGATGGTGCATTCTTTAATCCGAATGGCATTCTCTGAAATTCATAATGTCTGTTTTCGGTGTTAAAAGCAGTTTTAGGGATATCTTTTTCGTCTACTTGAACTCGATGAAATCCAGAAGCCAAGTTCAATGTGGTAAAATATTGACATTTTCCAAGTTTATCCAAAAGGTCTGTAATATTTGGAACTGGGTATCTATAAATTTTTGTATACATTGGATTTTTGTCTGTCGTTTTAATTTGGCGTTTAATTTCGTTTGTGAATGATAGTGATATTTCTTCGCAGTGAAATAGATCTTGGTAATCTTCGCATAAATTTCGTGTTAGAGTAGCTTCTTCATCATTAGGGTGGTCCAGTCTAAGTTGTTTTAAATTGTTTCGTAAAATTCGTTTCGAATATTTATGATCAATTTTCGGCATTTGCTGATGGTGTACGTCTTGAGATTCTACATGTTCAATTGATAATGGTTGATTAATTATAATTTCTTGTTGCTTATCGCCTTTATTGGTGATTGTAGTGATTGCCTGATTATTTTTTATAGAAGTATAGGATGCTGGGATTTCAACTTCTGAATTTAGTTTTGTATATTCGTATCCAGTTACTGGTATCTTAATCACTTTTTGTTGTTCTTGGTTCAACGGTTACATGAAAATTTAACTTATTTTTATTCTTTGCGTTAATTAATGGTAGAGAAATGTTCCTTGTTTCCAAAATTTTCTTATTTAGATTTATGTTAGCTTGAAGTTTTTGTAGTAAATCCATTCCAATCAATCCGTCATACTTGGGGTTGAAGTCAAATAAATGAAATTTATGTGCCTGATTTGCTTTAAATGTTGGTGGTAGTTGTATTAGAGCCACTTCTGTATGCAATGGAATTTTGTGTGCAGTTTGTATTTGGAAAAATTGTGTTTTAATTAATTCTGGAAAATAATTATAAGCTATTTCTGGTTTTATTAAAGTCCTAGAGGCTCCGGTGTCAATTAAGAATGTAGCCTTTAGTTCCGGAATATAAATGCAAGGTAGAATTTTGATTATTAAGTTTGATGAGTTCTGGCTGTCGATAATCGCCTTCAGGTAGGAATGTTGTATCCTCTGTTAAGGCTGTTGTCATAAAATCCTGTTCTTCATAGTATTCTTCCTGTGTTCCTTCAATATGATTGATTTCTTCATCCTCTCCGTAATATTGATTATCGTATTTATTATTTGGATAATTTTGATAAAATAGTTCTTCAGAAATAAAATTTCTTTGTTGCGGTTCTGCTGCATTTATGTATTGGGGATATTGAACCTGTTGTTGTGTTTGTACGGTTCTTCAAGTATCCATAGGTGTTGGTCGGGGTTGGACACGATTAGTTGGCGCAAAAACATTCCTTTGCGTTGGATTTTGACCTGGGAAAACCGTTGGTCTAAAGTGATTTGGAAAATTCGACGGTCTTGAGTTATTTGCTAATGTAAAGGGTTGGTTATTGGATCCAAATGGAAAACTAGATTGTTGTGTTAATGGTTGTCAATTATTTTCGGGTATATAGCCTGTATTGTGCATTATTAAGCCAACTGAAGATAAGGGTGCCTTTTTTGCTGTCGAATTACCTTTGTTGAATTCCACAGTTTCTCTTGCTCGGTTGTAATAAACATTTTCCTCTTTAATTACAAATTTAATTGCATCTTCCATTGTGTTTGGTCCTTTAGCTCTCAAAAAGCTTCTATGTGGTTCTTTTAATCCTGAAAGGTATGCTTTTAAGGTAAGGCTATCGTAAAGTGTTTTCTTGACCTGTCTTGTAGCTGCATTTTGTTCAGTTAATTGTACCTTTGTATATAATAAGCTACGTATTTCTAAACATCGTTCGTGATATTCCTGTGCTGTTTCGTTTTTCTGTTTAAGTAACATTAAATCTCTTAACAGAGAGTCCTCATATCTTTGATCCGAAAATGATTCTTGTAAAATTCGCTTTAAATCATCCCAAGTGGCAATTTCACGTCAACTAGTAACTAGAAGGGCTTTTCCCTTTAGTTTAGTTCTAAGGGCAGATAAAACTAATTGCCGAAGAAATGAATATTGTTGAGCTTGACCAAAAAATTGATTTGTTATGACCTCTGTGGCTCTCACATATTCGGTCAGTTGATGTGATGTCCCATCGAACTCTGGTATAGTTTTTAAGTAGTCTAAATGAAATACTGGCTGTGCCATTTCGTTGCGATTATTAATATCTAGATTTTCTAATTGTTGAAGTAGATCCTCCACGATGACAACTTTATTTTAATTTAATTTATTTTTGTTTAAGAAAATGGGCTGGCGGTTTAAATTATTTTTTCTCCATGCCCATCTAGTAAGTTACACTTACTTTGACATATCCATTGCAGGTAAGTTGATTTTACTGTTTGTTTACTGGTTGTCATGACATTAGGGAAGTAAGGTAAAACTTACTCCCCAAGGGAAGTAAGTGAATTACGTGTTATTACAGTAATTTTAGTTTTGTAAGTGATCTGAACGGGTTTGAACTTAATTGATACTAACCTATTTGAAATGTAAAAACTTGTTAAGATAAGTAGGGTTAGGGTATAACTAAAATGGTATAAAAAGAGTTAAAGAACTAATTTATTAGATTATATTAAAAACCAACCTTCATTAACAAATACATTTCGTCAGGAGCTTCATTCAAAAAAAGATTAATTTCGAGTATAGTAAATACGTTTGACTTTCTAGGTTGTTAACCATCATTTTTTCGTTTTAAAAATGCTAATACCTTTGGATATTTAGAAATATCCTTATTGTCGTAAATTCACACCATAAGCTCGATGGAGATTTTAATTTGACTGATCTTTCTAAAAAATACGCCAAAAACACGTTTTCTTCCACTGAGTAGATGTTTTTCTCCGCGCACCATTTTTTAAACAACTTGTATGCATTTTCATAAGGGATTTTCGATTTTTCTGGTAGTAATTCCAAACACGCAATATTTGCCGCTTCATCTACGCTAAATTCTCTATTGTCCTTATCGCCTATTTACATTTTATCTTTTGAAAACTACCAAGAAACGCAAGTACAAGTGGTTTTTTTATATTGACAGAAACAACTGAAAAACAATTGCTAGTAAGCAAATCAACACTAGGTGACTATTTGCTTTGTTTGTAATAGATTAATTTTCTATCAATTAACGTGGAATTATTAAGGGAAAATTATTCAAATTTTTGTTGGGCATGGAGAAAAATATTATAAGCATGCTCGGGAAGTAACTATCTACAACCAGTCTCGAACTTTGCCAGCCCTCGCTCGCTCGGGCTGGCAAACTCGTTCTCGACTGGTAAAAGCTACTTACTTCCCTTGATGCTTAAATAACTATTTTCACTACTAGTATTAGAAGATGTCATTATTGACCTTATTTTCGAGCCCAGAAGATGAATTTCTCTCCTAGTGGTCAATAATTTTTTATTATTGACTACTGGTTAATAATATAAACAATTGCTATGCGCTCAGGTGCCTATTTTAAATATGTTTTACCCAAATGTCAATTGAAATTAACCTCTCCCCTTGTTTTTGAGCAAGGCTATTTGATTTTTGTTGATATTTAGAAATAAATATACGCATCTGTCATTTTATTTTTATTTATAAAAAAATGATTAATTAAAAGGAATAAAGGTGCTAGTAGTGAAAAAAATAGTATATAAACCACGGTAGAGAAGACTTTTCTCAGCCTCACAATACTGCTCGGCTGAGAAAAATGTCTTCTATACCTTGGTCTATAATATACTATTAAGGGTTCCCTTTAGAATCGTCGTAAAATATATTCAGACCAGCTAGACATTGCGTACTCCGTCAGATACTGGCGTGAACAATACTCTACTTCAATTCGGGCTAATACTAAATTATTATTAAATTCGTTAATATAGATTTATGTTCTTCAATTTGTTTTAATGCAACTTAAATTCTAACATGCAATATTTAATTTCTTGATTCTGCAATTGTTGCAATTATTAGCGACTTACAGTAGTAATAAAATTATTCCCATGCTTGGCTGCTCGATGCAGGTAGCGGGCGATGTCCAATTTGTGCGGCGATGCTGGTCCGCTGGCCTTTTTTGAAGTTCATTGGCGGCTAAACCTCTCGAAGACGATGCTTGTTCTTTTTCGAGGTTTATTGACGATGAAATCGATAGAAAGAAGGTCCTTCGTTTCGTTGGAACTTCGGCGATGCTTATAATTTCGACCCAACTATTAGGATGGCGTCCTTCTTGTTACTTTTGTTGTTCCGATCCACACTTAATTGTAAACACAAACGACTTTTGTCCGTTGGTCTGTGTGGATCCTACCGACTGCGCCAGTTATGATTTTGGATTCAGAAAAACATATCTCCAAAAAAATTAACTTTATTTTATGTTATAAATTATATAACGGAGTTGCAACGACAAGTAGTAATTACAATCTGAATAAAAACAGCGAATACATGGATATATAATATTATCATGACGTAATGCTTACAAAGGTAAAACAATCACGTATCTAACACGTACATATTTAACACGTGCGAGCATGTAATAAGCTTACAACTATAGTTGTGTACTATACTTTTTCTACGGCCACATTTATTCATAATAATCAAAGGCATAATGCTTTCTAAATTACAACAGCGAGTTATAGGGCCGGTTGCACAAAGCTCTTGTTAAATTAACGAATGATCAAAGTTGACAAAAGAGCATCATTTTTTGTTTACTAATGTATTATTTGTCATATGCATTTGAATTTTGATTCGATTTTGTTCACTTTAACGAATGATTAAGTTGACCAAGCTGTTAAATCATGTTTGTGCAACCCGCCCTTAATCTGTCACAATAGCGTCTAACAATTCGATTTTGTTTCAACAATCAATGGTGACTCGCAGCGCTGCAGTAACAAGGCTAATTTGATAAATCATTTTTTTTAAGAATTGAAGCGTAATTTTTTTTTATTACGTATCAGTCTTTACGTATCAGTGTGTGTAATCAGTCATTAGTCATTACGTACCAGTGTGTGTAATGATATATTTATTTAGCAAGTAAACCGTAGGTAATAGGCAACTTACTAGTATAGGAGTAGAAAAAATGATATTTTATGGCCTCTAAACAGTAAAATAATCTAGTCATTATGAGACAGCTGAACATAATACTTATTTGTATACTGAAATTCCGCGAAATTCCTTTTTAGCGTACCGAGAGAAAAATTGTCGCCGAGGCCGCTTGCGGCCGAGGCAGGGTAATCTCGAGGGCGCTAAAGAATTTCGTGGACGAAGTATACACAATATTTTTTGTGCAGCTCTAAAAAATACATAATTACAAATTTTATTACTTTTGAAAATATTAAAGTGAGGTTTTTGCACTCCCGGGCGTAAAGTGACTACTTCTTGCCCGCATAGAAGGGCGTAAAGTTCGTTATTGCAGACCTCGGGTGCACTTTACGCTCGCGACAAATTAATTTGAAATATCACAAAAATACCTTAGTTACAATACAATTTTTATAAAATCCCTCTTGCCGTGAATGCGTCAATTTTTTTAAAAATGTCATTAGAAAAATTTTATTATAAATCAAAAAATTTAAATAAAATCTCCGTTCGTGCAAAAAATATTGTATGTACCACAGGCGTAATAAGCGACTTTGGCCTTTGGCGGGTTATAACCCTCGGCTAAAGCCTCGGGTTATAATATTCACGCCACAGGCCAAAATCGCCTTCTTTACGCCCTTGATACGTAAATAACTATTTTTATACCCGTTGTACATTATTTGATAAATTATTTAATTTTTCAAAAATAACTTTGGCGTACCAGCTGTAAGTCCATTGTGTACTACTAGTGGTACGCGTACCATAGGTTGAGAATCGCTCCTTTAGACATATGTTGAAACAGTAAATACGTTTTTATAAAATAAGTAGTTTTAATTTAATCTGCGTTAATTTTATTTATTAGACAGTTAATTAAATTAATCGAAATTTGTCAATTCACTATTGTGTCGGAGTGGGACCTGGGACCAGCTCAAAGTAAGACCGCCCACTTTTGTAGTCTATTACGCAATATTTAGTAAGTGACAAATGCAAAATTACTAGGAAACCGCACTGTTGATCATTTATGGTCACTCTGTATATTCTTCTATAATTTTTATGTAATGAAAAACAATTTTCAAAATATGCTTTTACACTGAGAATGAAGGAATTTATGCATTTAACACTTTAACAGTTAACAAACTATTATTATAGTAGATAGTAGAATGTCATATCTCTGCTTAATGCATGATGTTAGAATTACATTTTTAGTTTTTTAACCGAATAATTTGAAAGAGTGCAATGTTTTGTTGAAACCGCTTTTTCTGTTTACTTTCAACGTAAATACATAATAATGCGTGTCTTATTACGAATTTTTTACATATTAAAGAATAATAAACGCATCGTTATTTTCAATATTTCTATGATATTTGCAACTGAAAAAGACTACGTGAAAAAGTAAGCAGAATTCGCTGTGCTATGTCAATAATTAAAACTACCACTTTCCAATTATAAAAGGCAAAAAAAAATTAATTAGGTCAGTTTTATACTTCGACTTTAGCGATATCCATACAAGAGAAAAGAAGGTCGCTACTGCCCTGTAATTATTCTAAAAGAGGTTTCTAATTAAATTCAGTCAAATACGAGTATGCTAATTATTCTTTGAAATAATTGAAATGGAATAGATCGATAATTTACAGCAATCTAAAGATATGTCGTTGATTATTCAAAGAAATACGACTTATAAAAAACAAAGGTCAAAATTGAATCTTCAATAAGCAAAAAACACTAACTAACAATTTTCTCTTTAAGAGAACGTAAAGTCACCCAGCGGCGTGGCTAAGGGCGGACACAAAATGCTTTAGATAAGGAAAAACCAACGAAAATATTGAGAATATTAAGTTTTAACCGGGATTAAATTATTTTTGAGGCAGAGTTTTATAATATTTTGGGCAATATACAGGGTATAGATGACCACAGACCTCTTTTTCCAAATTATTTTTGGGAGTTGCAAAAGGACTAAACACAGAGAAAAATCAGTTTCGCCGCAAACGTCATTTTAAACGAAATACCCTATATACTCTTGTCTCCTAGCCGATAGGTTTACCAGACCTTGCTTCGAGGCACATCAAAATATTATCTAACTCAGTGACTATCAAGGCACCCAGTAGGGTTTCCCTGCAATATCAGATATTATTAAGTTCCTAACGGCTGACGGTTGTGCGTCCATTGACGTTCATCGACGAATGAGTGCTGTCTATGGCTGCTATGTGTGGATGCCAATACTGTTAGGCAAGAAGTGCGAAAGGACAAATTCAGCCACAACAAATCTGCATGATCAGGCTCGATATGATCGGCCCTTTACAGCCACGGGTGAACAGTATCAGGCGCATGTAGATGAACTGATTCATGCTAATCGTCGCGTGAAGCAGAAGGATATCGCCAGAACTATTGGGATTTCTCCTGAATGAGTTCACCGCATCATTTATGCTTTGCTTGCCTACAGGAAACTGTGCGTAAGATGGGTTCCACACATGTTGACTTCTGAAATGAAGCGCAATCGAAAGGAGGTTTGGCTCGATGCAGTCAATAGATTACAGGCAGTGGGGCTCTCCTAACCCGAAAAAAATCAAATCCGTTTCTTCGGCTGGATAACCGTCTTTTGCCAATGTGTCTCCAGCCAATATGTAAACACTTTGAAAAACTTCGAGCTCGATTGCAGTGCGTTAGGCCTAGCACCGAAGCAATTCTTCAACATGGCAACGCTCGTCCTCACTACAGTCGCCAAACGCAGGAAGCATTACAACACCTGAAATTTCGCGACGTTTTACCGTACTCCTTACAAGCCGAATTTCTCCCGTTGCATTTTTTCCTTTTTCCGAAGTTGAAGGAAAACCTGAAGGGACAGCGTTACACTAATGATGAGGCGGCGCAAGCAGCTGTGCGGCACTAGTGGCGCCAGCAGACGCCTGATTTCTTCTCCAGCGGGTTGTAGAAACTTGTAAAAGTAATAACATCCTTTGATATAGGATATTCCAAGCTTACAGGAAATATATAACTTATTTGTATTTCTTATCTATTAATAAAGTTATCGCGAAGGACAAAGACTTTTCAGAACACCCTCGTATTTTTACAATTTTGAAATCTAGAGCAAATTCTGAATCTGAGTATCTACTTCCTGATTTTTTTAAGAATTTAAAGAACTTTTCAAAATTTTATTGTTCAGTCAGGAGTGCCATTACTTACAAAAATGTGTCTCATTGATTCTCCTAATAATCATACTAAAAAGTCTTTATGTAGTGTAAACTAATAAAAAATTCCTATTTCTAATATTATTTCTTGCAACTTCCACCAGCTACTTTGTACATTACATGTTCCACAATTCCGAGGTCTGTCCTAGACTTTTTAGTGTAAATTAATTTTTGCGAGTGATAGGAAAGTGGCCTAATCCCAACCTCCAACATTTTACCCTAGACAGATTGTTCATCTCCAACTTCCTCTTGTTATTCTTGGCTCATCTGCTTGCTCTGCCGTTGAATCTGTATTTGATCTCCTCCGCCATTATAACGATTGGCTCCTTTTCCTATAACCCTAGATAACCCAGGTGATATTGTAACGAAGTGGTTTTTGCATTATTGATTATGATGGTAGAGACTTATAGTAAACTTCATTACGAGTGTTTAGGCTTGGCTTTTGCAAGAGATTATATTAAAGTACATGATTAACTAACATGAGATATATTGGTATTACTTTAGATACAAACACAATTTAACTGTTCAACAAATAAAATCCAAACACTTAACAAATCTTAGAACGGCGTACAAAACATTATCATCAAGTTATAATAAACATTTACTTACTTGCAGAACTTTAAGAAGGCACACATCTTTGTAACAACCAACGCTTGGCTTAGGGCCAGGAGTAGGTCCTGGTAAGGGCCTCTCGTCTGAGTATAAATCAGGCGTCGTAGTGAGACTCCATCAAGAGACTGATTTCCCTATGGCAGGGTTCCTATATTTATACTCCCAAGATGTGTTCTTTCTCTCTTACATTTAAACATCTGCTTCGGTTAGTACAAGGGTTCCATTCATTCTTACATTATATGAATATAGGTCAGCTAGTATAAACTAATGCAACTTTGTATTACAATGTTATACTTGCGTAATACAACCAGCTGTCCATATGCCTCATATTTATACAAGTGCATCTTTAGTTAGTAAACCGATTTAACGATCCTTACTTTGTAATGATTGCAAAACTTATTATATCAAATACACCCAAACTCTAACTTATTGAATACATTTCTGATGATAATGCTTTAAGTTATTTATTAATTAATCCACTATCTTACAATATCAATCGGAGCTAATTGTACCCAGGTTTTTTTACGAGGTTGTTACTCCTCCCCCTCCTCCTTTTTCAACCTAGCTTGGAACAGGCTTCGACGGGCGGAGTTTAAAAGATCATTTTGTTTAACTAGGGTTTCATTTAAACAAATTCTATGGACGCTACTGAACACAGCGCATTTGCAACAAGAAAATGAGCTAACGTGGTCATTTGTTAGTGCTTTTGCAAAGCAATCTAATAATCAATAATAAAATG
Organism: Melanotus villosus; assembly: GCA_963082815.1. Lineage (NCBI taxonomy): Eukaryota > Metazoa > Arthropoda > Insecta > Coleoptera > Elateridae > Melanotus > Melanotus villosus. Next base: position 12,434,268 of record OY720425.1, on the reverse strand, counting down.
GTTTAAATTGCAAGTCATCTTCAAACAAACGTGTATATAATTAGCAAACGCCGTTTTTAATGCTTCTAACAGATGGGAGTACGTGATCTACGTATAAAAGCAAATTAGTTTATTTTTGGCATTTGAAAAGTAAATTTGCTCCTCAGAATAATGCGCTACGTAAATATTTAGACAAAAATCTAAAGAAGCAATTTGGGGTAAAATTTTTAATATCTTAGGTCTAAGTTAAGTAGTAGCTATAACTAACATTTTCAGTTTTTCGTACAACATGAATAACAAGCATAAAATTATTAATATTCAAAGTTATTTTATTCTTCATCGAAAATTATTAACATTATGCGGGTTGTCCTTAGACGAGGATCAAGGAAAGCTGTATAAATTTTACGCTAAGGCTCTATTTGCCTTTTTTATCATTTACCAAAGTCTGGTGGTGTACGATATCGTTGTGAACATAGACGACTTTCAAATTTTTACTAATTCAATTTATCACGGGATGATTATTGCTATAAGTAAGTAGATTTGTTGTGTAGGGAAAATATTTTTTTAAGGTTTCGGTTAAGAGAAAAGAGAATGAACAGCTGAATGAAGAAACTTAAGGCTGTTTTTCTTTTAATGAATGAGGAAAGAGCTTGATAGCTCAGCTGCTTATTCTGCTAAGCTACCAAGAGTTTTGAATCCAAAGACAAGATTTTTTACCATAACAGTCATCATCATAATCAGGGTAAAGCACCCGAACATCATGACAGAAGTAATGCAAAGAGCATTCAATGTAACTCAAAGATGGTGCGAAAGGGAAGACCTTACAATTAACCCTAGCAAAACATTGCTAATACCTTTCTCCAAGAACAAAGTGATAGAACAATTTCACAACCTTAACTATTTTAGGTGAAAGTATCCCTGAATTTCTTCAGGGATGTAGGCATGTAGAAGGCATCTATGGGGTACAATAAACCGGTTGTGTTTCAGTGCTAGGGGAGATGTAGCCGATCCGACCCCTTGTAAAAAAAATCCAGGTAGTGCAAGAAGTCATCGCTCTGGATGTAAAACTAAACTGGCGTACGCATTTGAACAACAATATGGTGGTATTGCACTATGGTTGGTTATTAGACTTATGATGGCATAGGGCATCCTAGTTTTGTGGGCAAAATTAGAGCAAAACACGAAGTTAACTCGGATACTTGTGCATCTGTGGCGTCATCAAAAGTACTTCTACAACATCTGTGAAAGCACTTCTAAATCTAATCCCCTTGAACATCCATATATTGATATATCTAAATGGGGAAGTCTGGATTGTTGCACATAGAATGAAATCCACCGGTAATTGGCAAATGTACAACGAACGGTGTGGACACAAACGAATACAACAAGTGGTTAAAGAAGATCCCATCTTAAATATGGGCACTGACTACACTCTCCCTGAATGTTCCTTTCATAAACCATTCACTGTGAGAATGATCGTAATGACTGAGCACAAGCAACCCCACTCTTCCTGACAAACGGGTTAGTCTGGTACGCAGATGGGTGCCACACAGCCCATGGTACAGGGGCTGGAATATATATGCAACGCATTAGGATTCTAACTGATAGTCAGGCAATCCTTAAAGGCCTATGTTCATCTCGAATTAACTCCAAACTACGGAGGGAATGCTTATCTCGACTGACAATCCTATGTGACAAGAACGAAGTCGAATTCATATGGGTCTCAGCACACTCCGGAGTAGAGGGAAATAAAAAATCAAACGCCTTCACGAAAACAGACGCATCTACTTCATTTATAGGATCAGTACCTGTACTTGGTATACCCAAATGTACGAGCATCCCTACAGCAATAGAAGGTTGCAACACGGGAGCAGAGACTCTAGGAAAAAGACTAATCGGGAAGCCTTCTAGCAGATTAAGTAGGTACTGACTTGTAACAGAACACTACCATCTTAGAAAACACCTTCATAAAGTGGGAATATACAGAAAAGATACACTCTGTAGATTATCTGAAGAAGAAGCAGATAATCTTTGACTGTCCAGCACTACACCGCAGAAGACAACAGTTCTTCGGGGATGCTTTTCGTGGACCAGCATTTACACATGAGAACCTCAGAAACAATACTGCTACTCGTTAAGGGTACAGGACCTCCATGATAGATTTAGGGGTCCACAAAATACCAAAGAGTCGAAGTGCTAAAAGCAGACTAATAGCCAAGCGTATACCCTATTTATAATCAATCAACCGATCAAGCGTTGCAGTCCCATATGGGCCTTGGTCTCTCTGCTTTTGCCTTTCATTGCCTTACCTTTTTCTTGTCGTTACATAGTTCCTTCACAGTTTTTGATGTTTAATTGTCGATGAACGTATTTTTTTGCTTGTTCGACCTTGGTTTCATTCACATGCCTTTCTTATATTAATCTTGAAAATTGTGTAAATTTAAGTGAATTCTACACGCAATATAAGAATGATTGAAAGTCTCTCCTCACAGCCTCTCTATTCCAGTATCACTGTGACCTTCACGTGGTGAACTCTAATTCGCTGAGTGACCTTGTGCAAAGTCGTGGTGGAAATCTTGGCGTAAAACGGGTCAGCAAGCAAATGAAATATGAGAATTTGAATGGGACAACTATGCAGAAAGTTTAGAGATGATTCAACAAGATTAATATCATCAGAATAGGGAGATATTCTAGGATTAACCACGAAATTCAAGACACTTTACATGGCATTAATAGCTCAAACCCCTCCAAATACTCAACAGAAATCAGAACGAAATAAACAGACACCCAGACCTTTAGCAGCCTTGGAAAACCCGATCAAGGTGGTGGTCGTAGTAAAAAGACTTCATTAGTCTAGCTAGGCTGTCAGAATAAAAAAAATACATTACATATAGTCACCCAGATCATAAGATCTAAGTTAAATCATAAAATAACATTAGAACTATAAAAAGCACTACAAAAGGAAACTGGAGATTGATAGGATGGGTGGGTGTGAAAGAAGAGGATGAAAGAGTTTACGTTTAACATCAGCAGCGATTAAAGATAATCAGCTCTCATATAAATAAATAAAAAACTTGACTTATAAAATTGGATATCAAGAAACAGTTGAAATTCAAATTGTACGTCCAGCAGCAACCCAGAATGGTTCCCCAAATATGACGAAATCGACTACTTCGCTTCCACATATCATGGTTACCCAACTGAACTCTAATTACGGTACAGCACTTTATTCAAAAGCTTTGTAAATTGCGTTTTCTTATAGAGCAAAAATCCAACTAACTATAGCTAAACATGTATTCTTTATTTTTGTAAGATTTCATTTTAAGTCCATTTATAAAACTCACTCTCATTTATTAAAAATCAATCGCCAACTTTGCATGAGAAATTTAACGTAAAATTCTTAAATATTAAAAAGCATAAACGGAGCCGACGAAATTACACGACCCATCTGCATAAACGCGCGATCAGCTATGTGTAAACTGCCTTATGTAGCCTCCATTGTTGCTATTAACTTGTGTGTTATCTCTGGGCACTTACTTTAACAATAAGAACATCCAAAAAGAGCCAAGAATATGTGGAATACAAACAAAAATATTTAAAAGAGAAGGTATTGGGTATTAATGAATAAATATCACAAATAATATGTGTTTCAAAAAGAGGGCAAAACAAATGTGATATTCAATTACACAAATCAGTCTCAATAAATGACATACATCGCGGTACTTTGAATGAACAATAATTGTCAAAAATCCCCAAAAAATAAAACATTTGGAGTTGGTGTGCGTTCAGTACTGGACTTTAAGAGGCTGAAGAGGGGAGAGCCACCGGCATGTGTTTTTTGTTTATTTTCTGATACGACCTCAAAAAAAAAACATACGAATCCTTCTCATTTGTAATTGTTTGTTACAGCCATATGTAAATTTTGGGTTTTCTTTTCCAAGAGAAGTAAGTTGAATAAAGTCTTCAGCTTACTGCAAGAAATTGTACTTTCTTCGGTCAAAGAACATGGCGGTTCAACTGAAGAAAGTTGGATAGAAGAGTGCATTACTAATTCAAACCGTTTGGTAAAGTAGTTTAACATAATAATTTCTATTTTGTTACTAAATAGTCTTATATTTTAAAGATGGCGTTTGGTGGTATTATGACAGTAATAACCATATATCTACGCATCATAGTTACTGCGGGACAAAGGATTTTAAACTCTGGGTCGCCTAAAGAATGGCAGTTGCCATTTGCCATGTATACAGCCCTGAATCCTTCTCACAGTCCCAATTTCGAGATAGCTTGGATCCATCAGAGCTATACGTCAACGATGACCGGTTGGGTTTACGTTGTAACAGATTACTTTGTGATGAGCATATTGTCCCATATTGCTGTACAATTTAAAGTGCTCCGAAGTAGCATTAATAAAATTGTGGTGAACAGTTCTGATAGGATGGTACGAATAACTTATCTTGATTTACTAACGAAATCAACAGGTATGTTTTCAGGACCAAGGCGAAAAAGTAAATTCTACTAATAGTAACGGAGTACAAGAAACTAACTATTGGGAACGTCTTTCTTTCAAGTTAAAACAATGCGTAATTTACCACAAAAATATCATGGAGTTAGCGAAGCAACTGGAGGATGTTCTAAATGTATTTATACTAATCAATTACATCGGTGATATGGTGGTGGTTTGTTTTGTGATGTACCACGGTTCTTTGGTAAGTCGCTTTCGAGTCAGTTTTTTATGCTTTATTCATAACATTTAAAATTTCTTACTGAGGTTTTGTTTCGTGTATAACTAGATAGTTTCTTAAGTTAGCATTTTTAACAATTGGTAGTATTGTAAGTGCATTGAGTGCAGGATATGATATACCAACCAATATCACAACGAACACCGTACAGTAAAGATATATTCCTCCTCAGTTATCAGAATCCCGACTCGTTTGTTGCAACTCTCTACTCTTCTAGGTCTCAAGCTTTGCATTTATTCCCACATAATTTTGCATCCTGTGTCCATTATCATTTGATTTGTGTATTAGAAACAGGGCCTTCCTCTAAATTTGCCCCTTTTCCTTCTGTTATTATCGTAATGGCTCCGTCTCTTCTTCTTATGTGCCCTATAACTTGTTTTCGTCTGTTTCTGTTTCTTCTCATTCCTATTACTGCTAAGTATTACTTCATCGTAGGTTTTCCTTCTGTCCAACTGACTTTCGTAGTTTTTCCACCACATTTCTAGGGATTCCAACTTCTTCTTATAAGTCTTGCTTATACTTCAAGATTCTGAGCCTGGCAGACCTATGCTCCACATGTATGTTTGCTTGAGTTGTGTCTTCATCTTTAGATTAATTTTCTTTGATGTGAGCAATTCCTTTTTGTTATAAAATGCCCATTTTGCTTATCTCTTGTATTTCGATCATGCCTTGTGATTATGCTTCCTAAGTATATATCATCGTTCAGCCTGATGTTTCCATGTTCTATTCTGTTTTACCCCAGACCATTATTTTTGTTTTCCGTTGATTTATTCCACGTTGTATTCTTCACATAGTATTTTGTTCATGTTTTTCATTCTTATCATCTTTTTCCTTCTCATCTCTATTATTAATCGCAGTGCCAGGATCGCTTCCCTTTTCCCATGTTTCATCTGAACCCAAATTGGTTTTCTTCTTCCTCTTATTATTTTTCTTCACGATTTTTAACGCCCATCAAGGGTCTCTATCGACTCTTGAACTTCAACTTCTTTCCATTTTTCTCTGTCACAGACAATCCTCACCAATTGTTCGCACCAAGTTTGTATTATCTTCCTTTTGGACGTGGTGTTATTGGCTGGTTCTTGAAAACTCAGCGGGTTGTGCTACGAAGTGTCATCCGTTCCACGTGTCCTATCAATCTTATCCTGGCATTTTTTTATTACGTTTACCACGTGTGGTTGATTACAGAGCCTCCGTAATTTGTAATTATAATATTTCTCCACACCAGTTGCTCTTGTGTTGGCCTAATGATTCTGTGCAAATTTTTTCTTTCGAAAACCCTTCGCCTATTTTCTTCCTCCTTGGTGAGCGTCCACGTTTCGTTTCCGTAAGTAATCTCTTGATATTAGTATTGTCTTGAACAATTCTTGTTTTTATGTCGTCTTCTATCTCGTTTCCTTGATTACTACGCCTAGATATTTAAATGTCCTTACCCCTTCCATTCCTAGGTTAGCTATTGATTGGCGTGTCTTATGTTTTGGTGTCATTGATATTCGTAGATACTTGTTTCTTTCTATATTAACTGTGAGACCTTTTTGCTTGACGTTTTCTTTAGTTTCTCAGTGCTAGTTGCCTCATATTAAATATACGTGGTCAGTTAGTGGTTTTCCTTTCCTGAACCCCAACTGGTATTTTCCCATTTTACTCTCTACATACGGCTTCAGTGTTTCTAGTAGTATTGTAAGTACGTGATAGGACTTTGTTTGTTGTGCTTAAGAGAGATATTTCTTTATAATTAGCCCCTTCGTGTGTATAGAGCAGATAATTCCTATACTCCACTCTCGTGGAATTTTTTCTTTTCTCCACACATCTGGGATGAAGGTGTGGACTTTTCCACCTCTTTTCAGCAACTCCGCTGGTATTTCGTCTTCTACCGGTGACTTGTTCCTCTTCAGCTTTTGGATGGTGTTTCCAATTTCTTCTATAAGTATTCACTCTACTTTCCACTTCTCGTTCCGTGTGGTTAGGATTCTGTGTTGGTCATACATCAGTTTTCTGTTCTTTATTCTCTTCAACGTTGTATATATTTAACAGATTCCTGAAGTGCTCGCTCCATCTTTCCAGTACTTGGTCTTTACTCAGGATCATCTTTCTTTCTTTGTTCCTGAAGATGTTCATTTTAACCTTGTTTTCCTTGTTTCATTCCTCCCCATTCGTTCTTCTATTTCTGCTCTAACGTCTTCCGTTTTCCGTTTTTTTATTTTCAGTAATCGCGCCTAGTAAGCCTCTTAACTTCCTCTTAGGTTGATTCAGCATATCAGCATGTCTGGTGTTTGATTATAGCATCCGAGTTCGTGCGGTTTTTCTTCCATTGATGGACTCCATAAATTGGTCATCGGTTAGGTTTTCTTCTATAAGCCTTTCTATTAATCGCCATATAATTTTTGTTCTGAATTCTTCACATTTTCGTGTTGCGTTCTTTTTAGGTACCTAGTGTTATTATCCGACTTTTGGAGAATTTAGTTAACACCTCTTCTTTATTACATATTTCCTGTATAAGCTTAAATATTTTAGTATGGGTACTTGGTCTATCTAGACTTTTAATTATTTCACTAATGGCCGGTTTCACCAACCACACTTAACGTTTAAGGATTCCCTAAAAATTTAAACTAGCCCTATTTTGTTTCACCAGTCAAATATCTCCACTTAAATTCTCCTAAGGAGCACTTACCCTAAACCTTTAATATCGGCCGCTTAACATTCACTTAGTAAAGTTGTGTATTTTTGACGTTTCGTGTATAACTTTCAAAATGATTAATTATTATTTAGACGATGATGTTGATGATATAAATGATATAGATGAAAACGATATTATGAATTATATACCCAGAATGATTTATGAAAGGGAAGATCATTTCCACAATTTCTCGGAGAATAAATTTTTCGAAAGATTTCGTTTAAAAAAAAATACAGTTTTGCAAGTGCTGCAATTAATAGAAAACAGATTGGAGTATCCACACAACAAGTATGTATATACAAAATATATAAAATTAAAATGATAAATAAATAATAACTGTCAATGCATATTGAAGAAACAATAGTATATCACCAATAAACCAGCTGCTTGTCGCATTACGAGTATATGCTACAGGAGGTCATCTTCTGGCATTAGCAGATTTTGGAGGCATGTCAAAGGCTAGTGTATCTAGAATTGTCGTCCGAGTCTCAGAAGCCATAGCAGCATTAAGGCCTATTTATATTAAATTTCCTCAAACGGAAGAAGAAATTAGAAAAACACAACAAGACTTTTACGATCTTTACTCATTTCCACGAGTAATAGGAGCCATTGATGGGACTCACATACGTATTCAATCGCCTGGTAAAATATTGTTTATCGCACTCTGTACTGTGAGTGTCAGTACAAAGAATAAGTACTAATTTTATATATTTACAACAGGAAATAATGATGGTGAAGTTTATCGAAATAGAAAGTCACAATTTTCTATTAACGTGCAAGTAATTTGCAATGCACAGAAAAAAATTACAAATATTGTTGCACGTTGGCCTGGTTCCACTCACGATGTGACGATATTTAATAACAGTACTGTACGAGCTCGATTTGAAAATGGAGAGTTCCCGAATTGTCTACTATTAGGTATACATACTTATATCATATTTTGTAGATAATTATTTTTAATATATCTATTTATTCACAGGTGATAGCGGTTACCAATTAAAATCGTACTTACTAACGCCATTTCTGAATCCCAACACAAGAGCTATGCAGTTGTACAATGAATCTCATATTCGTACGAGAGCAATAATTGAAAATCTGTTTGGAATTTGGAAACGTCGTTTTCCAATTGTAGCATATGGTTGTAGGCTTAAGGTGGAAACAACGCTTACAGTTATCATTGCTACAGCAGTTTTACATAACATAGCAAGAGATATGAACGAACCTGAACCAGTTGTCGATCCGGATCAAAATGAGCATATCTTACAAAGATTGATAAATGATGGACAAATTCCTGATATTCCACATCACAATGCACGTCACAATGCTGCTGTAGGAATTGACACGAGAAACAATTTGGTGGAAAATTATTTTTCGAGATTGTAAACATATATATTAGAAAAATAAATAAATATACATTCTGTATCACATATATGTCTATTATTTATCAAAAAAAAAGTTTGTACTTACAATAGGAACTAAATTATTCTCATTAACATATAATAATCTATACTATAAGAAAAAAACATTGTACCTACTAATAATAAAAACAAAATTACAATTTAGTAGTACAAAAAATCATTTTTGGCATTCCAATTTTTCCAATTGAATTTGCTTTATTTTCACGTCAAATTCAAGAGCAGTTTTTTTGAGATTAAATTCAATAGTTTCTCGCTCTTTCCGTATGCATTCAGATTCTAGAAATGCATCTTTCTGTAATTGAACTAACTCAAATTTTTCTTTCGCTAATTCAACGTAATGGTTTTCGGCATATTGTTTAACACCTGGTCGTCGACGTTTAGTCCAGGAAGTCACGGAATCATCATTACAATCAGTATTTTTCTTTGATCTCTTTAAACTCGAAGTTATAGGTGTTTGTAATGATGAAGCACTCCACTTTTTCCAGGCTACAGTATCTGTGTTTACCTAAAGCCAAAATAATATAATATAAAACTCAATATGCGACATTTACCCATAATAAATACTTCATGGTTTTGTGGTAAACTCTTGTTGATTTGTTCTTGCTCCGAAATTACATTGACTGGCTGCAGTTCTCCCGGAACTTCTAGCAACATATATTCCTCTTCTATATCATCTATACCTATAGCGTCATCGTCATATTTGTTGTCTAAACCGGTAACAGTTTTCGGGTTCATCAACGATATGGCAAGACTATGTGCTTCATCTGGTATTTTGTATTCTTTTCCTCCCCCTGTTTGTATATGTGACATTCTTTCATTTGCTACTTCCTGTCTGGTTTTTTTCTTTATATTTTCGTAATATTTCTTTAGAGATTCGGTAGTGCGGAATGTTTTATTAGGCGCCCTTGCATTAAACTGGTCTGTAATTTTTAGCCAGCATTCTTCTTTAGCTTTATTATTAACAGCGTCTGTCTTTTTATTTTCTATTATGTGTTTTATATCTTGTACTAGATTCAACAACAAAATTTTTTCGTCTCCCGTATAGTTTGAACTTCTTGTCCGTTTTTTATTTTCCATTGTCTATTTACAACATTATAGTTTACTCAATAATTTTATACTACAATAATACTCCAAAAACTTACCTTTTACTCAGTAATAACTTAATATTTATAACGTAATACTACCAAATAACAATTCTTGAAATGACAAATTATTATAAACAAACGACTATTTAACAGCTAAAGTCACTAGTTCACAAATATTACTAGAAATATGTCTTCTTCAAATTCTTTCGTTTTTAGATCTACATTTTAGAACAAGTACGTGTAAGTTAAGTTGCTCTTAACTAAGGACTTGTCTATTTTTGTTGGTGGAACAAAATATAAATTTAAGTATCACTTAGTATTAAGTGTAGTTTAGTTAAGTTTCATTTTAAGCTACCGTGGTGAAACTGGGCATAAGAATGTTATCAATACCAACCCCTTCGTTGTTATTAAATTTTGGCCTTAGGATTGGTCTGTCCTCTTTTTGTTCTTGCTCTACTATTTCTATTTTTTTCAATTCTCCTTCCTTGGATTAATATGTATAATTCTTCTGTATTGTAACGTTTTTAAAACGTTTATTTAAAACTTCGGTTTGTGGTGTGAATTATTTATTAACAAATTTAAACAATGTATCAGGTAGCAGTTAACACGAAACAACAACGTAAACACTAAAACGCGATACTAATATTAATCCAAAACACTAACTAATTTATTTATAGGTACAGTTTATTAAATTTAATTCACGCACTTATATCATTCGCGCACATTTATATTAACTGAGCACTTGGACGCGTCGATAACTTTTGGTAGGTTCGCTCTGGTACCCTGACCGCGGCCTTCGAGTGCAGTGTGGATCGCCCCAGACTTCTCCAGAACAATGAGTCATGAAACCGTCAGGAACAGCTGACGCATACGCGCGCAGTGATTCACGTCCCTCCTGACAGCTGGCGCGTCTCGTTATGGTAGATTCCATCCATCTTTTTGCTGTCTCTGTGCTTTTAATCAGTAGATGTCCATTTTTTGTTTCATTTCCATGGCATATGGGTTTTCTATCATTAAACAAACTTTGCATTTTTTCTATGCGCCGTATAACTCTTTCCTTCGCTAATTTTCTATTGAATTTGTTCGCAGTTCTCGCTTATAAATGTTTCTAATTTACTCATATTTTTATTTTCCTCATTCCATGATTGAACCCTTGTATTTTCTCCTTTCTTCAGTTAGATCTATACTTTCCGTTGTTATCCTATTGGTTTTCTTTTTTAGTCTAATGGTTTCCTTTGTGCCTTGTATGATACAGTGTGAACTTCTCTCAACGATCATCAATACTGTCGCTCGTCTCTGCTATCTCATTTATATGTTCTTGTATTTTGTCTTGCAAACCCTTTGTCATTCCAGTTTCTTTTAGTTTCTTAATATCCCATTTATGTGCTACCTTCTTTTGTATCTTTTTAAGAGCCAGCCTACGTTCCGTCATTACAAGGTTGTGGTCACTATCTATGTCAGCATTAGGGTCCTTTTACAATCTTTAGTTTAAATTCTAAACCTTTGTTTGATGAGAATGTAGTCAATTTAGTATCTCTTGCAGTTCCTAGTATAGCGTCTTCGATAGTAATGTTGACATAGTGTGTTGGCTATAACTAATTTGTGTTTTCCGCGTGATTCTGCTAGTCGTTCTCCTCTTGCATTTTATTTCAAAATTCGTGCCTTAGTTTTATGCTCTTATTACGGCATTCCAGTCGACCATTATTATCATGTTGTCATCGCCCCTTACATATTCTATTAATTCTTCTGTATTTTCGTAGACCTTCTCTACTTCTTCAGCGCTTTGGATCGTTGTTGGCATGTAAACTTAGACAATCACCTTGTTCTTAGATTTTGTTTTTAGTCTTACCATCACGGTGCTCCCATGCAGCTGGATGTAGTCGTCAATTCTTTTTCCATTTTCCTTATTTAGCATTAGTCCAACTTCCGCTGTTTCATCTTGTTTGGCATTTGTATGGATTATCCTATAGTTTCCGCTCAAAATGTCTCCTCCTAGGGGCCATCTTATTTCGCTTAATCTCCTCCTTCTCCAAGGTCATCAGTCCTTGAACTGATTTGTTGCAGCCATCCATTATCTTCTATTGGTCGCTTTCCTTTTTATAGCGATGTAGTTCTTGCTTCTAGAGTCTTCAATTATTTGTTTAATATACCTTTCGGTCTTTTTCCATTTACTGTGCCTTCAATAATTATTTTCAGTGACCCATCTCTTCTCAGAATATGACCGACTGTCTGCATTCTGCTTTTGACTATATGTTTCCAAATGTTTCTTTCCTCTCCCATTCTTACTAGTATTTCTACGTTTGATATTCTTTCAATCTAGGCAATTTTTAGAGCTCTTCTGTAACATCACATTTCAAAGGATTCTATTATCCTTTTGTCTACTTTCTCAATGATCCGTGTCTCGCATCCATAAAGTGCAATACTCCATAAATACGAGGGCAGGCTGATAAGTCATGTGAATCACTACTTTGCAAAAATTTTATAAAAATAATTATATAGCATATACATAAAGTCATCCTTAAACAGTATGTTTGCAAAATTTTATCACTCAATTGTTTTTATTAATGGTGGAATTGTCAGTCGAAGTACATCATGTCGGGTGAATTTGAAAATTCTGCGAAAATCGAGCGACGTGCTGTAATTAAATACCTCGTAAAAAAAAGGTTTAAACGCCACCGAGATTAAAAATGATATGCAAGAAGTTTTAGGAGAGTCCGCTCCATGCTATCGAGTTATTGCTTTTTGGTCATCTCAGTTCAAAAGAGGTCAGGAGTCTATTGAAGATGATTCTCGCCCTGGAAGGCCTGTGTCGTGCACTACTGATCAAAATGTTAAAAACTATTTACCGTCGAAAACTACAATAACAGGCCAATATTATGCCAACTTGATGGCAAAATTAAGAAATGCTATTAAAGAGAAGCGGCGTGGCAAACTTCGAAATGGTGTGTTGCTGTTGCACGATAATGCACCTGCCCACACCAGCAAACTTGCCAAGCTAGCCATTCGAGACTCTGGATTCGAGGAAATTGACCATCCTCCCTATAGTCCGGACATGGCCCCGTCTGATTATTATCTCTTCCCAAAATTGAAAAAGCACCTACGGGGAATGAAGTTTCTGGGCGATGAAATGCTCAAGATGGCTACAGAGGTGTATTTTGCAAGAGCAAGAAAAAGAATTTTTTTACAAGGGTTATACTTATTATTGAAAAGATGTAATAAATGTATTGAAGTTGAAGAGGATTACATTGAAAAATAAAACTGTCAATTTGGTTTCTACTTGTTTTCTTTATACCAATTCACATGACTTATCAGCCTGCCCTCGTATGTCTTGATAAAAAAATTTCTTTGTTGTTATTGATACCCCATTGGCCGTCAAAAGTTGTTTTTTGTCGTAGAAGGCCCTTTTCGCTAGATTTATCCTGTTTCTTATTTCTCTAGAGCTTCTTCCATCTTCCGTAATAATGCTGCCCAAGTATGGGAATTCTTTGCTATTCGCTTAATCATATTATGCCAATTTGCATTCTTCGCATCTTAAGGTTTTTTAGTTTACCTTGCTGGAGAAGTATCCTTACATTCCAGCTTACGATCTTCTTTATATCTTTATTTTGTGTTGATCAGCCCTAGCCGCCCGAAAATCCGATAGCAGGACTATTTTACTTCCGGATTTAAGATTACTTTTTGAAAACATCATATTGTGCTACTTTACTAGGGAAAGTATTTTGGATAGTGTGGTTTTCCATTTCCATCCGTTTCTATCTTCGGTTTAAATTATGTGTTAACGTGTAAGCATCTGCTCTTACGTCGTCTTATCCTTCGGTTATACCGCCGCTCCTCGGTCGCTAGAGTCTCGTTTGTAGAACTAGAATGCATCGCGTAAAGGTGGAGTTTTTTGATGGTAGGGGCTATATGCGTTGCGTTGTTGCGTATCCCCAGATCTTTTGTTATTCTTGCAGTCGTTTGGTGCACTTCAGTGTTTGACAATGTTGTTGAAAAGTTTTCCCAGCTCGGTATTGAAAATGTCACACCTTTATAAAATTTATCTTCAATGTTCGGTTTCTTAAGAAACAGTTGTAGTTTCTTCTTGCTGATGGTTCTTATGATCATTCTTTGTAACTACAGAATTCAGCATGTTCCCACAACAAAACAATGAAACGGGTCCAAAAGAAGTAGTCAAGCTTGTTGGTCTAACTCTAAGCCATGAATGTCGAACCTTTTTGCCTTGCCTGGGCTGCATTGGATGAAGAGCAAAGATCTTAGGCCGTATGCATGTAACAAAACTTTCTTTTCTTTTTATAATACTTTTATAACATCAAACATCTTGTGGGACCCCATTATTAGTTGTTAAGGGCCGCAAACAATCCTACTCTAATCAAAACAAAAACAGACTACAGAGATCTTGAAAATTTAACCCAGAATTGTGTCAAAAAACCCTTCAATTCGAACTTGAAATATAATAAAATTAACAAGAGATTACAACACTAAAATAAAGCTTATATAAAAACTCTTATCTAAAAGGATACAATTCAACCCGTTTGAAAGATAATGAAAAAGCAGATGCCCTCGTGAAAACTAGTGCAGTTACTTCGTTTATGGGACCGTAAGTAGTACTTATTCAGTATACCCAAACAAAGACTTCAAACAAAATTAGAAGCATGGACCCGGATCCAGGATAGAACACGCCTCCCTGAGTAATACAAGGATAAAGACTAATTAAAGCATTTTTGGTGTCTTGAACAACTCCGTCATCGTTAGTAGATATACGGTGTGTTCACTTTAAATCGTGACCCCTTACTGGCTCTGAATATGCAACCACCCATACTTCTGCCATACCGTTTACCTACGGAGTGCAATGTGTGTTGCATATTCAGAGCCAGTAAGGAGTCACGATTTAAAATGGGCACACGGTATTGTGCAAGTTATTTGTGTAAAGATCGCGCGTTAACGTGATGCAATTTAAGGTCAAAATAGTTTAAATTCGTCATTCCGGAAATAACGACCCCAAAAATATGCATGTTCAGGTTTCTGTAATGCATCTGCAGAGCAATGTGATGTAAATTTTAATTGCTCATCCGTTTTGCTTACTAAGCCGCATTGCTCAGCACCTCTGAATCATATATGTACGTAACTGGGTCGTTATTACCGGATCACATGGGATTTGACTTTATATAAAAGAATCTAGTTTAGAGGGGCTCTTTATGGTTAGTGCCTCCGTCGAAGTCTAAGCTCCAGTCTGTGTAACAAGTCAGGTCCTACGTGTATCAATGTTCCCTAAGGTCTTAATGTAAAATACGTTTTGTTTAGTTAATCGTTTCGAGACTTGTTAATTGTTTCAAGCAATTGTTTTGTTTATTGTGATAATTATTGTTCTCTCAACTTGTTTGGAGATCAATATGGAGACTGTACAAAATCTTTGTAACAATTACGATTCAATCTGTTAATATACTATATATTGTAACGAAGTGGCTTTTTGATTATTTGTTTAAGATGGTAGAGACTTATAGCAACTTCATTACGAGTGTTAAAACTTGGCGTTTGCAAGAGGTATTCATTAAAAGTACACGATCAAACTAACAACAAATATATTGGTATTAATTTAGATACAAACATTATTAAAACTGTTCTACAAATGAAATCCAAACACTTAACAAGTTCTAAGTCTGATGGACTTAAGACAACATACAAAAACCTTAACATTACTATCTACTTACATGAATAACACATCTTAAATGTAACCCAACCCTTGGCTGATGGCCAAGGGTCTTGGTAAGGCCTCTCGTCTGAGTATTTAATCAGGCATCGTAGTGAGACTCTTGAGAAGAGACTGCCTTTACTATGAAAATGCTCACGTATTTATACTGTCAAGATGTGTTCTTTCTCTCTTACAATTAAACATCTGCTTATGTTAGAACAAGGATTCCATTCATTCTTACATTGTATGAATATAGGTCACGACGTAAAACCCTACACAAAGTTAATATCAACAAATGCAACATTGTAACACAATGGTATGATTACGCAATACAACCAGCTGCATCGCCTGACTCATATTTATACAAGTATATCTTTATTAGTAAACAGAATTAACGATCCTTACTTTGTATTAAGATTATGAAACTTGAAACTTGTCATATCAAATACAACCAAACACTAACATATTTAAGACATTTCTGATGGAAATGTTTTAAGTTATTTATCAATTAATCTACCATATTACAACATGTTAGTTGAACTTCTGGTATTTATTTAAAATTTTCTCGCCAACAAAACCCCTAGTGGCATAGCTGGACGATAAAACCCACTACGTTACAATATTAAAAGATAGTAAAACATATTTTTTCCAGTATCCTTTGACCGACACTCGTTTCCAAAAAGACGCCACAGAGGGAATCGTAGTCTTGTTCCAAATGTTTCTGATATCCTACTTTGGGAACGAAGTCAGTTTAGAAAGCGAACAAGTGATGTTCGTTTGTTTCGAAGCAAAGTTTTTCGACGTCGACCGCAGACTTCTGAAAGGTTTAAACATCGTAATGGCCAGAAGTCAACAACCAATTAAATTTACGATCGGAAAGTTTGCCGATTTGACCTTGCCTGTATTTGTTGCTGTAATAAAATCTTATTATGTTTTAATACTAACATAATCCATGTAAATGTTTTCAATTGGTGAGAGCATCATTCTCCTATTACATGGTGCTGCACAACATGAATCTACAGGACGATCTTTAATAATTGTTATTGAGCACCGTTTGGTTTTTTTACAAGACAAAAATCATAGAATCGCCGAAAAGAACTTCTTTTATTTAATAAATTAATATGACCTGTCCCTAAATATAGACTGTAGTCAAATGTTTATATTTGGGTTGTGTGAGTTATTTATTACTTAACAGTTAGAAACACGATAACAGGAATTACCAAACTTAAGCACCAAAAAAACACTAAAACGACATGGAACGTTCCACTGACTTGTTCGCTTCGTAGCTGTGGCTATTAGTAGACTGGTGCCAAACCGCTCCTTGAACGCACGCTTCTAGTCGGTTCTCCAAGGACTCTGTACGCATCTCAAAAATTCCAGAATTCGCTTGTTACGTCGAGGTTGTTATAGCTCGCTCAACGCTGGCGTGTTTAGTTACAATAGTTACACTCTTTGTGGACACACAGTTTAAAACACCTTATGCATATGTATGAAGACACTTTGCACTATTAAAAACTAGATATAAATATAATGTATTCACGATTATTTAGACTGTTACCAATCAGCAATCTCCCCGTCGCCTGAAAAGGTATAAAAGCAGAACGCATTTCTGCCACAGCATCCAGTCCCGATCCGACTTCCGAAAGGGCAACATCTCCTCCAAGATCCGACTCCAAGTCCCATCTCCAACTCCTGGTCCAGTCCTGCTCCGGTTCCAGTCCAGCAACCGTCCTCGACTCCCAGATCGTCGTGGTACTCAGTCGGCCTGAGTATCACTTCCTCCCACGGCACGGCGGTTGATTATCATCGACCCCGTGACCTCCTGCTCCTGCTCCTGAATTCTTAACGTCCTATTGTATATGTATTTCCTTAATTCGAATGTGTATGAATTCCTTAACGTCGAATAAAACCCTTTCCGTTTCGTCGCTTCATTTCCATTCCCGCCGAAGACACCGCCAGCCCGCTTGTTCCCTTGGCCGCCGAAGCCATAAGGTAACAAGACCACAGTTGGCCGTGATCTTAATTCATTGCGTTGGTACAAATACTTAAAGTTAGGATATGTAGAAGACGTCCTGTTAACAAATACATATAATAGCTTGCTGGAATTATATTACTTTGAATAACAATTAAATAACTGGTACCATAACCTTAACATTCATTCAGTGTTTTTTGTAAAAACGGATATTTTAGGTAAAAAAAAATTTTGTTTACACAAACGAAACTGTCTCACTAACATCGCATTACTGTTTGTTGCTACCCCATGTATATCCTTATATGTACAATAGGACAAAGGCCTCCCTCACTTTTTAAGGGTATTTGGTCTACTCTGCCATACTGAGAGGTCCTCATGGGAGAGAGGTGTCGCGTTAAGCGGGCAATCGAGCTACCCATTTCAGCGCTGACCAGAGCAACTATGTTTAACTCTCCTGGTCGTGCTGGACTGGGGTACCTAGCTACCACAACGCGGGACCTATATGACATTATGTAATCTAACAAAAACAAAATGTGAATGTATTTTATGATTCACAATTTCAGCGAAATCGATATGTAAAGTTGTACTTAAAGAGTATTAAAAAACAATGCTGTCAATTACTTGCCCTTCAGTTAATTTTCAACGCCCTCTTGCATGAGTATTTCCCACCTAAACTGCATCATTCTAATAATAACTAAGTACAATTCTGATTCATTTTAAACTATCTTGAAATCATATCTACCTGAAAGGTACTTTATGGTGAAGTACGGACAAGAAACAACAGAACTCTTCCAGGTGCTATCAGGAGTCCTGCAGGGTAGCGTTCTTGGCCCTATCGTCTACCTCTTGTTCACAGCTGACCTACCAGCAACGTTCGCCGACGACAAAGCGATAATGGTAAATCACTCCGACCCTATCGTAGCTGCAAACGTCCTCCAACAACACCTCAATAAAATTGAAGACTGGACAAGAGTATGGAGAATAAAAATAATTGAATCGGAATCATCCAGGTAACATTCACGAAATGTAGAAGCAACACCCCCCCATAACTCTAAATGGGCAAATACTACCCCAATCCGATAACGTGAAATACCTAGGTTATGCACCTGGACAGAGGGCTTACCTGGAAAATGCATATCCACAATAAACGGAAACAGCTTGGACACAAATTTAAAGAATACTACGGGCTTTTAGGAAGACAATCTAAACTCACACTATCCAACAAACTCCTGATATACAACGTTGCCCTAAAGCCCATATGGGGTGCAACTATAGGAAACAGCCGCCAAATCACACCTGCAGATAGTGGAGAGATTCCAGTCAAAAGTTTTACGCACCATAACAAACGCACCGTGTACATACCAAACAGTGAAATTAGAAGTGATTTAAAAGTAAGCACAGTAAAGCAAGGGATTAGTGAATACAGTGGACGTTAAGTAAAAAGACTTGACACCCACCCAAATGTCCTGGCAGTGAATCTACTTGACAATAGTGAATATACACAAAGACTAAAAAGATTTAAACCTCTGGAACTACCTGATAGGTTCTGATGTAAAAACAAAACACTAAAAATATAAGTTAAGAATCAAGTACATATACACTCACACGCTAAATAAAAGATATAAAGTAGGGATAGATATCATAGGATATCAACCCAAAAATTACAGACACACCACACAAACACACACAAACTTGCTTATAGCACTACCCATATATTGTACTGATTGCATGTAAAAATAAACAAATCAAAATAGTGGTATCAATCGAAAGACTTTACTTGAATTTGTTGCTTGCTTAAGAAAGAAAAACTGTAATAAATAACTTTCATTTTATTCACAAAAAGCAGACCAGTCATGATGAAGAATGAACACGCACTCTTCATGGGGGATGAATTCGCAAAACTGCAGGTACTGCTCAAAAGATAATTTGTCCTTACTTTAAGAGACTCGAATTCACCGTCAAAAATTAAACGTTTCGGCAGGTATTCTAAATCTTAAATAGTGGCTTTATTAAGAAGAGACGTATTACCGGCAATAGAAAATGTGTAGTACCAACGCGACGGAGCTCTACCACATTAGAGCGCTGTTATAACTCGTATTTTTAATAATAATGCCTAACCCTCTAATCCTTGGATCGGTAGAAATAGATCAATTAAATAACGTGCACAATCGCTCGATTTCTCTCGAAAAAATTACGTTCTGCAGGGATTGCAGAGATATCTTAAATCAAAAGTGTATAACCACATACCTATTAATAATCTTGATGAACTTAGACGGAGAATTGCCCAGAGATGCTTAGACATTAGTGAACAACAAGAAAAAACACCACAGCATAATGTTATAATCAGTTAACCTGCTGCCAGTTAACCTACTGCCAAGAATGCCGAACATCAAATACCGTATAAAACTAAGTTGCCGAAATACGTATTTGTTTATGTTACTTATTATTTTTATGATTTGACGTTCACTATTGAACCGGGCCCGGTTTCGTTCCTAGGATTAAAAAATACTGTCAAGAAGTTAATTCAGGATAATGGCATCCGCCGCGAATTAAGGGATGCCTTCATACAGACCGGCACCTAGCCCAAAGACCAGAACCTTGTACATATATGTAGGTGCTCCGTATATCATCGGGCTCAAAAAACCGACACCCAAATAGGCGATGTTGCCTCAGGAGAGGTCTGGGGCATCGCAAAATGAGATGAAGAGGGGTTTCTTCTGCTTCGTTGCAGAATCTGCAACTTGGGTCCTCGAAAAGGCCCATCAAATGCAGATATCTTTGAAAGAGGCCTGCGACTATCCTGAGGTGCTTCCTACTAAACCTAAGGAGCTGTTGTGTCCTAGCTTTTGAAAGTCTGTAGATGAGTTGCTTCGCTTGCCTCAGCTTAGGTCATGAAAGGGATGGAAATTGTTGAGCGCCACTATGATATTAAAATCACCCTAAGGTCTAAAAGAAGGAAACTCATCATAGAAGAATCCCAAGGGCTCGGAGAAAGGGGTTGTCGTAGCTGCACGCTACTGCAAGATGTAACTTACCTTGCTACTGAAATTAACTTTACTTAACCGAATCTCTAAGTCTTGTAGGCAGGCTTAACACTTTATACGTAAATCTTAAACAAAACACTAATACACAAAAGGTGATCGGGAAGGGCTGAACACAAATAACAAGGCCGAGCTAAATTGACTGCTAAATATTTAATGAATCAAAAGGCACAAAAATGAATACAAAACCATTACACAAAAGGATGATAATCAAAAATACTACGTTAAAACACAAATAATACAAGTTACGCTTACTTTAAGGGAACGAGAATTACATTTACTTTAAGTGCTGCAAATCAATCACAAGCTTAGCCCCTCAATCCCAAACAAAATATAGGAAATTAAAATAGCATTTCAATAAGCACCAATAAATTCACACATGCAACTCAACACAAAAATAATATCTTAAACTTGACTTAATACTGGAACTCCAATCTGAACACAAATGAACGTTACTTGAACACAAAAGTTTATACTCGTGACCTATGTTACCACAAACGTTTTTGTTCAAACACAAAACTACTAAGGCAACCTGGTCAACTGAATGCCGGCGACCCTCAATCTTTACTACTGTGAGTGTTTAATTCGCTCAAGGCGTCTCACAAAGCCTTCCCACATGCCGCCGGATCAAGCAGATAGACCAGCAATCAACTGCTTTGAATTCAAAGTTGCACACAAAATACAAAATGGCAAATACAAAAGGTGGTTCTCATTAAACTTCCAACGACTGAATTAAACAACACTAGGAAGGCCTGCCAGCAAGAGGCAATATTCACTTGAAAACGCAAACGGCAAAGCAGGTGCAGCGAAAGGATGTTCAAAATGGTTTACCTGGCCAGCTGTTGGTACTTAGTCAGGGAGCACGTAGCAGACGTTAAACAGGCTATCAACAACGAAGGAGATGGTGTCCTTCTTCCAGAAGACGGGTGCAAGACAAACGAAGACTATTACAGAGATTGTAGATTTTCTGGATTCCTGATTAAGGAAAATGTGCGGTTCCAATACTTTAAACTTCCACTTTCACTACTATCACACATAACTACCTCATTTCGCGACTATATGGCCTTCCTTGGGAATATCCGGATTATACCGTAACTAACAAGAATCTGAAAGGCTTTCACGGTGGTATAAGGACCCACACTGGAAACAACAAACTTGCAGGTCCGTCTTAATTAAGCCAAAACGTCCGAAATGGTGGAAAGATTACCACGTACTAAGGAAGCGGCGTGTATAGAAGAATCGAAAGGACGCCACAGAACGGCTGACATGGCCTAACGTACAGGGGATTCCCCCGCACCGTATCACGAGACGTTGCAATAACGGAAGCAAGATGATATCATGCCTTGGTGAAATACGCGTGAAAATATGTCACCTTGGGATTTGAACAAAGGAACCTTTCACCAAAAACGAAACATACTGAAATGACTTTAAAGATTTTGTAGAACTACACGTCCTCCAACTGAAGCAAAAATAAAATAATTGACACGGAATCAAACTTAAGGTACAGGGCCGTACTCAAGAATCTTAATAATAATTCAAAATGACTCAAAAATTCCAAAATAACACGGGATTGCAAAATCACGTGACAACCGTGTCAAAAGCCTTGTCTAAATCTATAAATATTAGATGTATCTCTGAATTTTTTAATTTTCTTTTTTCCGTTATTTGCTGTATAGAGAAGATGTTATCAGTGCATGTACGTCCTGCAGTGAATCCGCTTTGTTCTTACCCTATTGTTATTTCTTATTCTATTCTTTTCCTGATTATAAGCCCATACAGTCTCCCTATTGTGGTTAACACGCTGATTCCTCGATAATTTGCACATTCGTTTCGTGATTCTTTTTTATATATGGGTGTTAAGTATCCTACCTTCCAGTCTTGCGGTAGTTCGTCGTGTTGTATGAGACACCTATTAAACATACTGCTAGGATTTCATATCTTCTTGTATTTACGCGTTTTATAAGCTCAGCAGGGATGCCTCCTGGACCCGGGGATTTTTCATTTTTCATTTCTCAGATAGCCTCTTGTACTTCTCTTGCTGTTATTTTCTTGACATGGCACTTTAAAGTTTCCAGTCAAAAGTATTGCAGGTGATGGTCGATGGTCCCTGATACGTAACCAACTTAACTCTTCATCGTGATCTGCAATTTCCATTCAGTTAGCACAGCTGAAATAAAAAGATTTGCAAGTAATTATCATGTCAAACTACCTAGTCATGAAAACAACCTTGCACGACAACTATCAGAAGAATCAACGTTTATCAGAAGACTTAGCCGGTAATGGCCTACAGACATGGTTCCGACGAAGAAGCCTAAGTACTTCAATAATGGCAGGAGCGTCACCGATGGGGATTTACTTATAAATATGCACTTTTTCCATTTAAAAAACATCTTCCAATTAAATGGAACTTCCATTCTAAAAAATGCAAATTGGTTTGTCAATAATTATGTTAATCAAGGCTAATAAGTCGTTAAGTCAGCGTACATGCAAATTTTGCTAAATAATTTTGTTTTTACAATGAGAAAATGTTTTCTTTATCTTTCATCTTTTTTCAGACAAAAGCCAACCTTGCCATTTTTCTCTCCAATTGACTTTGCTTATTTTTGCCTAACTTTAGAAAACTTCAATAAAAAAATAATACATTCGCATCATTTAGAACCCTTGACTAGCTTCCTTCTTGCAATGTAAACAAAGCTGAATATTTTTACTTTTTCTAAAACATTCTTTCGAAAACATAACGACAAAAGAAAAACAAAGCAACTTCCACAGCAACGCAGATGACAACTTAATCATCGTTCATTTATCTTTAAAAATTCCGTTCCACTTATTTAACAAACATCAATCAAGGATTTCCTTTTAGGTTTTGAAAATGAAATTGAAACTAATTGCTTTAATTAAACATAATTACATATAGAAAATTCGGAGTGTATTAAATAAAACACGCAACGTCGAAATCAATCTATGATTATACCAAAAATTAATTTTTTAATAGTTGTTTGAGGTTATTACACAAATAGCTATAATTTTATTGAAAAATTAGTTCACGGAAGAAAAAAACAAGAAGGCAACCGTTTCATTTAGATTCCTTGAAAGGAATAAGTGGAACATAAACTTTATATTATTTGTATTTATTTTCTGCTTATCTTTATGCTTTAATTAGCACTTTTAAGTTACAACACAAGAATTTCCTCAAATAAAACACAAACATTTCAGAAAGTTTAAAGACTGCGAAATTTGTTTCAATGGGAAATTGTCCTGTTGGTGTCTTACTCTTGATTCATCGTTTATTTTTCTGTTGCTTTTGTTTTACTTCCGTTTTAATTCTTCTGTTTCTAGAAACAAAAGCAGCACGTAGACAAAAACTTCCAACTTGGAAACAAAAGAATAACTAAAAATCGCAGAACAAAATTAAAGGTTTGTTTTTTTAAATTTTCAATTCTCCTTTTATTTGTTGGTATTTTAGACAAAATGGCCGAAATTCAAAAAATTGAAAGTTATTTTCTTGTCCATCGAAGAATGTTAACACTTTGTGGTTTGGCTCTAAACGAAAACCGTGGAATACTCTACAAGATTTACTCAATGGCGTTGTGCAGTTTCTTCGTTATTTTCCTCAGCTTGGTGATATACGACATTTTCGTGAACATAAATGACTTTGAAGTTTTAACTAATTCTATTTATCACGGAATGATTATTGCTATAAGTAAGTGGAATTGATATGTATAAAGTTATTGGAAAAAATGTACATTGTGAAATAATTCTTAAAAAATACACGTTTGTATTCGTAAAACACTTGAATTCATTTTATTTATTCGATTCACTTACTGTATATGTCATCTCTTTGTTGTTTGTTGCTTATTATTCAACAAGCAATGGCCTTTCTTCCAATAAAGCTGGAAAAATATCTATAATTTGTTGAAATGATATGAAACCTTTAGCTCCCACGTAATCAGTGGATTACGTAGCCAAGCCAACAAAATTCAGCAGGATCCGATGAACGCGCTGGCCAGTGATCGAGAAAACGACAGCCCATACGTTTGTCAATCATGTTAGTTAACAAACATTTAATTTCAGTATATAGAAAGGTGTATTATACTCTATGAACTTGTGTCTCAGGGCTCTTTAAGAAGCTGAAAATATGCAACTTCCATGGTAAATACAACTGAAGCGTATGGATGGATCTTTCGGTACCGTCTCCAACGAGTGTTTCAGGACTCTTAAATCTTTTGTAATACATAATGCTTTTCACGCAATCCCCTCAGTTAACGCAGTTTTTATGAAGCATGCTGTAGATTTCTCGCAAGCATTAAAGAATTAATCTTTAACAGTGCTGTGTATTAGAAAAGCATCCCATGAACAAGATAAACAGCTTCAATGTATGCATATGTAATGGTTAGATTACTTCAGCATTGGTGCATTTCCTACAAGTTTACTATTCTAAGAAATATACGTTTAGTTTACCAGAAACGTTCTTTTCCTTTTTCTCAGTCTCCTTCTTCTTCTTTTTCAATTTTCAATTCTCTTCTTTTTTTGAGTCTCCTTGTCTTACTCGTTCTTCTACTTCTGCTCCTGCTTATTGTTCTTCTTTTCCTTATCCTTCTCGTTCTTTTACTTCGCCTGTCCCTTCTCGTTCTTTTTTCTGCTTCGTCTTCTCCTCCTCCTTCTTTTACTTTTTCCTCATGATTCTTCTTCCGCTGCCTCTCCTTGTTCTTTTTCTTATTCTTCATCTTCAAGACTTAGGCACAAGTAAAACCATCCCATAAAACTTTAATCGTTCATGAGATACCAACTGTAAAAATTTGTCAATCAATTATTATGAACCTGTTGAGTAATTAGACAGTTTACTAAAACAAAACTCTATCATTTTAAGATACAGCCGAAGGTGGCTCCGCAGAAAAGGTTTCAAAATGTTGGAAATGGAGTTAATCAACTAAAATGTATTTTTCTATGCATGTTAGGTTTGTTAAGTATAGCATTTTGGCCTTCCCTTTATCAGTCAAAGGGTTTCCGGATTCTTCTTCTTCTTCTTCTTCTTCTTCTTCTTCTTCTTCTTCTTCTACCCTTAACTAGGGATTTTTCCTGTTTGTCATGCCTCATACGGTGGACGAAGAGAACCAACTTTGGGCCCATCTCACGGAAGGTCGTCCGGGTAGTCTGTTCCCTCTCGGTCGTTCATACCTACAGATTCGTGTCAGTCTGTCTTCGTCCATTCTCTCTACATATTCTTCTCGTTTTACACCATTTTACTACATCTTGGGCTCCACCTCTTTCTCGAATCAAATCATTTGTTCGCCTGTCTCGAAGTGTTACACCTATAATTGATCTCAAAACTTTCATTTCTCATACTCATTTTTTGTTTCGCTTGCTTTGTTTCTGCTCTGATTTCCGTGGCATACTCGTATGGTAGTATGGCGTTATAACCCTTCTGTACTTAAATACTTATTTCTCCACACTGTATCCTTTACAGAGCCTGCTGCTTGTAGTGCTCTAGTGTTCTGAGTTTGTATTTCCCCGAGAAGATTGGTTTCAACTCAACCAAGTGTTTAATGTTCATAACTTACGCAATTATGGAGTCTTCTATTTGTAGTTTGCACTTTCTCGGTTTCTTAGCCTTGGATACAACCATACATTTTGTTTTTTGAGATGATATTTACATGTTATAATAGTTAGCTGTGATGTTGAATTGGTGTGTTAATCTCTGTATGTTATTCTCGTTGTCTGCGATCAGAATAGCAGATTAACCAGCTTAAATTACTCCTGAAGTTTATCCTAAACATCACAGCCGTCCAACTTTTACTTTATAGGAAAAATAGAAGAAAGGCATTTGAAGCTTAATCAGGGCTAGACGATAGGTGAAATCGGCCTATCCAAAGCTTACAATAAATTGTATACAAAGGCATTATTTCAATTATAGGAAGACTTGTCAAAAACCTACATTCGGTTTTTCCCTGACTTTCCAGAAGAATTAAAGTCTAACAATCGATACTCTTCTTCTTTATTATATCAATCATTCAACTTCTAAAACTTTTGTAGCAGCACTGCAACTTGAAAAAAGAAGATTAGGAAACAACCACATGCACATGCTTCCTTTTGAAATTTAATTAGTAAATATGAACGTTATGTTCTGTAACACTGCTAATTTCCTGAAAATATAATAACAAATTAATAAAAACCTAGGAAGATCGCTAAATTTCAAAATATCTGTAAACAAGGTTAGTACATATACACGAAGGCATAGATTGAACTCTAAGAAAAAAGATCCAAATAAGGCAAATATATTTTTAAGAAGAATACTGCACACTCAGTGGTCTACTTGTCAAATAAATAAATCACTTTCGACTGAATTTAAAATCAAATGAAGATACTTTTACTTGTATGTAACTATTAGAATATTTTGGTACGTTTTATGAACAGGTCCGAACAATATTAAAAAATGTACCATTCAGAGAAAAGTAGAAGGGCAGGCACCATGCTCTTCAGCTATAGGGATCAACCAAATAATTGCCGTTACGGGAAGACTAATCTACGACCTTATGGTACAAGCCAAGTACACAAAAGCATTGATGCAGTCTTTCCAAGAAGTGATAATGATAACTTCACTCTATCCAGAGAGTTAAGTGTAAAGTTCATTGCTGTGACTATCCGCAAACCCTACAAGCACTTCAGTCACCCATTCTTGTGGAAAACCCCGACTCAATAAAGAATACCGTAAAATGCACAAATTTTTGCATTAATATAAAGTGGTATAGAGACACATGTCTCTGTTGCTCCTACTGCGTTTGCTACAGTCTTGGAACGGTCTGTGTAGCAACACAGAGTTTCTTTCGCATCCTGACTTTTCACCGTCCTGCTGCGTTCTGGTATTATAACTTCGTAATTTAATTTGAAGTTTAATTCTTTTCTAATGTCATCTCCAGGTATATTCACAGCTTCTATATTCCTTTTATGCTTGTTTAATATACATCCATTCCCTTTTCTTCGTTTCGTCCTTCCCAATCTCCCACTCTTATCATTCTTTGACGAGCTGACACCTTTTTGCCGAGTGGTATTATCAGTAATACTTCCATAACCTTAAACTAGTCGCTGTATATATTCTACCTTGCTTCTCTTTCTTCTTACTGATAACTCACATCTCAACCAGACTAATGGGTGATAAACCCCACTGTCGTCCGTCTACATCTACATTGACAATAGCACTGATATGGCTTTTGTCTTTGCCTTTGGTCTTTCTACTCAGCATGTTCTTCCAGCTAACCTTGCTGCCTAATACAGCTCCTAGGTATTTCGCCTCTTATTTATCCTACGGCTTTTTATCACAGAATTAGGGTTGTCTAAAACCCTGTATCTGCCTTTGTTTGAAAACTGATCCAATTTCACATAGCACACTTAAATGACGCCCAACTACTAGAATAGTTCCATCATCAACGTAGGCTTGGAAAAATTTACGTTCGTTTGCTAGTTTTTGAAGTAACTCATCCATGACCACACACCATAGATGAGGTGATAAACATCCCCCTGTGGACAGCCTGTGCTTATGGTTTCCTTCTTCTTGCTCTCCCATTGTAACAGTTAATGTTCTTGTCTGTAGCACTTGTTTAACCCACCCTATTATAGATAAATGGGGCGGTCGTGGCTCAGTTGGTCCAGCGTGCGTCTGACCACTGAGATGGCCCGGGTTCGATTCCCAGGATCACATATACATCGAAAATACCCGGCCGCTTCCCTCGGAAGGCAATGGCAAACCACCGAGGTGTATATTCTGCCTAGTAAAGTCCTCTCTGGAGTAGAAGTGCAAGCACTTCCGTGATTCGGAACCCACGTTAAGCTGTAGGTCCCCTATGTCTGTAGGCTACTTGACAAGCACACCACAGGCATATGGAAAGAGAATCGGCAACGCCCTGTAAAGCGCATGCCACTCTAAGAAGAAGAAGATTGTAAATAGTGATATGTTCTTCCTTACTAGAGGTGCCTCTATCGTCTCCAGGTTTATATAAACAAAAGCTTCCTGTATGACGAAGAAGCATTCCAAAACTTACTCTTTATCTGCTAATGCCTTCTCAATCCTGATAACCAATCTATGCAAGACTGTTTCCGTTGATTTTCCAGGGAGGTGGTTTTTGTGAAATGATCTTTCAATAAGAGGCCCATCCATAGTAAATCTGTCAATTAGCTCTTCCATCGTTTTGAGAAGCAACTATGTCAAGCTTACTGATCTAAAAGATTTAGAATGTAAATAATCGACTTTCCCCGTTTTTGGTATAAATACGATTCTAGGCCTCTTCACTGCTTTGGTATTCAACCATTTTTTAGGCAAAAAGTTTTGGCATCCTGGAATGTGCAAGACTGGAACAGGTACAACAAACTCTTCAAAAAGTGATATGCATTTTTGCAGATAGACAAGCTGAATGAATGACGAGGCTAGTGAAGGAATGTCGAGAGGTTTTGAAACTACAGCTTATACGGATACCGGCTCATAATGGAGTACAGGACAATTTAAAAACTGACGAGTTAGCCAAAATAGCTGCAAACTCTAAATGTGTAGGAGCGGAACCAGCAATAGGAATCTCTAACCAAGTGCTTAAAGCCGCCCTGAAAGACTGAACCATCAAGTGCATGAACAGAAAATTGAATTACGGAGGAAAAACTTGCAGACAAGCAAAATAATTAATTAAAACGCCAGGTCCGAGGAAAGCCACAAATCTCTGAGAGGCAATAATGCCATCTCTCAGACTAGTGGTAGGGATGTTAACGAGACACTGCGCACTAAGAAGACGCCTATACAAAACTGGAACTGAGACAGATCCATATTGCAGACAATGTCTATCAGAGAAAGAGACTGCAATACCTTTCTTATTGTGTGAGAGATACGACAACCAACGCAGGAGAACGTTTGGGAAAGAACGTATTAAACCAGAAGAAGCAAGAGAACTGGATATACTGAGGATCCTGCATTACGTTAGATCAACAGAGAGCTTATGAAGTAAGGCAGACGATGAGGGAGAATGTGGTATGGACCAGAACGGCCTTCATCACAGTAAGAACAACTTTAAGCCCCAAGTCTATTTATCTAATCTTCGGCCCACATTGTTCGATCTTTCCTCCACCGACAAATCATTACACATCTTATTACCTCTATTGGTAGAGGGTTTTTAAGAGTAAAATAAATAAATTAATAAATTAATTAAATTAAAACAATAATACTAACCATCGTTACAAGCCCAAGTATCATCAAAATAATTAAAACAAACCTTTTCATAGCATTTCAGAGATTGAATATTTACATTTTGTTATCTGTTGTAGCTTTATGTAAGTTTCTAATTTTTTCGTTGAAGAGACACCAACTGGATAAAGTCTTTAACTTACTCAAAAAAACCGTATTCGCTTCAATCAGTGAACATGGGGGACCAATCGAAAAAACATGGGTAGAAGAGTGCATTAGAAACTCAAACGTTTTGGTATTACAACGTAACATGCATATTTATCACTTTGCTAATATCAATTTTTTCATTAAAGATGGCTGCCGGTTTCATAATGGCGGTGATAACAATATACTTACGGGTGATAGTCACAATGATACAGAGAATTTTGAACCATAGCTACCCCGAAGTATGGCAATTACCTTTCGCCATATATTCTATTATAAATCCTTTTCGTAGTCCCAATTTTGAATTGGGCTGGCTTTATCAAAGCTACGTGGCGACTATGTCTGCGTGGGTCTACGTGGTAACCGATTATTTCGTAGTGAGCATTCTGGCTCATATTGCAGTTCAGTTTAGAGTGCTTCGAAGTAGCATTAACAAAATCGTCGTAGACGGCTCTAATAACATGGTACGAATCGTACTTTTGGACTGATTAAAAATACTTTACATTTGTTTTCAGAATAAAAACATAAAAGGAACATCAACTAATGATGATCGTATACAGACGATGGAATACGTTGACACAAGTTGGGAATGCCTTTCCTACAAACTTAAACAATGCGTACTTTATCACAAATCCATCATGGACCTAGCAGCGCAACTGGAGGATGTCTTAAACGTGTTCATATTAATTAATTACATTGCAGATATGATCGTCGTCTGTTTTGTGATGTACCATGGTTCGCTGGTAAGTCAGCTTTATATTTAATCAATCCACCTAGTTCGTTAGGCATCTTTTTTTTCCTCGCTCTCTCTGCTTCAGCTCTTTCCCTATTTCCTTCTCTCGCCCTTTCTTTCTCTTTCTTCTTCCGTCTGTCATGATTTTCTGAGCACATGGTTTCCATTTTACCCTTGGCTAACAGTTTTCCAATTTCACGTTACGAGGTGTATTTCTAATATTAAAGATTTTCAATGTATAAGTTGTAGCTAAGGCTTCATATTCAACTATTCAACTAACAACAATGAAGGAAGAATAATGTTTCTCATTGCACCTGTTATACCTAAGAATGCTAACCGGTGTAGCTTGCTCAATTTAATAATTGCTACTTTTGTTCTGGTGGTATGCCACTAGGAAATCGAAGCATAGTAGGTGACAATTGGTATCACAACCCTGGTATATAACTAATTGACGGTTTTATGTCCTAATTTTTTCTAAACATGCGCCACTCTGTCCAGAGATCAAGAGTAGCCTGTTTTATGATCTTTTGCATATGGCGGGTAAAGGTAAGTCTGGTGTCTAAAGTAATCTATAGATACTTCACTTCCTACGCTCTGATTATGTTCTGCCTCCATAGTTGGATGTTCTCGAGGAACCTCAAAGATTTTAGACGGATTTACATCCCTGATACATCTTTCAATGGTTCGTAAGACTTGTTCCATCCTCTCCGATACAGTACCGCCAAACTAGTATGACTACGTCGTCCGCATATACTGATGAATAAACCCCAATGCAGTTTGTCCAAGAAGAGAAAGAAACCCTGCGGACAGCCTCTTGCAGCAGTGATTCCCACAGTGTTCCCTTTCAAAGATGATAGAATCAATCTATTGAGTAGTGCCAAATTTATCCATCTGTACTCTCAACCTCGTCTCTCACAGAGTCGAACAAAGTGTTATCAAACGCTCCTTCAATATCCAAATGCGTTACTCTAAAGGTTATTTTTAAGACATACTAGAAAGTGATGTTGCCACGCGAAAACGTGTCCAAATCAACAGAATTCTAGGTAACGTTCTAGAGACGTCAAAATTTGACAGATCTACTTAAAAGTTGCTAAGTCTGTCTATTAAAAAAGTGTTTGTCAACTCTAGCAATCAGCCAAACTGCAGATATTCACGGTCCCTATTTTATTTAATTACTCTGTGTTAATAAGTAACCGTGGGCGGTCGTGGCTCAGTTGGTTCAGTGTGCGTCTGACCACTGAGATGACCTGGGTTCGATTCCCAGGGTCACGTATACACCGAAATCACCCAACCGTTTCCCACGGAAGGCAATGGCAAACCACCGAGGTGTATTCTGCCTAGTAAGTCCTCTCTGGAGTAGAAGTGAAAGGACTTCCGTGGTTCGGAACCCTTCGTAAAGCTGTAGGTCCCCTATGTCTGTAGGCTACTTGACACGCACACTACAGGCATATTGAAAAAGGATCGGCAACGCAATCTAAAGGACAATGCCACTCCAAGAAGAAGAATAAGCAACCATCCGTGCTGGTGCCATAAGCCCAAAATTCGTCGTCCCCCATTCCCCAATGATCCGCCCCTGGTTAGAACAAAACTTATAGCTGATACATTCCAGAGCTCTGCCTCAGAGAAGTTTGCTTTGTGAGGCAAATCTTCATATGCTACTTCCAGCTAACTATATCAGTGAGTATTGCTATCAAAATACGCATCTGGTGTTGTAATAATTTTTAACGTTTAATTGCATAGAACCGCAGGCTCCATTTAAGCTTTAATTTTGATGGGAGCATTGGGCTGATAAAAAACTCTTCCATTACCCTCTATTTCTGGCTAGTACTAACCAAAGGCGTTCCAAGTTTTGCCATATTCTGAATCCCACCCTTCGTTGACATTTTCCATATATTCTTGAAGCGACCTTTACTTCCCCTTCTATTCAAGCTAGACTGGAAATGTTGAGACAAAAAACTCAAGGAAGGAAAAGAAGATATGAAGAAGCCAGAAGAGAAGTAAAACGTGAATGTAGAAATAAGAAAAGGAAGAATGTGGAAGAAGAACTGCAAAGTCTAGAGAAAAACTTTATAAGAAATAATAAGAAATATCTACCATGAAGCAAACAAAAAGACAAGTACGAAAGGCAGAACCGGTTTTCTGTAAGGATAAAAAAGGCAATTTGGCGGGAGATGTTAAGGGAAGCCTGTCTAGATGGACAGAGCATTTTAAGGAAGTATTGAACGAAAACGAGGGGGAAGCTTATGGAACGGAAACCGGGAACGAAAGTGAAGAAGGGCAAAAACCGGACAAGATTGGAATATGGAAGAGCCTACAGTACAGGAAGTCGCGGAAGAGATGTGTCGATTGAAAAACAACAAGAAAGAGAAGACGGTATCGTTGCTGAACCGTTTAAACTGGGAGATGAAACCAAATAGAGCGTATTGTATGAATTGATTAAGAATATATGTAATAAAGAGCAAATGACAAGAGATTGGTCCAATACACAAGACGGTAACTGCGACACGGTGCGAGAACTATAGGGAAATTGTATTATTGGAGGTATCATATAAAGTGTTTGGGAGCTGTTTGAAGAAGAGATTAGTTGGAATAGCAGAAAACCTGATCAGATACTACCAATGTGGGTTAAGAAGGAATAGATCGGTTAGCCACCAAATTTATGTGATGAATATCAAACAACTACTCGCAAAACCTGCCTTTACAGAAGCATATATTCCCGTGGCGGCACCTGGCTCTAGGGCTTATCCACCACGGACGCCATCGTCGTGGCATTGGGATACGCCCAGCAAGTGCGTCTCCGTAAATGAGAACTTCCAAAAACTCCTTCCAGGTTGCAGGCCCTTCCGAACTCTCTGGTGGAAGGAGACGCTATCCACATCTTTATTGATTGTGCAGTGTCAGCGCCCGAGAGTACATAAATTACCATACCTCACACATGGCTAACAAAATAACTCACGCCTACCGTACATGCGTACGTGACGGCCACTTGCGCCCACCTGGTGTCCATCGACTTTAAACAGCCATATGACACAATGATTAGGAGCAAATTATACAAGGCTATGGAAGAGTTAAGAGTGCCCGTCAAGTTAATAATATTAACAAGAATGGCGCTACAAGGTGCCATCAGTAAGTTAATGGTTAACGGCAGTATATCACAGTCATTGGAAGGGTTGAGGCAAGGAAACCCACTGTCACAGCCTTATTTAATCTACTGTTGGAAAAGATTTTGTGTAAAAGCGTACTGCATCCAAAGGCACGATATTCCACCAGAGGCATCAAATTAGATGACGTATCTCTGATTACCAGAAACATACATGAAATGATAAAAATAATACGGAAAAAGTTGTAAAAGAATTTGGACTACGAATTAACATGGAGAAAACCAAATACATGGAAGTACAGCAGGTGAAAAACAGAGCCGAGTGTGAAAGTTTCAAGTGAAAAATGGAGGAAGAACGCACCTGCAAAATTGCAAGGGTAAAAGAATTTAACTTTCCTAGAGAAACAATCTCTAACAAGCGAGGAGACGATATAGAAATAAATTAAAGATTGATGAAAGGAAACAATAGTGCGGGAGCACTGTTACGAGTTTTCAGATCTAACAACGTATCGAGGAGCGTTAAAATTAGACTATATAAAGCAGTAGTGTGGTCTGTAGTCACGTACGGGAGTGAAAGGTGAGCATTGAATAAAAGGTATAAAAAAAGCTTTAAGTGTGGGAGAGGAAAGTATTAAGGCGAATATTCAAAGGGAAGAGAGTGGGGAATAGGTGGGTATAGTACTAGTTGGGGCCCTTAATAAGACTACATGATGGTAAATCCACAATTTTTTCACTGAGTCGCAGTACCTCTATCTTGTATGTCGTTGCTTCTTTTGCTATTTGCACCAGTCTTCCTTGTTCGAGTATCATCCTCACATTACAGTATCCTATTCTTGTCCTAGTCTTTGTGTTAAAGTTTGTCATCAAATTTTCCGTCCGGCTACGCTTCGTTTTGGTTTCGCTAATCATTTATTTAAGGCTGGCGGGTGATTGCCCCACTGCCTGAGTCTGGTGATGGGGCTGCCATCTATAGCATCCAGACCTGCCTCGGCAGAGCCGGCATTATGGTTATACCATCGATGCTCGGTTGCCACAGCCTTGTGATGAACTTCCTCTCTTACTATTGGTGGTTCGTAAATTAAAACATCTTGTTCATAAAATTAATATATTTAAATATAATTACACGAAGATCTTAACTCGACTTAAGTAGAAATTAGAATGAATGCTTTTGGTAACGTTCCGTACTTTCTCAATAATAAGACGTTGCAATAATTATTGCTTATGTGGTTAAGTACGCAACCCTCCAGTTTTGCTCTACATACCAATGCTGAATATTGCTATTACTAATTGTTAAAATAAACTGCTTAAAATACTAAATACTAACTAATTAAAGGTAAGCACTTCACAGCCTCGTCTGTTATCTAGGGGGTACCACGTGCAGGTAAGGCTGACGTTTGGGTGGATAGTTTTTGGTATCACCCCTTACCCTTACTTAATTTAAAAAAATAATATGAAATAAGAAAAATCTAAAAAATATGCAAAGGATGGTCTATAGCTATGCAAATTTAAATGGGATTTAATCGATGTAAAATATCCCAATTCGTTCAGTTCGGATAGATTCGCAACTTTATTAATTAACATTCATGCATTCCCATTGGAAAAACACATCTGTCTTCATTTGGCTTTTGTAAGGTTGCTTTTAACTCTTCCCCAATGGAAAATTGTTGCCTTCTTATCCAGCCTTTGGTCTATTTTTTCCAGTACCCTTTGACCGACACCCGTTTCCAAAAAGACGCCACAGAAGGAATCGCAGTCTTGTTCCAAATGTTTCTGATATCATATTTCGGCAACGAAGTCAGTTTAGAAAGCAAACAGGTTATGTCCGCTTGCTTCGAAGCGAAGTTTTTCGACGTCGATCTGCGACTTCAAAAAGGTTTGAGCATTGTAATGGCAAGAAGTCAACGACCAATTAAATTTACAATCGGAAAGTTTGCCGATTTGACTTTGCCTGTATTTGTTGCGGTAAGAAATCTCATTAAGTTTTAATAGCAAAATAATCCACGTAAATCTTTCAGTTGGTGAGAGCATCGTTCTCGTATTACATGGTACTACACAACATGAATCTGCAAGATGTTCCTCATTAATGCTGAAGAAGCTTTGTTTGTAGCAAATTACTCTTATACTCATTAATTGTTAATAAATTGTCGAAGTTTTAACTTTTTTATTAATTTTTGCAAAATGTGCATAAAAACAACACATTGGTACACGTAAACCATGACTAACGGGTCGAACTTGGGATTTAATCTTAAAGAGAGGACACCTAAACAACATGACGATACTTGTGGAAAATAAAATTCGTAGATACAATAGCTTAACACATGATCCAACGAACCATGTCGAGACGATAAAAACAATTATTTACACCAGAAATTAGAAGACGCATAGAAATAGCTAAAAGCATCGCTACAAAATTACAAGGAGTGTTCAAGAGAAACACGTTTGGACTGCGCATCTGCGACTTCATCGCCACGACAACGGAATTCAGTTGTTTTATATTGCTTGTTTAAGCACTAGTGACGCGTCTATCAAAAGTATTATAAAATTATGAGACAGTTGGAAATTGCTTTACGCGCAAATAGGCGCATTAAAGTTAAAGATGTTGGGCATCAGTCTGGGAATTGTTCATTCCATTATTCATAATCTTGGCTATCACAAAGTTGCTGCAGTAAGCAGTGGATTCCACAACTGCTTACTGATGAGCAAAAGAATTTGCGTTCGTCCTTATCACTACAGCATTCGATACGCTTTCAACAACAAGGTAATGCCTTTTACACCAAATTGTTGCCGGTGAGTCTTGGTGTTATCACTACGAACCAGAATCTAAACGCCAGAATATGCAGTAGAAGCATACAGAATTTTCGAAGATGAAAAAATGTCGATCTCAACCTTTAGCAGGAAAAGTAACGGTAACAGTATTTTTTTATTACTGTTTACGTGCCAGTATCAAAAATAAACGTTGTGGGAATCTCACAAACGGTGTCATCCTTCTGCACGATAATGCTCGCCCCCATGTAGCCCGAACGGTTCAAGATCTGCTTGCTCGTATGCGTTGGGAAGCCTTACAACATCCACCTTACAGTCTCCGTGCAATTTTCATGTGTTTGGCCTTTTGAAACAATTGCTAAAAGTGCGGCTGTTCAATTCGGACGCGGAGGTAGACTTTGCTGTTAGAGAATCGTTCCGCAATCAGTCGCGAGAATTTTATCAGCATTGAGTCTATAGATTAGTACATCAGTGGAACTTATGCCTTAATGTTAATGGAGATTTATTTTAAATTCATTGAATAAAAATTGCTTTACGGTCTCTAAACAGTGCCGTATCTAGGGCAGGGCCGTAGGGGCACCTGCCCAGGGCGCAAACTCAGAGGGGGCGCAAATTCAGACTCTTTCATCTACTACTAAAAGACTCAAACTGAGCACAAAGTAAGTAAAGGTTTCGGGTTCGGGTTTCGGGTTTAGAATTATTTTTTTATGTTTTTGTTCCTTTTATTATTTATTTTATAGAATATATTTTAACATTGAAAATGTTTCTGGTTTCGCGTACCTATCTAGGGGCTTAAATTCGCTTAGAATTTGATTTTGCAAATGCTGCTTTTCGAGAGTGATCGAGCGGCGTTCGGAGCTGTTCGGCGGTCTACTCTGCCCGATAACTTAGACTGTGCGCGGCGAGCATACAAAGTTCCCCATACTATCGTCGGATCATTCCTAAGACTGTGTATTGTTTAGACTGTGACTTTCTTGTAAAACACGTACAATAATATTTAAAGTTCGAATTGGAAGTCGAGGTTCTATATAATTCTATCTTTGCAACTTTTTAATACTTTGTAACAAATTTTATCGCATCCCAAATTTCACAAGATTTGCGTTCTACTTCATAATTTTCAATGTCTCCTCCGGTTGCATCTTTGCGAAGGACTGGGAATTTTTTGTTATGAAATGTTTTTATGAAATAAATATTTTTTCGTACATGTTTTTTCAAATAATCCTACAATCTTATTATTGCATATCTTATTAATAAAATTTTTTTGGATAAGAAATAATTAAGATCCGGGTGGCGGGGGGAGGGGGGGGGCGCAAGGTATGAAGTTTGCCCAGATACGGCACTGTCTCTAAACGTGTTTCTATTGAACAATCCTCATACGAGGGCGATTCAAATTTGACCTGCATTTTATTTTTTTCTGAACATAATTAAAGAGATACTGCAAAGCGGTTTTATATTCATCGAAGTAGGTATGTTAGCTGACGTCACAAATAACTGCAACTTGATTGTGTCGATACTGTCAGTTGTATTAACAATGTCGTGCAACAATGTGTCAAATTCTGTTGCACAGCGTGTAATTATTAAATTTCTTTTCAATGAAGGTGTAAAAGCGACTGATATTCATCAGAGACTCCATAAACAGTTTGAAAAAGAGTGTTTATCACTCAGAACAGTCTTTGAGTGGTGTAAATCCTTCCACGGTGGTCGTGAACGCGTGTCGAACTTGCCGCATGTGCTCTTGGGAGCAATTTACGTCGATTTTCTCGAAGAAAGAAAAACGATTAATTCAGCTTATTACAGTGAGCTTCTTGGAAAGGTTAAGCTGGCCATAAGAACAAGAAGACGCGGTCTCTTAAGCAAGGGCGTTATTCTCCTACACGATAACGCTCGCCCACATATAGGCCATCTAACGAACAATACATTGGCTAAATTGGGCTGGGAAGTACTGTCTCGCCCCCCATATAGCCGGACTTGGCCCCAAGTGGCTATCATCTCTTTGGGCCACTCAAAAAGTTCTTGGGAGGCAAGCGATTTGCCTCTAATGAGGAAGAAAAGGATGCGGTGCAAAATTGGCTACGTCGTCAACCAAAAGAATTTTTTTCGACGGGAATACAGAAGCTACCGGAGCGATGGGACAAGTGTATTTTAAAGCGGGGTTGTTACTTAGAAAAATGATGTATACAGTGTGTCCGAAAAGTATGGAATATTCTATATATCTCGGTAAATATTTATTTTATCAAAAAATGTCTGAAATAAAAGTTGTATAGTATTCAGTTCTTCATTACAGGAAGATATTTATTTAGTGGTTTCGTAGAAAACAAAGGAGCAGCGAATATCACTACAATTTTTTTAAATGACAAGGTACCCCTATATTGTGCTCATTCGATAGAGATTTTTTTTCTCTTTACAATGATATAAAACTTTAATACTTTTACTGAACTAGTTTTTGAGAAAAAAAGCGAAAAGGTGATGGTAGAGTGATGTTAAATTTATTTTAATAGTCATTAATATAGACACCTATGGTTGCTTTTAATTGTCGAAACAATTGATTGAGCCTTAAAACTCTCAAGGTAGTACGTGCACTTGGAGTAAAAAGTTACTTATTTACATTGGTTAACATCCATTTGTTAGTGAAATACGCTTTTGAAGTAAACAGAAATGGCTAATTTATCCGAAAGGCAACGTACTGAAATTTTAATGATGCTGGGATATGGAGAAAGAAGAAGGACGCAATTTTTTAACAATTTGTATTCCGAATTTCACATTACGCAATCTACTGCAAGTAAAATTTGGCACAAATTTCAAGATACGGGCTCTGTTAAAAATTTACCAAAAACGGGCAGAGCTACGGCTTTAAATAATGAAGAAAGTGAAAATGTGATGTTGGCCGTCGTGGAAAATCCACATGTTTCCGTTAGACAAATTGCGCGAGATTGTAATACAAGCAAATCCACTGTACACAGCGTCCTAAAAAAGGAAAAGTGGCACCCATACAAAGTTTATGTAGTTCAGGAGTTATTTGCAGACGACGTGGATCGCAGATTGGAATTTTGTGAAAAAATAACCCACCAACTTGAAGGCAATACAAATTTTCACAAAAATATTCTGTTTACTGACGAGGCAACGTTTTACTTAAACGGCACAGTTAATAAGCAAAACACACGATACTGGTCTTCAACAAATCCTAACTGGTATCGAGAAGGACACACCCAGTACCAGCAGAAAGTAAATGATGGGAAACCAGATTTTGGCACCTTATTTTTTTGAGGGTAATTTAACGGCCGAGGTTTATCTAAATTGAGGTAGTTCCTGCATTAGCTGTTTTATACCCAAATGAAGACGATCCGGATATACCCCACGACGGAATATGGTTCCAGCAAGACGGGACCCCTCCACATTTTGGGATTAATGTCCGCCAGTACCTTAATTATACCTTTCCAAATCGTTGGATAGGCAGAAGAGGTCCATAAAATGGGCAGCTCGGTCACCAGACTTAAGTTGGCTGGATTTCTTCCTTTGGGGCGACCTTAAAAGTATGGTTTACGGAAATAGGCTGGGAGACATTGAGGGCTTAAAAAATCGCATTCGTACAGAGATGAGGGCTATCAAACCTGAATCTTTTTCAAATGCGATTGATGAATTTCAACGTAGAATTTATCACTGCCAGGCTGTGAACGGTGCTCAATTTGAACATTTATTGTAGTTTCCTTTTTTTTTGTTGTGTCCAGATTAATATTAACTTAAAATAAACTTGTTAGAGTTATTTCAGATTAGTTCAGTTATTATGTTAACATTGTAGATTGCGTAATAAACTTAACATCACTCTACCATCACTTTTTCGCTTTTTTCCCAAAAACTAATTCAGTAAAAGTATTAAAGTTTTATATCATTGAAAAGAGAAAAAAAATCTCTATCAAATGAGTACAATATAGGGGTACCTTGTCATTTAAAAAAATTGTAGTGATATTCTCTGCTCCTTTGTTTTTTAAGAAACCACTAAATAAATATCTTCCTGTAATGAAGAACTAAATACTATATAACTTTTATTTCAGACATTTTTTGATAAAATAAATATTTACCGAGTTATATAGAATATTCCATACTTTTCGGACACCCTGTATAAAATATTAATTTGTAGTTTGTATCGACCAGAGAAAAATAAAATGCAGGTCAAATTTGAATCGCCCTCGTACATTAAATAAGGGCAGATCCAGATATTACTATTAATAATAAGAAAGCATTAATGAAAACACCGGTATTTTCCGTAATACGCTATGCTTCAGAAACGTGGATAATGCAAAAAATGGATACCCAAAAAATATACTTCTTTGAACTATAATGCTGGTGAAGACTACTTAGAGTGTCATGGGTGAAGAGACAAACTAACTTGTACATTATTGAGGGAATTCAACAGCCCAAGACTCGCCATTCTCATATATGGAAAAATTGGGAGATACTTCGGGCATGTCCAACGAAGAAATCCAGACAACCTCAAGAGACTAGTTGTGTAGGGCGGAGTTCGAATCCACGGTGACGATCACAGAAAAGATGGACTGACTAAATCAAAGGGGCCACTGGCCTAACTATCAAGCAGGCTACAAGAACAGCCCGATGAAGAGCACGTGGTTTTTGGGTCAGGAAGATTCTGACAAAAAGCTTACGACGAAGAGAGAAGATTTTTCACCCTCCTGCATCGGCAATAGAAAGTTTTAATAAGGACAGTATTAGATATTATTTAAGTGTTGCCAAGGAAATTGAATGGATATTTAAGCGTTACCAAGAAAAGGAACGAATATTTTAATTGGGGGAAAATATGGGAAAACCTGGCAACGGGAGTCAAGGTAAATAAATATTAAGTAGAATTTTTCTTCTGAAAAAGGAAGTTGTGTATTTTTTCTGTGAGCCTAAAAAGGAAGATAAATTAGCAGTGCAATTGTATTTCCAAAAGGAGATTGCATTCTTGCGTAGAAAGTTAAATAAATGGTTTCTTCTAAATTGAACCGCTAAAACAATCGCAAAAAATGGATAATTTTTTCTTTGCTATTTTTAACTTAGCAGCGTTCTTTCTTTCAACAATATGTCAATCTCTAGTGCTTTTTAGTTCCAGCACGCTTTCGTTAGAATAGCAGACAGAGTAGGTAGAATAATTATATTGACAACACTGCGCATTTAAAACAAATAGAGCATCGTAGTTCTATGGCTCGGGGATTCCCCCAAAATCGTCGTGAATGCTTGCCGCCTGTTTCAATTCTCATTTCGTGTTGTGAAGTGAAAATATCGTGACGCTGGATTACTTTAATCATTGTTATTTTTGATAATTTTTTATGAAAGTCTTGAAAAGATATCTAAAAAAGTAAAAACCAAGGTAAGTGGATAGTTCAATAAATTGTAATAAAATATGCCAAACATTCTCGTAATTATTTAAAGATAAAATAAATGTCGTTTTCTTCTGAATCGGAAACTAATTAAAAAAAAAAGCAGCCAATTGCATGTCTGAACACTTGGGGTTCCATAGTCATGTCATGAATTAAAGAAAATTAAAGAAAAGTGAAATCATTTTTTCATGAGACAACACAAAGTATTAATTTTGAAGATGTGATTTCCGAGTTTGCAGCTGTTAAAGCTAGAAGAGATTTTTAAACTTTTTAAATATTTTTAAATTAAAAGTGTTTACTTTCGGTTATTTAGTTAGTTTCTTCTAAATATGTTTATGATACTTGATTGATAGAAGAATTCTATGCAAAACTACAGAACACACTAGAGGAGATCAGGGAGAAAACAGAGAAAATAATATTGATGAGGGACTTGTATCTAATACTTATCACCAGGTAATGTACAGATTAACAACACAAGGTGAAATAACTATATTTATTACTTATTAATTCAGATACGTTACAGTGTATATCTTAACCTTCCTAGTTTCTAACCTCACATAATACTACGTTTACATGGTAAATACAATACGTATGTCACGTCCACTATGTTAACATTCTGTTACAGGACTGGAACGCAAGAATAGAAAAGGATGAAAACAGAGGAAAATACGGTGAAGAAGTACAAAACAGAAATGGGGCTAAAATGTTAACATTTTGTCAAATAAACGACCTATTAATTGGCAATTCCTTCTGGCAACAACCACTTCAAGAGAGATACACATTCATAGCCGAAGAAAGAGATGCAAAGAGTATTATAGATTTTATAGTAGGTACACAAGAAATGAAACAAATAATTAGACAAATTAAAACGGAAAATAGAGCCGAAATAGGAACACAACATAGACTAGTAGTGGCAGACACGAGCTAGAAGAGATGGAGGAACCTGAATACAATAGAATAGCAATAAAGAGATTTCAAGACCTAGATAAGAAGACAAGACATAAGGAAGAAACAGACACAGAATTTGAAACATATAAGGAAAAGGAAAAAGAACTAAGTATAGAAGAAAGGTGGAAGATATTTAAAGGCATAATACTAAGAAAGGCAGAGGAAATATGCGGAATACACAGGATCAAGAAGCATCATAAATATACAGATTTTAACCGTCACGATTATAATATTTCATTTCTTGCAGCTTCTAATGTTTGTTCATTCATACTTTTACTACATTTTTTGTCAGTTTACGTCTTAGAATATTTTATATTCAAAGGTTTACGTATCCCGTATTCATTCTAACAGGTACACCACTGACACGCCGGAAACATTCAGCCGCCATTTGCATCATCTATCTTGGTCTCACGTATGTTTTGTGTAGCCTCATTCCTGTTTGTTTTATATTCAAAGGAATTAAAGCAAGAAGCCATAGAAACAACAATTAACAAAAGAATGCTAAACTGGTATGGACATACAGGGTGTCCAGGATAAGGATGAAATGCATGGTGATCTCGAAAACGGTAAGAGATAGAGATTCGGTTAAGTTAGAGAAAATGTTCAGCAGCTCAAGTATTACCAAGATCCAGCTTTAAACTTCATAGATTCTCTTTTGTTTTCGGCACAGAACGCAAAAACTGAATTTTTCAAATTTCATTTTTCGCACCTAGCTTAGTTGTTGTTGATGCCTGGACTCTCTTTTTAAATGCGGATTTTCGGATGCCCAGTGTTGAAAATTATTTCTGTTAAATAAACCGTTATTGGTAAATCTGTTTTCATCTGACCGTAGAATTTTAAAGGGAAAATTTATATTATTGTCACTTTCACGTGTGTACCACTCACAAAATGTTCTCCGTCTATCGGTATCTCCTACTCTAAGCTTTGACAAATTTGATGTTTCTATGGATGGAAATGATATTTTTTTGTAAAACCATATGTGCTGTGGATTTGGGTATTCCCGTTTCATTTTCGATTTGTGTAGTAGATATACTAGGATCTTGAACAACTGCATCTAAAACGGTATTTGCAATTTCTTCATTTGGTTGCCTTCGCCTCTCTGTTTTAGGTTTTACGAAAGCTCCATATTCTTTCAAATTAGCTACTAACCTTCTAAACATAGTTAGTCCAGGCTGCGTTCTTTCAGGATATAGGTTCAGATACATCTGTTGAGCATTCACCCCATTCCTTTGCGACAAAATGTAGCAGGTAACCATGTCAAACTTTTCACTGTTGCAGTAATGTTCCATTAGAATTCTTTTAGAATATTAATAATTAACTATGTATAAATAAATTGCGTAGAGAACCTCACGCTTAGAATCTGGTACGAATGACAACTGTATGTTGCAACTCCAACTGTTTGCTAAGCTTTCTATTGTAATTTATCAGCCTACTACTGAAAATAACGGAGTTTTACGTATAACTCCGTTATTTTCCAAAAAAATAAACCCATCCACACTTATATCAGATTAAAGAGAAAAAAAATCTCTTTCACATGCTGACATGGCCATCTTTAACACATATTTAAAAAAACAAAGTTTATGTCAATATCTCGAAAAGTTTTCATCCGATGTAAATTCTAATTGCAGATTCAAAATCTACGTAAAAAGTGCCTTAATAATGTTCAAACCAATTTCTGATATCTTTAATAACAACTGAGCTAGGTGCGAAAAATGAAATCTGAAAATTTCAGTTTTTTCGTTCTGTGGCGAAAACAGAATCTTTGGA
This sequence comes from Melanotus villosus, assembly GCA_963082815.1. Classification (NCBI taxonomy): domain Eukaryota; kingdom Metazoa; phylum Arthropoda; class Insecta; order Coleoptera; family Elateridae; genus Melanotus; species Melanotus villosus. Next base: position 12,389,627 of record OY720425.1, on the reverse strand, counting down.
GTCTAAAGCTGGATCTTGGTAGTACTTGAGCTGCTGAACATTTTCTCTAATTTAACCGAATCTCTGTCTCTTACCGTTTTCAAGATCACCATGCATTTCATCCTTATCCTGGACACCCTGTATAGTGAGAATGGAAGAAGACAGATTGGTCAAGAGAGTGAGGCTAGAAGAGATAGAAGAAGAAGAAGAAGAGGTAGGCCTAGAAAAGGATGGCTCGAACAAGTGGAAGAGATAGGAAGAAAAAAAGGAATAACACTACACCAAATGAAACAGATAGCAAGAGACCGGAAGAGATAGTAGGAATGGATGAATGAAGAATAAACAAATACCTCCAACGCCCTAAGGGCATAAGGAGATCAAGAGAACAAGAAAAGAAAGATTGATAGTATTGCAATTTGATGATGAATGACTTATACTTTTTTTAATGTTTATTTAAATATGTTGTATTAAAATCATACTTCACGCTTATCTGATTTTTTGTTTTACTTAAGGTTGACTTTAACCGTTTTCATGGGGTGACACCATCGATATCCGCACCGGGTGCCACCCATGCTAGCTACGCCACTGCAAAGTTGTATAAATATACATATAAAATAACAAAATTGAGGTTAATTTTGATGAAAACGAAAGTAACAGAAACCTGTTGTCACGTGATTTTGCAATCGCGTGTTAGTTTGCAATTTTTAAGTCATTTTAAATTATTGTTAAGATTTTTCAGTACGATCCTGTCCTCTAAGTTTGATTTCGTGTCAATTATTTTATTTCTGCTACATTTAAATTCATTTAGTCTGGAGGACATGAAAGGTTAGGCCTAATTTGGCACGTTCTTCCCTTGCAGTTCTAGGAATTCTTAAAGTCACTTCAATATGTTTCATTTGTGTAAAAGGGTTTCTTTGTTAGAAATTCCAAGGTGACCCAATTTGGGTGTATTTTGGCAACACATGATCTCATCTTGCTTCCGTAATTGCAACATCTCGTGATGCGGTGCAGGGGAATCCCCCCTGCACATTGGCCTACGTCAGCCGTGGCTTGCTTTCGATTTTTTTTTCCGCTCCCCTTTGCAGTGCGTGACAACATCTCGATCCTGTCGCACGTCTTCTAGACGTGGTGCGAATTTATTGTTTATCGTTCCAAGGGTGGGTCCTTACAATTTCCGGAAAGGTTTCCATTATCGGTGATCCTCGCGGACAATCACAATTAACGACAAAAGGAACGCCATTATAATTCCGGAAAGAAATAGACTTGTGTGAGAAGTTTTAAGTGACAGTATTGTCGAGTGCCGTTCCTACACAATTTCCTCGTTGAGGGATCCAGCAAACCCGCCCCTTTAAGGATTATTCTTCGTTTGTTTTGCACAAGTCTTAGAAGAAAGTCTCACGTCACTCCCTGGCTTATCGTTTAAGTCGCCAGGTAAAAACCAGTTTCCTTTATGCTGCTCCTACTTTCTTCGTTTGTATTTGTGTTTTAACGTCAGTTTAATATTTACGATTGTCTCTTGCCGAAAGGCCTTTATCAACGTCCTTTAAGTTTGAAGTTAATAAGTACCGCCGTTTGTATTTGCCTTTGTGTTTTGTGTACAACCTGTTTTTGAAGTAATCGATGCTAGTTTATCTGTTTTATCCAGTGGTATGTGGCGCAGGCTTTGTGAGCCTCGGCTTGGGCAGATCCAATGCTCACATTGCAAGTTTGAGGGCCCCTGGCTAATCAGTTAACTAATTTATAGTAATTTTGGTGTTCAAGTAACGTTTATTTGAGTTTGTAAAGCAAAAACATTCGTGTTCAGATTGTAGTCAAGTTTAAGGTTTATTTTGTACTGTGTTGCATGTGTGAAATTATTTGGTGCTTATTGAACTGTTAAATTGTTATTTTGTTATTTGTGTTCTCCTTCCTATCTTTGTTTGGAATTAAGGGACTTAGCTTGTGGATATTTTTGCAGTAAGTAACGTAAATATAGTCCCCTCAATTCTCCTTACCGTAAAGCAAGTCTCGTATTTATATGATTTGTTTTAACGTAGTATTTTTGTTTGTCTTTTGTGTAATTTCATGTATTCATGTTTGCTTTTTTGATTCATTAAATATCTCATTGTCAATTTAGTTGGCCTTGCCTTGCCTGCTGCGAGTTTTTTTTTTATGAACATACGTTACAAGAATGTGTACCAAAAACTCCGCATTGCATGGGGCATTTTTAACTTATTATTTGATTTAATAAATAATAAATGAACCTAGTGATATGTGGTTGCTTAGAGGCTTAGAGATTAAAAAGGTGCTGTTTGGATTTTATCACGCCGTTAAAGTTTCGCTAGAAATTCGATTTACTTAACAAGAAACTACCGAGTAATTTTACAAAAAAGAAACGCTCCTAGTAAAATAAAATTTGAAAAACTAATTTGTTCCTTTTTCTACCTAAAATAACCTGGTAAAGGTATCGGCACTTACACTCCACGAGGGCGCATGGTCTGCAACATTCAAAGTTAAGGCCTCCTAAGTCGCTTTCGTGCCCGGGAATAATGTGATAAGCACCACGCCTTTATAAAATACTAAAATTAGCATCGCAACAAAACATATTATTCTAATATTTTTGAATACAGAATGATTTTATTAGAAACTCTTAATTTGTACAAACTCTTATCACAGCTTTTTTTTGTAATGTTCAATTTATTTATAATTTAAACGGCGGGGCTACTGCCTGATGATTACTGGTTGTTGTTAATACATGGTGAAATTTCGTTTTGTACTTATATCCTGTAATAATAAAAACAATAAGAGAGACTGAGCCGAATTAATCAATGAATTTCGGTTTATTATTGTTAGATTTGTTATCTTGTGTGTTCATTAGTAGAATGCAAATAAGTATATTTGACTGATAATAGTTATGTTTAGGGTTTTGCAAAGACGAAAGTATTAATCGAACTTGCAGCATCGCTGGGAGCGGGCGAGCAGGGCGTAGACCGCACACGGGCGGCACTTTCAAGGGGGCGGCAAACACAGGAATCTCCTCATCGAGCGCATTCACATAATTTGCACCTATGTTATTTTATTATGTCATAACAACGACATCTATTGATCTATATCGAAAATAAATGCAAACGTCTACACGTCTACAGGTTCGAACCACTTAAGCTACCCTTAAAGGAGATTCCCCGATATGAATGAATGCGATGATGTTATACCGGACGATGCAGAAAAAAAGAAAAACCTGCAGTTCCTGATTAATCGATTAAGGTTGGTAACATTGCTCCTCATTTTTTTTAAATTTCATATCAATGGTAATCTGATTTATTACTTGAAAAATAAATCTGACATTTTATAACGTAAAATAAAAGCATTACTGGACGTACCTAATTACATTTATGTCATACTGGTTTCTAAACCTAAAGCAACGCTTTTCGAACGATTTATAGAACAAAAAGTGAAACTTTAAAGTCCTAGGACTTTAAAGTGTCACTTTTTGTTCTATAAATGCTAGTTGCTAGGAGATCCGAACAGTTGCGTCTTAGATTACTTACTTAAAACTAATACTGCTGCAAATTGCTGGAGATTTCTTTTAATAATTTAACAACTTTAGAAACCAGTATGACATAAAATTATGTATGTACCTCAGACGAAAAGTGTCTTTAAGGTACTCGTAAGTAATTACGGCCTCGGCTACCCGCCTCGGCCGTAAACAACTTAAGGTGCATTCAGACTCAGAAATTTTGTCCGGAAAGTTGACGGAGAAATTTAAACGAACCAATCAGGAGGTGTGTAGAATTTGAATCGTAAGAAGCGGTAAACTAAATCTCCGAATTTTGCGATCTGTCCGACAAGTACCCCGGTAAGGAAACCAAACGATCCGTGGTGTGCGCATTGGTAGGTTGTTAATAAACAAACACGTGATGTTTGTTTCTTTTAACCCACACTTTAACCTACATTATTTTCAGAAAGGTTATTGTTTTGTGTTTTTCAGTTTTCGTTTGTCTGCTTTGCATAATTATTGTAGGTTATTTTGTCAATTTGTCTAATATTACAACCAAAGATGATAAGCGAAAGTTACAACTAACAACTGTTCACCTTGCACCTGCGCAGTTAAAGCAAATCGTAGCTACAACAAACTTGCTAAACGTCCGGCCTGCTGAATCTCTGAATTGTCAAATTTTGTCCGGCAGAAAACATCCGTTTTGTCCGTCAACTTTCCGGACCAAATTTCTGAGTGGTAAGACCTAATAATATTTATCCACGACTACTTAATAATCTGTCAATTATTCATGTGTTTGGTCACTCATAATGCTATCCATTATACACTGCCAGCAGTGTATAATGATTCTTCAAGGTGTCATGGTAACATCATTGTCTATGGTGTATAATGAAGGAAATAGGTTATGTTTCTAATCCTAATTGACAGATTATAGGTTATGTTTCTAATCATAATTGACAGATTATTGACAAGTCGTCGATAAATTTTAATTAAAAATTCTTCGTATTTGTGTTCGTGGATAAAGTATAGTATACGACTCGCTATAATGGCTACTATTACCTCGGATAATTGCACAACTCGCTCGCAAGCTCGCTCGTGTTGCAAACATTATCCTCGGTAATAATAGCCTACATTATAGCGTCGTGTATAATATACTATTATTTTACTAGACTGGCAGTACAGTCTGTAGGTAACGGTACAAGAGCCACATCCACTTCGACTTTCATCGTATCAGCTGTCCACAACTCTAATTTCTAAACATTAAAGTTTAAATTAATGATTATAAGTTAAAAAGTTGTTGTTTTTGTAGGTTACATTAACAACAGCGTAACCCATCACTATAAAATGTTGCAGGTAAATTCAGAAAGTAACACAGTAGCTAAGTTCGATGCAGTCTTCGTCAAGCAAGAAGTTGACTCTGAAGCTGATGGGGCCAACATTAAAAGCGTAACCTGTGACATTCCTCAACCCCACAACTTTAATGAAGTCAACCCTGATGTTACCCTGAATCCTAATCAAGATGTAAAAGAAGTAAACGATAACACTCACATGAAAGTGGAAATAAAAATCGAAGAAACTGATGTTCCATTCGGAAACATAAACAAGCTTGAGAGTGAGGAGGTCATAATCAAAGACGAAATGTACGTAGATGATTTTCATGTGGATGTTCAGAATGTTGAATGTAAAATGGCACCTCAAAATGATTCAGCAGAAAAACATTATACATGTAACTTGTGCGATTTTAAGACCATACACAGACGTAGCCTTCAAAGCCATATGCTTCGACATTCGGAAGAAAAACCGTTCGCTTGTAATTTCTGTGAATATAAAACCCGCCACAAAGGTAATCTTAGAACACATGTGACGAAGCACACTGGCGAAAAACTATTCGCATGTAACTTATGCGACTATAAAAATGCAGGTAAAAAGCACCTCGAAAACCATATGAGAAAGCACACCGGCGAAAAACCGTTCGCTTGCGATATATGCCAGTATAAAACCGCATACAAAGCGAGCCTCAATGAACATATGCGATCGCACAGGGGTGAAAAGCCACATTCGTGTAACTTCTGCGAGTTTAAGTGCGTACATCGAATAACTCTCAGAAAGCATATGAATAAACACGCAGAACAACCATCGTTTGCTTGTAACATTTGCGAAGTCAGCGACCTTAAAGATTGCGTGTGCAACAAAGGCGACAAGAAAGTACATTTATGCGAGTTATGTGGGTATAAGTGCGAACATAAATATGTGCTTAAGAGACATATAATGACAATTCACACCGGTGAAAAACCATTCGCTTGCGATTTATGCCAGTATAAAACCGCATACAAAGCGAGCCTCAATGAACATATGCGATCGCACAGGGGTGAAAAGCCACACTCGTGTAACTTCTGCGAGTTTAAGTGCGTACATCGAATAACTCTCAGAAAGCATATGAATAATAAGCACGCAGAACAAACATCGTTTGCTTGTAACATGTGTGAAGTCAGCGACCTTAAAGATTGCGTGTGCAACAAAGGCGACAAGAAAGTACATTTATGCGAGTTATGCGGGTATAAGTGCGAACATAAATATGTGCTTAAGAGACATATAATGACAATTCACACCGGTGAAAAACCATTCGCTTGTCATTTATGCGAATTTAAATGCGTCGCTAAGTATTACCTCAAACACCATGTTGATTCGGTTCATTCTGTTGAGAAACCGTTCGCTTGTGATCTTTGTGAATTTAAAACCAAGCGGAGAGATATGCTTAAACTTCACGTGCTCGCACATAATGGAGAATTTTTCACTTGTGATTTTTGCGAGTTTAAAACCGTGCATAAGGAGAATTTCAAGGCGCATGTCGGTATTCATACCGGTGACAAGCCGTTTGTTTGTAATGTGTGCGGACATAAATCGTCGCATAAACGATATCTCAACGGGCATATGAAGAGCCATCGTGAGAAAGCATACGCTTGTGAATTGTGTGATTTTAAAACGACATGTAGGAGTTATCTCAGTAATCACATGAAGGTTCACGCAAGGAAGGAACTGCTTATTTGTGAGGTATGCAAGTTTAGAACGATTAAGCAGAAGGCGTTTAAGGAACATAAGTGCGCTCGTGAAACTGTAACATTGTAAATTTAGCTTTAAAAAAATTCGTACTCACAATGTGTGCAATACAAAGACATGAAAAATTAAGTATCGAACGAAGTATCGGCCTATAGGTGACGGTGAAGACTATCACAACAACTCTGTTTATTTATATTTAGAATATCATTTGTTTACATAAATAAAAATAAAACGTTAATTCCAATTTGTGTTTTATGATTTATGAGTATTGTGTCCAGCAATGTTTCCATGTGCTTTCAGTGACTGTCTGACTGTTAACATAGGTTTCTGCCTGTTATTGAATTCTTACATTTTCTAAAAATCATCATTTTAAATGAATTTTAACCAAAAATTGGTTAGTTCTTGTAATCCATAGTAAAAATAAAAACCGTACAGAGGACGTAAAAACCAGAATTAGTTGAAAGTGTCGGTAGAAAAACCACAGTCATAACTGCCAAACAAAGCCGGCGCAGGAACCACTTCCAATATGCCGCTACGGACGTAACTTCACTTTAAAGGCATTAATGCCTTTAAATTGTTCTCTTAATCATACCTTAAAGACTTACTTTTCGTCCTAGATACATAAAATACTATTATGGTTATTAAATAAAGTAAAATTATTTATTTATTTATTTAGACTGCTTACAAACAGGCAATTACTTACTATTATTTAAATCACGGACAATAATATTGTTGTATGATTTCGACAGTTAACGTAACCTCTTCAATGGTCAATAGTGTCTCTGTTTAGGCTCACAGTCATAGGATACCAACGTTGGTAACTAGGTCACGGCCTGTTCTAATTCCTGTTTTTGTTCAATCAATTACAAAGTAGTTTTTTTTTTTAGAATTCTAGATCAGACATTAACTTACTTAAAAAATAGATTTGAAGAGTTAAAATGTTTAGACAACGTGTTTGGCTTTTTCAGTAGTAGGTACATTATTTAGTAACCCCAAAGAAGAATTGATGAAACATTGTAAAGATTTACATCTGAAACTCAAAGACGATTCAAGGAATGAAGCTGACATTGACGGTATTGACAAATTTGTTACTTCTAAATACAATGGTATTGATTTGTACAATGAAATTAACGCTTTGAAGCTGCATTTTGTAGAAAATCAATCTGGCGATCCATATACACTTTTGCAAGTATAAAAGCAAGTTCAATTTTTGTAGGTACGTGCATGTACAGTTGTGGACAGAAAAAAATAGGACAGTGTTTTTTTTTCTAGTTTAAAATGGCCTCTGTGTTGTAATTTGATTGCAAGTCAATGTGACAAATTAATGTCATAATTATAATAAAAGCCAAAATCAAGTTACTAAATTTTATAGGATAAAGTTTACTTGATTTTTCGACTTGTCCTATTTTTTTCTGTCCACAACTGTACATCTATAAGTCTTATTGTAGACTTTAAACTAAATTGTTTGATTATTAAAGTTGTTTTTTTTATACACTCCCATAACTACCACAGAACATGATAACTACCTAACCAAACTCAAATTCCTTTCTAGAAGCCTAGTCAGAGAAAACAGGATAGAGGAGGGGGCGGCATTGTCAGTTTTGCACGCGGGCGCTGAAGCGGCCAGCGGCGGGCCTGCGGACTTGTATCCGATTATGAGAATCGTCTATAAAACATTTTTTTGGTCCTACAAACAATAGAAAAAAATATCCATTTGCTTAAAATATTCTTGTCTACACTCTTTTTATTTTTAAAACTTCCAAACGCCATGAACAACTATAATCCATTCAGAAAACTCCCGTGACGTTTACGCTGTCAAATGAAAATTTGGGAGTGTACTTTATGTACAGAACCTATCAACTTTTTTAGTGAATGTACTTAACGTCAAACTGAAATGTAAGGTTATGATAAATCATTTGTCATTTTCGTAAAATTAAGTAGAACAAGGTAAAAATGGGTTTATTAATAATACAAGTATGATAATAAACTTCGTTGGTGCTTCTGTTCATCCATTTCTCTAAAGATTATGAATTATAAAACGTAATTTGAATAATAAATAATTTAAGTGTCAAAGTGAAAACAAAAAAAAACAAAAGCATTAAATTTAAATTTAAAGGTGCGCCAATATCAAATCTAAAAGTTTTTAATAGCCTAATAGGGATCTTCATATTAACCAACACATGGTGACTTTTATGTCACAGGAGTTTTCTGAATGGATTATAATTAAATACGAAAAATATTTTAAAATACAAATAACGTCTCGCCTCTGGTGGCATAGTTTGATATTATGTAACCAAACAGTTGCGCGGGTTCGTTTATATCAACTATTTTTAATAAATTAAGAAATGATATTTAATAATAGAGGGCGCCACGTTTTTCTCTCACTAGTTATATTAAATTAGAAAGTAACAAGTACATTAAGTGAAATAGATTAAAGTATCGCTTCTCGGCCTATGGCTAAGATCAAAGTGTAGTATCTGTTCTTATCAGCTTAATATCTGATACGACCCGCATGCGGGTCCAGTATATTAAACTGATTTTTGGAAATTGACGGAGGTTAGGGGCTTGCTCCACCTCCGTCGCGGGTTGGCCCGGTATTGCAGTACCGCCGGGATCGGCCCAAATAATCAAACATACAAATTTAGTTTTAAAAACGCGCAGGGTTGTTGTTCATTGTGATTTTGCAAATAACCTGTTAATCTACGTTCATGCATACCGGTGCCCTGTATTTACGTTTACGAGAACGCGTGAGGATTGGTGTGTAAATGAAAAGTGTCATTTTGTGTGCCGAGCATGACGTTTGAATAAGAATCCACTAATAATTCTTCCAAAATGGTATTTAACAATTGTAATATAACGTTTATTGCTGTAAATAATAAATAAACCTTTCTTTGTCAAAAAATATTGTTAGGTAATAAAATACCTTGTTATCAAAGTTAGTTTTATTTGACTTAAAATAGTAATTAACGTCACAAGTCCGGGAACTCATATTTTACAGTACGAGTAAGATGTTTAAAGACGAGGCGACGCAAGGAGCCGAGTCTTGAAACTCGAAACGAGTACTGTAAAAAGAGTTCACGGACGAATGTCGTTATGTATTTTATTTCATACTGTCAACAATTTGATTTTTAATTTTTACATGTGACGCTTTTTCAAAACGTCAACATGTGACATTACTGTGTCAAAGCCGGTAGGTGTGGCTTGGTTAGACTTTTACGGGCTCTGATTGGGTGCATAAAATAACTGTCCGGAAAATGTTGCCAAGCAACATTTTCCGGCTCTGATACCGTAATAGCTCATTTTCCGGACACCAAATGGCGCCGGGAAACTGAATTTACCAGACAGTATGAAATAAAAAAATGTATAGTCGTAGAAAAAGTATAGTGTAAAACTCGCACGGAACGTTCATTTCGTGCTCGTTATACAATATATTATTGTTTCACATTTCATTTACACACCAATCCTCACGCGTTCTCGTAAACGTAAATACAGGCACCCTATGCGGCTATGCATGAACGTAGGTTAACAAGGTTATTTGATAATCATAACCAACAACAGTGTTGCCAGATGGGAGGGTTTTACCCCTTTTCGAGGGTTTTTTTTTGCTGCAAAAAGGGTAATCCTGCATTTTGGAGAGTATTTTCTCAACCTCTCAATACAGCGTTTTAATTTTTATTAACCCTAACCTCAAACCGTTGATTGAATCAACGCTCAATACTCAAACAAGTAACAAGTGTAGTAGGTAATCAAGTGTCAGCTGATTTTGCTATAAATTGTAAAAATCCACAATTTACATTTAAACACGAGTTCAAGTGAGAGCAGCGAAAACGGCGATCAACCGGGTACGTCGTTAAAGAAAACAAAATATATTGCGAAACCAAAAGTATTTTGCTACAAATGGTTAGAGAATGATACATTTAAAGGGTGATTGATTAGATCTGCGTTTTCAGCTGAGGCTGGGAGTGTAAATTGTACCAATTTTGATATCTGTGAATCCCACTTCGCATATTGCAATAAAAATATATATGTATAATAGTTGAAACGTCTGTGGTGGATGGATCTCATGTTTATTTTGAAATTTACGAGAATTATATTTTTTGTTTTTGTTAAAAGAATTATAATTTTTATGTAATGATACTTATTTCTTTTATGTCATACTCGTTTCTAAAGCAACGTTTTTCGAACAATTTATAGGACGAAAAGTGACACTTTAAAGTGTCATTTTAAGGTGTCACTTTTTGTTCTATAAATGCTCGTTGCTAGGAGATACGAATTGTTGCGTCTTAGACTACTTACTTAAAACTAATACTGCTACAAATTGCTGGAGATTTCTTTTAATAATTTAACAACTTTAGAAACCAGTATGACATAAAATTATGTATGTACCTCAGACGAAAAGTGTCTTTAAGGGAGCGCAAGTAATTACGGCCTCGGCCGTAAACAACTTGCTCAGACTTAATTTTCGTCCTAGATACATAAAATACTATTGTTTTGAATAAAATTTTATTTAAAATCTTTTTTTTTGTATGAGATGGGAGTTTTCGTATGAAAAAACGGGTATTTTTACGCTGTGTTGGAGTAAAGCGTTTTAGATCATCTGGCAACACTGGTTAACAACAACCCTGTGGTTTTTAAAACTAAATTTGCGTGTTCGATTATTTGGGCCGATCCCGGCGGTACTGCAATACCAGGCCAACCCGCGACGGAGGTGGAGCAAGCCCCTAACCTCCGTCAATTTCCAAAAATCAGTTTAATATACTGGACCCGCATGCGGGTCGTATCAGATATTAAGCTGATAAGAACAGATACTTTTATTAATCGAAAGAGTATGTACATTAACAAAATGGTGTATCAGACATATTATACATTGTGTAACATTATATCAATATGAACAATTTATCCCTTTACATCATTTACTATATTAGAAGAAGAGGGACGTTTCTTCAGGTTGTGTCGGTTAGGTGTGCCGTATATATGTCTCTGGACCATTTGATGATCTCGCTTACGCACAACTTCTTCATCAGTTTGACGTATCGTCTGGATCCCATTTGCTGCATAAAACGATCATTTTTACGGTCCCACGATCCCAGTGCTCCAAGTACAATCGGCTCCATAGTCACGTTCTGGTATTGTGATTCTAGCCTTCTTCGTATTTCTTCGTACTTTCGGATTTTACCTTCCCGAGCCTGATTGAAGGCCTCTGGCCCGTTTTCAAATGTGATGGTCACATCGATTATATGGGCATTGTTGTTCTTTATTATTATTAGGTCAGGTCTGAGTCGGGTGTCTGGGAAGGGTTGCTGATTTTCAGTGAAGATCTCGTATCCTTTTCCAATTGCTGCTGTTTTTACTCTATTGCAGATCACATTGTGTCTACTCTGCATCGCTGCGGAATGTATCATACAGTGTTGGAGCACGTGGGGTAGAGTTTCGAGCTCATGGTTACATCTTCTGCAGGTTTTTTGGTTGTCCTGTTTCCATCGTTGTGCTCCCCTGAGGGGTACAAGATTAAGGCGCGCTTTGTGTATGAATCTCCAGTCTGCGAATCGGGTGTAGCTTCCATTATTAATAAAGTGTCCGCTAACCGGGTCGCTAGAGTAGGCCTGAAAGGTTTTGCCTTGGTTTTTTAATCGGTTAAGGTGTTCCCCTCTTTCCTTTTCTCTTGTCGTTCTCAAGATGGTCATTACTCTTTTTCTTTTTGCGGCGCCGACTTCTTCTTCTGCGATTTTAATTTCTGGGTCTTCGTTGAGGAATTTCCACGTAACACCCTGTCTTTTTGAAGCTTTTCGGGCTGCTGTCCATGCATTGGATAGTTCGTTTGTTGTATTTTCAAACTTGTCCGCCATAGATCCAGTCAAGTAGTCCGATTTTAATTGCGGTGTTACGTCGTTACTGTTTATTCTCCTTATGATGGTTTCTTCTAGGTGTTGTTTGGCTATTTCTTTGACGCCGTTGTCATTTGATGTTAGTAGTTTAAATGCAGTATCTATGTAGATGTCGTCAAGTCGTTTCCATGCTGTTTTTTCGTATTGGTTTGTTCTCATAGCGTGGTTAAACGCTGGGTATACGAACGTCCTCAGGGCATCCAGTCTTTGCCATGGGGCTAGTTTAGAGTGTAGGATGTTGCAGCCTAGTTTAACAAATTCTCCCATTCCGGCAGTCGTTTTAACTGGAGTGAAGCCCACTGGTTTTCCCAGGAACCTTTCCGTTTCGTATTTGGTTAATATTAGAAGATCGTGGTTGTTTACTCTATATGTTGTTTCTCGAACCCCTTTGGTCTTGTCGATTGTTAGAGTCCTGCATTTGTTGGGATTGATTTTTAGATCTGCCGTTTCTAGTAATTCCCGTAGCTGGTCAATCGCATCTTGTAGGGCAAGGGGATTTTCTTCCATTACTACCAGATCATCGGCATAGGCTAGTATTCTGTGGTCGTGGTTGTTGTTTTGGAGGATTTCAATTATGGGGTTTATGCCAATATTGAACAGGATGCCTGAAAGTGGGCAGCCTTGTTTCACCCCACGTCCTACTTTGATTGGAGCCGTCTGCCCTGTTATTGTTCGTATTGTTGTTATGGAGCCTGTCATTATATCGTGGATAATGCTATGGAATTTCCTTCCTGCTCCGTACGACTCTATGGCAGATAATATTGTGTTGTGGGAGATTGATCCGAAGGCATTGGCGATGTCCATCCAGGCAATTGCTAGATTTCTTCTTTTCCTTCTTGCTTCGTCTATTTTGTTTTGGATGATATAATTATGCTCGATTACTCCGTCGTAGGGCATGAATCCTTTTTGATTGCAGTGCATAACGTTGTTCTCGGTTAGCCATGTCGTTAGTCGGATTTGTACGCAGCCAGCATATATTTTATAAATAGTTGCGTTGAGTGAGATCGGCCTCCAATTATTTGGGTCTTCTTTATTTCCTTTCTTTGGAATCAGTATTGTTGTCGAACTTTTCCATGATTCTGGTATTCTTTCGTACTTTAAACAGATATTAAGAATTAATGTTATTGTATTGCAGTCGGGATCACTCTGCTTCCAATGCTTGTACGTTATTCGATCTTCTCCCGGTGCTGAATTCTCGAATCTTTTTAGTCTTGTTTTAACTTCTGTGGGGGTGAAGGGATTCATGTTGACGGGTGGAATGTTGTTTGCATCTTTACTTATTGGAATTGTCGTACTCGGGTTGCTACATAATCTGCTGAAGTGATCGTGCAATGCTTCTTCCGGTATTTGACACCGTTCTGATGTTTCATTTTGAATTATCCGGATCGCTTGTCTTCTATTGCCGTAATATATTTTCTGTAGTGTTCTTGCATCTTGTTGGTGTTCACTTGTTGCGGTTTTCCTTCGTTCATTTGTTGGCTCGGTTCTTTAATCTATTAATTGCTACCCTGGGGGGGTTTTTAAAACTAAATTTGTGTGTTTGATTATTTGGGCCGATCCCGGCGGTACTGCAATACCGGGCCAACCCGCGACGGAGGTGGAGCAAGCCCCTAACCTCCGTCAATTTCCAAAAATCAGTTTAATATACTGGACCCGCATGCGGGTCGTATCAGATATTAAGCTGATAAGAACAGATACTACACTTTGATCTTAGCCATAGGCCGAGAAGCGATACTTTAATCTATTTCACTTAATGTACTTGTTACTTTCTAATTTAATATAACTAGTGAGAGAAAAACGTGGCGCCCTCTATTCTTAAATATCATTTCCTAATTTATTAAAAATAGTTGGTATAAACGAACCCGCGCAACAGTTTGGTTACATAATATCAAACTATCCCACCAGAGGCGAGACGTTATTTGTATTTTTAAATATTTTTCGTATTTAATTAGTTGTTCATGGCGTTTGGAAGTTTTAAAAATAAAAAGAGTGTAGACAAGAATATTTTAAGCAAATGGATATTTTTTTCTATTGTTTGTAGGAAAAAAAAATGTTTTGTAGAAGATTCTCATAATCGGATACAAGCCCGATTAATACTTTCGTCTTTGCAAAACCCTTAACATAACTATTATCAGTCAAATATATTTGCATTGTACTAATGAACACACCAGATAACAAAACTAACAATAATAAACCGACATTCATTGATTAAACCGGCTCAGTCTCTCTTTTGTTTTTATTATTACAGGATAATATACAAAACGAAATTTCACCATAGATAACTAATAACTAATAAGTAAAGGTGCATTCAGACTCAGAAATTTTGTCCGGAAAGTTGACGGAGAAATTTAAACGAACCAATCAGGAGGTGCGTAGAATTTGAATCGTAAGAAGCGGTAAAAGTTAATCTCTGAATTCTCCGATCTAACTGACAAGTACCCCGATAAGGAAAGCAAACGATCCGTGGCGTGCGCATGAGTAGATTGAATAAACACGTGATGTTTGTTTCTTTTAACCACACTTTAACCTACATTATTTTCAGAAAGCTTATTGTTTTGTGATTTTCAGTTTTCGTTTGTCTGCTTTGCATAATTATCGTAGGTTATTTTGTCAATTTGTCTAATGTTACAACCAAAGATGATAAACGAAGGTTAGAACTAACAGCTGCTCGCCTCGCACCTGCGCAATTAAAGCAAATCGTTAGCTACAATAAACTTGCGAAACCTCCGGCGAGTCTGAATTGCCAAATTTTGTCCGGCAGAAAACATCCGTTTTGTCCGTCAACTTTCCGGACAAAATTTCTGAGTCTGAATGCACCTTAATAATAGTCCTAAAGTGTTAATAACAATCAGTCAGTAACCCTACCTTTTAACTTTTGCAACCTGTTAAATTAAATTTTGGCGGTAAACTTGCGCATGCTTAATCTGATGACGTCATGGAGTACGTTCTCGGAATGCCCTGAAATCGCGATCGCCATCATTGTTTCTCCATGAGTCGATTATAGCAGTGTTAAGAATTTTCTTCGGAATTAGTGAAGTGACGATGGGGAACTAGCGGGCAAACGTTTTGCACACGCAAGTGTGCCGCACAATTTATCATAATGGAGTAAGTAAAACCCTTAGGATTAAGTTTTAAACTCGTTATTCGTTAAAATACCAGATGTTACTTTCAAGAGCCGACACTTAAAAAGTATTTCGTCATACTGACGCTTTGCGTTTATTACACTGTTAACCCCTAGATATCCATAAGTTTCTTATGTTTTTGTTTTTTAAATAACTGGAGCATGGCCAACCATGCGTTTTCTTATTTATGATTATTGTTGTTCCGGTTTAGCAGGTGCGGTGATGATTCACCGCTTCCGGTGGCAGTAAAATTGGCGCGATTTCAAAATAAATGAATCCAAATTGAATGAAATGCACTTCATTTGTTTACGCACAGCGTTTTATTTTATTTTACGAAGGAATTCGGGGTAGAGAAAGGCGGAAATCGAGTTTAATTGCTGGCGTGGCCTCAACCTTTAAATGTTTGTAATTCTCAAAAATTGTTTTGTTTTGGGGGACAAATTATTGATTGAATATCCACGTTCTCATTATTAAATACCAACGTAGGGCATTCGGTTATTGAATAAGGTGTTCAATAATTAAGAACCGTTAGTAGGTCACTTCAGTAAAAAAAAACACTTCGCCTTAAGCTACTGAAACGTGAAATGTGAATGTAAGAGGAAATCAATCATGATGAACAAATGTTACAAAAGTTGTTGCTCCTACTTTTTATTAAATGTTAATCATTACTCAACTTTCAGCTTAGGATTTCGAATTGCTTTAGGCTATAAATTTGAATTACTCAATTTATCGGTCGATTTTTTTTTAAGAAAGCAGGCAACTCGTCATTTGTTAGAGTTAGGGAAAACAGTTGCTTCAATCGTCAGTTGTTTCTTATAAAGAAGGTAGGTAATCGTGCTTGAGGCTTTACAATTTTTTGCCTGTTTATTTTAAAAACTGCAGAGCAGGTATCCCCCTCACTCCCTGTAGACGTGTATGGTTAGTTGATTACATTGTATTACAAGTGACACGAAACATATTTCACGCGTCAATTAACCTAGGTATCAAATTACGTCAGTTGCAATGTAAATACCTTTCCAATTATAGTTTTTATCTTGACATATCGATAACGAGTCGTCTGGGAATCTAGGAATAACTATAGCCATATTATTCGAATCATCAATTAATTTAAAAAATAATGCTTTAAAATTCCCAAAGTCCAGGCAGCGGTTTATATTTCAAAATGACTTCATTTCATAAAGAAATCAAGCTATAAAAATAGCACTATCTGGGTTATAATGAGATTCACGTGTTTTGATTTTATTTACATGTCATGCTGTCTAAAAGCGGCTTCTGTTTCAATCTTATCAATTGTTTCCAAGAAATTTCAATTATGTTTACACGTTGCAGGCACGTGCTTCCATCTGGCGCGTGGCATTGTCAACATGTAATAAGCGTGTTGTGTAAGATTGGTTGTATAACGTGCTGTTTGATGTTTAATTCATGTTTGTGTTAATAGATGGCGATGCCTGTTCAGTAACAAATGAATAATAGTAATAAAAATATTATTATGAAGATTATCTGCAAGAAACCTGTTTTAATTTTGAAAATTGAACAGATTACCAGGTTTTTCTTCGGCTTTTCGTTTGTAGGTCGATGATTAGGAGTGGGCAATTTTGAAAATTTGATAAATCGATAACAATGAATATGAAAAAAAATTGCAATAAGAGGTAATACTTATTGTTGCTGTAATAAGTTCTACATTATTGAAAACTTATTCATAATAGGTTAACTAAAATTGCTCATTACTTCTATAAAATTGTCTCTAAAAAATACCTCTTTTATTTTATTTATTATTTGGGCACAACATTATTAAACCCTGTTATTAGACATACAACATTGTTGCTATTAGAGGTAAGCTATTTGAGATTTTAATGTCGATATCTTCAGATGCTGTAATATTGATATAGGATATAGCCAAAGCCAAGGCAATTAAACATGATGTTAAATTTAAATATCAGCTGAGAATACCAACCATTCTGTTTGTTAATTAGCCGAAATCTAGGCTTGCGGGTTCCAGGGATTTCACCGTTCATCAGCTACCATGATTATTTAGCACTATCCTATTAAAAACTACAAAAGAGAAGTTACAAAATAAAAGTCGCCAAAGTAACTCATACTGTAAGTGAATTGATAATACCGTGCAATCATTTAAAGGCGGGACAGAGAGTGCCATGGAATTTCTATCTTAGATTAGTGCATTAAACTTCGGGTTAACAGCCATTTGAATCAAGTAAATGTGCATTGTCAATTTATGTATGAAATAAATGTCAAATGTCAAGTAGTATAATGGTTGTTCTTATTAGAAGCTTATTTTCGTAATGGGCATAAAAATTATGGTTAAAAAAAACAATTTACTGTAATTTTTGACATTTGATAAAGCTTCTGTGTTGTTAGAGGTTAATATAATAAATTAATAAATGTCTGTTAAGCAAAGTTTGATGCCCTATTCTAAGATAGAAATTCCATGTCTCTCACTGTTCCACTTTTAAATGATCTCATGGTATTAGCTTTATTAATGTTTAGCATTGGATACTTCTGTGTTAGTCTAGTACTAGTAAATTAATAAGTACTGCAGAATACTCCCCGGTGTCACAGGTCCTGCAGATCCCTTCTGGTTCTAGCCAATCTCCTTGTACTATATTCACTCGTTTGAAAGACATTAAATTGAAATATGTGGTGTCTTTTTTTGTTATTGAATTGGCAGCACTGCATGTTTTTAGTTCCCTGAAATGTTGGGTTATGTTGTCATGTTGAGGAATGTCAAATCAAAATTCAATGAAATTTAATTGTAGTTTTTAATTCTTCGTGACATAATAGATAAATTGCCTTCTACTTTCTTTCGATAAAATTCATGGTTCATCATTTTAATTTTAGAATTTTTTTAAATGTCAGATTTCAAATTTCCATCCAATCATATAGTAACCAGAAATAACAACTTTAGAGAGTAAATTTTCGGTGCCAATAACTACCAATAGTTCAGTGGATGCCAACATAAATCTGGTGTTTTTGAAATCGGTGAATAGAGTATCTAGTTCTTCTCGCCATTGCCGTTTTACTAATAAATTTGCAAAATTTTATTTTTATTTCTCATACTTAATATTTCGTCCTTTCAGATTTGATTTTATTGTTAACATAACAAAGTACTTACAATGTGTGTGAAATTGTAAAAGTTCGCCATATCATCTATTTTAATTGATGGATTAAGTATTAATATTTATAGAATTTCTGATTTAAATAAAAGGTGACAAAAGGCTGATTGTTTTTTACGAGAGTTTTCATATTGGATCCAAATCCGCAATGGTACTCAGTACAGGTCTCCAAATATAAGTTTGCCGATGGATGCGCAGATGGGGAAACAAGACTGGTAGATGTTAGAAAAAGATACCCAATTCTTCTCAGGCGCACAACATGTTTTCAAATACACTTCATTACCGCAGTAATGAATGGCGAGGCTCTTCTTATGCGTTAGAATGAATTAATGCAGGGCTTTAAAACATTTACAAATTAACTAAGTTAACACAGTACCTACTTTCTTATAAATGCAAAACGTATTAAATACTTATTATAAACATAAATCCCAAAACTTTTATTCAAAACCACTTTCTTAGAGATCTACGGAGTGTCGGCAAACTTATATTTGGAGACCTGTACATCGGTATTTTCATTTATTTTTGCCGATCTCTAACTATCTAGTTGCCTACAAAGCTTCTATATACGTGATCCACCATCCTCAGCAACAAAAACATCGTTTGTGGTCATAATATGCATGTATTCGGTTAATAAAATAGAGGAATTCCAGGGTAAACTGTTTAGACTGCTACACACTATTGCATTACAACCCATTGTGGGCCTTGACCTCCTCTACAACACGCCTCCATTCGTCTCTATTCTAAGTTAGGTTGGTCCAATTCCACACCTTGAATTTCTTTAGATCCTCCTTGACATTGTCCATCCATCGACCTCGTGGTCTGCGGCCTTCTGGTATTTGAGTCGCCGCTCTCCGTGCCACCCTCTCATTGGGCAGTCTCCACATGTGTCTTAGCCGTCCCAGTCGTTGTGACTTTCTTGAATTACTCTGATTTCGAAGTTCATCATTTGTCTCCAGCCCTCCAAATTGTCATCGTATTTCGGTCCATAGATCCGCCTTAGTATTTTCTCGAATCTATTGAGCAGGTCCAGTTTTCTTTTGCTGAGAGTCCAGGCTTCGCAGCCGTAGCACACTGCTGATCGTACCAGGCGAACATAGTTCTATTGCCTGCCATTAGCCCGTGTTTTGTTCCCTCGTCTATCTTGTTACTCTCATTTACATAAGATCCGAGGTATTTGTACTCTTCTACGCTTTCGAAATTTTTCTGACCGACTTGGATTTGGTCGTCTGCGTCCTGTGGTCAGATATTTGCTTTTCTCTTCACTTACTTGTAGGCCTGGGGTTTGTCCGCTGTTATCTAATTCCACGAATGCGTTCACAATTGCTTCCATTCTCCTACCAATTAGGTCAACATCGTCCGTATATACTAGCATCTATAACTGGCGGTTATAAATTGTGCCTCCCGAGTTTATGGTTATTTGTCGTATCGCCTTTTCTAGAATGCGATTGAATATCAGTGATGAGAGGACATCCTCTTGTTTCACCCCTTTATTGATTTCAAACTCCTCCTATTCTGCATTGGCTTTTGGTCCCTACAATTATTACCCTGATGAGCCTTTTTAGCTTTGGTGGTATTTGAAACTGTTCCAGTGTCTTCCATATTTCGTTTTGTTTTATGGAGTCGTCTGCTTTTTCATAGTCAATATATAGCTGGTGAATGTCTATATCTATATTATATTCCCAGCATTTCTTTAATATTTGCCAGATTGTGAACATCCGATCAGTGGTAGATCTGTTGCTCTTAAAGCCTGCTTGGTTCTCTCCTATTAGATTGGGGTTAATAATTTGTGAATTATGTGCGTGAATGCCTTATAAATAACTCCTAGCAGAGTTCTGTAATTGGAACATGGCTAATAAAATAGGGGAATACCAGGGTAAACAGTTTAGACTGCTATATTTCCAAGATAGCAAACGTGAATGTGTGATCCGATCTTTGTTGTTGTGTCGCTGTCGGTACAAGAGAGGTGGAAAAGTGTCCAAAATTTAGTGTTTATGTCCATTCAAAAGAAAGCCTATTCAAGAAAAACTTTAGTAATAACTATAATGGCACTTAAACAAGACCTAAAAAACTGCCTGTCGGAGTTATCTCTTCAGAGAGATTTTACTGTTCATAAATAAATCCCAGCTATCGAAAAATTAATGGTAAGCTCAATAAATATTGGTATTTTGTCTCATACCTACCTACCGATGGATAGGACTGTTTGGAACTCTTACTGTAGGAGGTCATTGAATTAAGAATTTTTTGATTTATAACAGTAAATTTATTTTAACATTTAGATAATAATGTAAACTGCCTTTAGAGGCAATAACTAACTACCACCCAACATTTATTTGTTCCATAAGGGCTTCGTTGATAGTATTGTGTGTGTTGTGTGGTTATCAGCTCTTAGTAGAGCTGGTTAGTCGCAGCCTTAAAGCTGCTTATATTAGGGAAATGTGCTCTCTGCAGTGGTTTCCCCTTGCCTTCTGCAGAGTTTGTGTCATGTACTAAGAAGTGTATAGTATGTGTGTCTTGTTACTATCTGAAGTCGACCACTTCACAGACAGAATCGTTACCAAACGATTAAATGGCTTCACTCCTTCAAGTACCGACCTCGAACAGTGGGGAATTGTTTGTAAAAATCCTTACCACTGCGCCAACGAGCGTCTTTTCCTTGGTAGTAACACGCTTGAATTGATTAAATGTTTCAGTTCCTTCCAAACATTCTAGATTGGATTCGTATCTGGACTACCATCATTATTAGGAAACCACCCTTTCATTTGAGGTATTATTTAGTTTATCATTTATCGCATCCAGATATTGTTCTTTTGCATATATTCATTGACCATCCACTGTAACACAAAATAAAATAGTAACGTTATTACCACTCAGCTTAACAATTCATAAACAAGCCAGGAATATGGTTTATTCTAAATTAAATAACAACATAATTGATTAAGTTCGTAACCATCAATAATTCTTTATGTGTCTTTGTTTACATTAATCGAGTAAAAATAACTTTTGGACAGAATAAAATTATAAAATCTTCACAACGTCTTTAAAAGTTAATAGCCAAAGTGTAGAACCAAAAACCTTGCACAAGTTCTTTTACATTAATTGAAAAAGTAGGTACCAAGAAAATACAATTACAAACTTAACGTAACAGATAATCAACAAAAACATGTCTTCTGATAAAAATATAAAAGGAGTAGGATATACTTTAAACTGAATGTACCACTTTTATATTAATGAGAATTAAAGGTATAATGCTTTATGAACATCTTCGATGAGAAAAGATTATTCCCCTGAGGAACATAGAGTTTTAATATATTCATTCTAAGTCTGCTTGTCTTCTCTGTTTCTGCCTCTTATCGTACTTTTCTAGGATATTCTTTTTTTCTTTTATCCTAAGGTTCTTCTATTTCAAGGTTACTCTTTGGATATTCCTAAGATGTTCCCCATTATTACAATACATTTAACAAATTGATGGAAATTTTGGATTAAAAGCTGTTTAAGGTTCTTAAACAAAAGACTTTGTATATGGAATCTTAGGAAACTCACAGTGCTTTAGGCAACTACACACCTGAAAAAGATTCCAATATTTATCTTTCAACCATTTACTTTTGCCTGTTATCCGGTTATTTTCTTCTTCAATTAGGTACATCAATTTATTTCATACTGTCTGGTAAATTCAGTTTCCCGGCGCCATTTTGTGTCCGGAAAATGAGCTATTACGGTATCAGAGCCGGAAAATGTTGCTTGGCAACATTTTCCGGACAGTTATTTTATGCACCCAATCAGAGCCCGTAAAAGTCTAACCAAGCCACACCTACCGGCTTTGACACAGTAATGTCACATGTTGACGTTTTGAAAAAGCGTCACATGTAAAAATTAAAAATCAAATTGTTGACAGTATGAAATAAAATACATAACGACATTCGTCCGTGAACTCTTTTTACAGTACTCGTTTCGAGTTTCAAGACTCGGCTCCTTGCGTCGCCTCGTCTTTAAACATCTTACTCGTACTGTAAAATATGAGTTCCCGGACTTGTGACGTTAATTACTATTTCTGCAAAAATATTGCCACTAACCTTACTTTCTTCTTCTTTGAGTGGTTTGCCGTTTATAGGGCGGCGTTCCCGTCTTCTCTCCATATGCCTGTGATGTGTGTGCACCAATCTTAGTTTAGCTGGCTTGAACTATTTTAGCTTGATCTACAGCATACATTCTAAAGTAATTTCTTCCTTCTTCTGTATTTTATGGCTTCATTAGCTCCAATGTATTGAATTCTAATCAAATCACGATTATTTTAATATCGTTAGAATTGTATTTATTTCAATTTTGTTGTTAATATTTATATCAAACATACCTTTAATACCTATAAACTGCATGAAATACGCAATTTTTCACCGAAATAATTTGTATAACCAACATATTTGTGAAGTTTTACAAAGTGACAGATTAAATTCAAAACGTCAAATTTATACTACCGAAACGCCATCTAACGTCGATCTTTTGAACCAGTCCATGTCACTTGCTTTGGTCAAATTTTTTTTTGCTCATCCGTCAATTTGACATGTTTACTGATTTAATAAAGACAATTGTAAGTTATGCTTACAAATTACTGATCGGTAAGCATTCACTTACCGATCGGGAGGCGGTAAGTAATAAAATATGAAAATTTGAGTGTTTTTTGTTATTTTAGATAGTGGGATTTTTAGATAATTTTACAGTTATCACACAATTATTGTCACTTTGACATGAACAAATTTAGATTCATTTAATTTGGTTATTTTTAGTTAAGTATTTATGTATATATATTAGCAGTGCTAAATACAAATTTATTTATTATTATTATTATTATTGCATGGATCATGCAAAAATTGTAATAAGCATCACGGGCGTAGGTGCTACCGGTCTCGGGTAAAAAATGGAGACCTCCGCTACGCGTCGGTCTCCACACATTTACCCTCGACCGGTAAAACGCACCTACGGCCCTTGATACTTAAATAACTAACGCATATTATAATAAGGTGGGAGTTGACACGGCATATCTTCGTTACATTACTCCTGATTCTATGAATATTTCAGTTCTGTGAACAAGCAAAACTTTAGCATGTAAGTTCAACGAAAGCAATATTTTTATAATAATTAATAATAATCAGCCTACGACATCCCATCGTCCATTTATCATCTGTAAGTCTCAACATATGGCCGGTCCACTTCCACTTATTTCCTTTGCATTGCAAAATTAGGTATATCTTTGGATGCCGTTCTTCTTCGTAATTCTTCAACACGCACTTTGTCACTTAATTTTATTCCTAGTATTTTCCTTTCCATTTTATTTATTGTTAACTTATTTATTAAGGCTTTATTTAATGACCATGTCTGACACACATATTAATGTGGGAAGAACTGAATATTTTTATATTGATGACTTATTAACATTGCATAAATAAAGCAGTAACAATGAGTTTTAAGAGAAAATAGGTAACTTTTGGTTAGAATTAAAGTATTCGAAACAGTAAAACCAATTTGATTGTATGATCAGGATTGGTTTTTATTACTTTACAAAATCGAGCAACTACCGTAGTTGACGTTTCATGTAGAATAACTATGGTAGGCAATTGAACAATCTGGTATTTTAAAGTATACGATTTGCACTTACGGTTTTGTACATCATATAAAAATTACCTTTATTTTTTCAGAGCCAACATGGCGCTTTATTTGCTTGCCGGCCTTTTTGCGGCACACGAAAGCAACTTAAACTATCTTTCCGTGAGTTTAAATTCTTTGGACAGCGCAGAACGTAAATACAATGAGTTCTACGCTGTTGTTGGAATGGAAGCAGGAACCAGTGTCTCCTCTCAGTTCTGAGGAGTCACTGGTATCCGATGATGTAGCCCTCTATGGTACAACGCTAGAGCAGACCTATCCTAAAGTAGAAATAGAGTTTGCATCATGCGAGTCCAAAGCAGAAGTCGCCTCCAAACTTCTAGAGGGCTTGGAACAGCTCGAAGATCTGGATGATTTTATTAAAGGAGACCTCGATGAATGGATCAAAGATGGTAGGCCAGTTTTTTATTATTATTGTATGAAAGATATGAGTTGCTGTTTTTATCCTTACGAATTAATGGATTATTTTTTAAGGTACGGTTTGACAGTCAACCAGGAACATTTTTGTAATATGATTGATAAATTATGAGGACGAGTGAACTACGTTAGATTTCAACTAGATATCTAAGTAAACACAAAAGATTTACAACTATCAATGAAATCTTTATGGCTAAATGACTCTGCATCTGTTCAAGGACAGATAACATTCTTTGTAAATACAGATTTGATGTCTGCCCGTCCTTATATGAGTCTTAAATAATTTTGACTAATTTTATAATTCGTCTCAAAGCAAAGGTAGCATCGATTTCCTGGTTGGTTGTTGAACTATTCAAGGTGCTAAATTTGTGATGAAACGTTCGATTTCTCTATATCACCACTTGAAAACAAGGTAGGTAATTAGGGGTAATAAGCTTTAGCTACAGCGAATGTAATCGTTGTCAATCCCCAAGTAATTAAATTAGCGAAAGTACATAACATTAACGTAACAATTAAGAATTGAATAAAAGTTGTCTGAAGCAAATAGCGGATAAACACCCCCACAGTCATCCTTATCAGTTATTGAACTCTACACAAAGCTAAACAGTCAATAAATCTTCATGAAGGGTCAAATTCCTTGACTTGTCATTTGTCAGTTAATGAACTCAAACTAAACGAACGTTGTTAATAAATTAATCTGTTATGAGAAACGGTTGTGTCTTGACCAATATGTCTAGTAACCCAGTAACCCATGCTAAGTTTTTTGTTAGTTTTGTATTGGTAGCGTTAGTAATAGTCGATCATTTTAATTAATTGCAATGAAGAAAGGTCAGGCTTGTATTCTTAGTTTGATAAAACTGTTTACAAATTCATAAAACAATACGTCATATATCCTGTGAAATGAATTAACCCTTGAAGGAAAGTGACTGGGCTTCTCTCTGGACTTTATTTATACTACACGAGTAAATTTTTAAATCTATTATTTAAATGTATTACTTCGATAATTGTCGAATGGTGCTGTCGGTACTAACTCCCTGAGAGGGAGCATGGCCGGCAAATAAAGGGTTAGCGCCTCGTAAGTTCTCATACAAATAATTCAAAGTAGCAGTAAATTAAACCGATGCAGGGACGTCCCAGAATAAATGGGTGGTTAAAGCACTTGAGAGGATAGCTAATTATTTTTTATCAGTCGCAATTGTAAGATAGACACCACGATTATTAAAGATCTCGTAATGATGCAATTCATTCAGTTTGTACGAATTGATAAGATCAATACAGATTGGCTTTCATAGAAACAACAAATACTTAAAAGTAGGCTTATGAATGTTTGCATTTTTACTAAAAAATATTTCAGTTTCAATAATGAAATCTCATTGAAAACTGAAGGACTTCATAGTTTGTTTAATTATTAGTCTAAATAGGTACTTGAGACGGGTCCTAAAAGTGCGATTCGTTTGAAAGATAATAAAACATAAATGCTAGTAAATTTACGAAAAAGCATAAATGAATTAAAACTGCCTAGCTTACAAGTGCAACCTCTTGCTTTGCAAAAAGATGTAATCATGTTCGAAGCATTCAATCAATGATTAATATAATCGTTTTAATAACCTCTAAAAACCTGGCAAATAATAAATGAAATTTGCAGAGGAATATAAAGTAAGGTTAGCTTAGTTTTTTATTCCGGGTAGGTAATCCAGAAATCAATTGTTAGTACAGTCGACCTTAACTGAAAGAATGTTTAGTACGTCTCGGATGCTTTTACAATTCGTAACGATTGTAATTTTTTTCTTTTTATCTGCGATATCGTAAGCTTTACAATAAAATAACTTCAAGGGTTTTCTAATCATATAAATCGAAGTACTCGTTGTATTCCACATGTACATACGTGCAAAACTCTAGCAAGTGAAGCTTAGTGCTTTGCTGCTGTTTATAATGCTAATTTAAAATTAGGACGAAGGCTTTTGCCCTTTGCCTTCTTCGCTACTTTTACCTTTATTTTTCGTTTTCATTATTTTTCATGTATAAAATTCTTTTATACATTAAATACACAAATATTTAGGTTTCTAAAACATGTTGGCCTACTAGCTTCAAATAGGTTATGTTGATTGTTGATTGCCGTGTCTCCTATTCCGGCTAACGGCGAAAAACTGTTTTAAACAGCACTTCTTGTTTACCTTTATATTTAATTCCCATTATGACTTTTATTTATAAAACGCCTAGTATACGTGATCAATACATAAATACACAAACATTTAGGATTCTGAAACATGTTCAGTTACTGTCTTCAAATTTAATGTTCTATGTTCTGTCTTCTATTCCGGCTAACGGCCAAACTGTTTTTACACAGCACTTCTTGTTTATTATATTTAATTCCCATTATGACTTTTATTTATAAAACGCTTAGTATACATGATCAATACATATATACATAAATACACAAGCATTTAGGATTCTACAACATGTTCAGTTACTATCTTCAAATTTAATGTTCTATGTGGTGTCTTCTATTCCGGCTAACGGCTAAAAACTGTTTTTACACAGCACTGCTTGTTTACCTTTATATTTAATTCCCATTATGACTTTTATTTATAAAACGCTTAGTATAAGATCGATACATAAATACACAAACATTTAGGATTCTGAAAAATGTTCTATTATGTGGTATCTTCTATTCCGGCTAACGGCTAGACTGCGTTACATAACACTTCTTGTTTGGTGGTTGAAACTTCTTAAACTTAAAAGACTGCTTGTTATTACTTACAACTTGCGTATTTCGTGAAATAGATCGTTGTACATCATAAGCGTTGCCGTTTTTTTGGCGGGTTGATGGGGAGGGGGGCAGATCAATTAAATTTGCAATAATTTCAAGCCAGGCACCTTGAAATAGCATGGCTCAAATAGCATCCCTTTAGCTCCCTTTGCTGACCTTCTTCGTTCTTCGTCCATAAATACGAATCTGACATTTTGAAATCCCAAAGTATTTAGCTTCTAAACTATTAAGTAAATCCATTTTGGTTCTTTAGAATTATCTGAAACAATTTTTTTTTTAATTGATAGATATTTTAAAATGACTAAACATTTTTATAAACATCATTATCAGTTCATCAGATTGGCACTTAAATCTCAAGAACGCATTGAATTAACGTAACTTCCTTTCTTATAAAACTCCTCGTTTTCCTAACTTTGTTTTGCAAAAAAACCCAAGCACTTATCTTGGTTGATTGTATCATTTTATAGTTATCGCAGTGGAAGTAGTATTTGCGTTAGCGGAAATCATTTTTGTCTTTGATATTGTTCGACATTTAGAGGAAAAGAAGAGTTGCAGTTTGTCTACGAATAAAAAATGAGAGTAAGTAGCATACCACCAACAGTATGCAATTTAGATGGTGTATCAATATGGCGGATTTTAGAAGCTCATTGGCTGAGAACAGTAAATACGTCAACTGTCAAATACCATAATATCGTAGTTTCCTTCCTGTACCTTTTTATTCGTAGCAGTTTGTTTTGTAGTTTTTGTATTTGTGTTGCGATGGTAACGTGTTGGTTTTGTTTTAAAAAAACTAGCCATTTACAGATCGGGGAAAAAATAACCGTGAAGTTAGCTGTGTAAGCTAAAGCTTCATTTTTGGTACGTTTGTTCCCTCCTTTGTTATTTATTTACTTCGTTTAAAATCTCGAACTTCGGACTTCTGGATTCTTATTATTAACGAGATGATTGTATACATACCAGTTTGATTATTGTTTTTTGTAAGATCGTGTTACAGTTAACTTCAGTAGGTGGCGTTCAAGAGTATGTTCGTCCAAACGAGGCCAGGCTATATTAAGTGTTAAGACATTAAGGCCTTCCCAATTAATTTAGCCTGACCTCAATTGAAAATAACCGTAGCACCATCTGTGGTGAATTTTAGTCTAGCATTGAAAAATGCGTCGCCTGCGTTAATTAAACGTTTTTAATCAACGCAGGCGACGGAAAAAATTTCATACAATTAACAAAATTCACAACAGATGGTGCCACGATTATTATCGATTGAGACCAGACTAAATTAAATGGAAGGACCTTCATGTCTTAACATTTTTGTAGTTAAAGTTATTATCATCCACTGTTTTGGGATTAATTTCAAAGCCAGTTGATATACCAAAGTACCGTGGCGTTTGACATTATTTATTCAGAGACAAAACTGATGAACTGTCTTTACGTAGGGGGCGCTCTTGTCGCCCATTTTATATTTGAGATTCATGTCAGTTTCAATACCTGGAATTTCTTTCGGGCTACAAATAAATATAACATCGTTCTTGTTGTAAAATAATTAGTTGTATCAAAAACTGCCAATTTTTACAATATAACAAAACGAGCGCCAACTCACAGGCACTAAATCATTGGCATTTGTTTCACGTTCATGGCGGTACGTGCTATATCGACGATTAATTTCAGCTTTAAGAATGAATTTTAATCTTCCGTGGTAGCTAAACCATAATCTAGTGGGCTATACTACTGAAAAGTGCAGTGGCGGCTCGAAGGTTTGTTCTTGGGGGCTAAGCAATATTAAGAATTTTATGTTAAGAGTTAGGGAGGTAAAGTTTGTTGTCATTTTTGGGTCATTTGTCAGATATATGTTCCTTTAAGAGTTAGTTGGTTGTATAAACTCGCCTGTAACCTCTCGTCTTACGTAAGGGGCTGGACAGAAAGCGAGGGACACAAACAGTAGATCCACCTGGATCTGCCGGGGCTTCCTCACAGCTTCTTCCTACCACCGAAGTCACACAGCATCGAGTGTAGTTAATGCCAAAGAGTCAATAGGGCCTCATTCACACTCTCGGCAATATCTTAATTATGAGTCTGTCCGGATAACTCCCACAGATACAACCAGGAGCAGCTCCACGTGAGCTTACTAAAAGCCAGTACTTCTTTGTAAATGGTCTCTCCTGTAAGCTAATCCTTTGTAATTAAACATGCAAGCTTCCCACAACACAAAGTCAGAGATTTCACTTTAATTATTGCCATGTCACTTCTACCGTCGGGTGTGCCTCCACCCTGATAATGTAGTAATCGTCAACCCCTCTCTGTTACCGGAGTACACACACTTAGGCGAATCCTTGGCTTTCGTCTGGGGAATAGTAAACTAGGGCATTTTGAGCTTCTAAATCTCAGTTTTATTAATTGATAATACAATGTAAGTGTAAATAAACGCAAATATTTTAGTCTCTCACGTTTATAACTTATTTAAAAAATTTCATTTGTTTATTAGTACTCTACACTGAAATTTGTTTTGCGTTTATCATCTAAAAAAGATTTAAAAATACTTCATTTGCTTTTGTAATATTATGAAGATCGATTCAGACGCGTGCAGTGGCGCATTTTTGTTGTGTCGCCCAAGTATGCAGGCGTCTCGGCGTTCTTCGATTCCTGAAACACGTTCAATGAGAGAAATCGTGGGGATAAAGTTTTATCTCCTTGGTATCATATCACGTGTCGTGGAGGGGACCATAGCGGACAACAAGTTGCTGCAGCTCACTCCATTCACTCACTCTTTCGTAAAGTACACTCGCGCGTGGTGTATAGATTTACTAGCGGTCTTTCTAAAAAAAGTGTGTGACAATTGAGTGCTTAACAAATCTTTTCTTCGCCCTTAAAACACGTAAATTAGTTACCATTGTAGAAAAAATAGTGTTCTGTGTACGTTCTCGATGTTCGACCGTACAAATGAGCTTTTTCACCGTCGTGTGTAGTAGCATGAAGTGCAGCTATCACTACACGTGGAACCGGGAGATAATCTTCAATTCACAAAAACTAGTGAAAAGACGTTGAATCCCTTTAGGCCGGACTGCTCTTGCAATTCAAACATTGCATTATCTCGTTAAAAGATCTTGAGACTGTTTTATTACTTCTTTCTCGCCACTTACTTGACCTCTGTTTTAATCTACATAATGGCTGTTTGTTATGGTAGGTTCGATGTTGTTTTTTTTTTCTCTTATAATCTTTTCAGGGATTTGATAGTAAGACATAAAAAAATTATCCAACAGAAATATCGTTTCGCCTTAGTAACATATGTTACGATAATTCTGTAATTGCCTGGGGCTAAACTGGTTCCAGAATGTTAACTACGATTGCGTATCAGTTGTTTTTGCAAGGATCGAAAGTTTGTAGCATGCATGAGATGTAGGGATGATAGGATTTTCCACGGGGCGAAAGCGCCCTGTTGAACACATAAAGTTACTGCTTGCTTGTGCGTATTAAATAAAAAACAAAACTTTGTAGATCGAGAAAGTTGTCCATTTCGCGCCTTAATTTATGGATCTCGAACACTGTTTTACTTCCTATACAAGTTAAAACTGATGTAATGCTGAACAAAGTTTTTGAAATTCCCGCTAAGAGTTTGGCGCCAAATTTGAATTCCTCTTGTGTTTTCTGGTTTTGTTTACCAAATTTATCAGATTATTAACCCCTACGCTTTGGTATTATTTATAATGTATAAAAATGATTCTGCCTGCTTGGCCAGAACTTGGATGGGTGATCGCTCTGTGGCTCGGTGTGTCCGGCCCCCTCAACACTGTAAAAGTGTAAGACGGTAAAAGAGAAAGAAAGAAAAATGAATCTAAATTATAGACATTTTTCAACCAAAAAACCCAAAATATTTAAAACGCCAAGCCTTAAATAATCACACCGCCTAGAAGTTTCGTTTCCCTATTCTGAAATTTCTTAACCAAACCGTGACAAGGAATTCAAGAATTTAAAACGACGCAATATCCCTGTCTGTTCATGAACAAATAGCAAACGAAACTAAAACGACCTTCTTTTGTTTTTATTTTTAATAGTTAAATCCGTCGTATTGGTCAAATTAAATCATTGACCTTTATTGGGCATTTCCTAAGTAGACACGATTTCGTTTTGTTTAGATTTCAGCTAAAATCAAATGGTTAATTAACGACTACGGTTATCAAAGCGTTATGCATTTGTTAATTTTGAAAACTAACTACTTTGTCTAGACATCCTAATGCGTGTGTAAAACAAATTTTGATCGGAATTTGTTTTGCTCCTTAAAATTGTTTTAAGAGTGTATTGAAACCGCAACAACAGAAAAACGAATTAATTGAGCAAACAATTGAATAGAGAAACAGTTGACAATCGCATTTGGCTCGAACAAACGCTTTTGGCTTAAAGCAAAAAGCAGGGATTACATAGTTCGACCTGGTTGATAAGTTCAGTTGAATGAAATTTGGCCAAGTTAAAACCGAAAATGACCCAAAAATTTGAAAGAAATCGTCCTATTACATCTTCTATCGGAATTTTCCACCAATTTTGGATACTCATCCCGATAAGACACGGCGCTTTTTTGATGTGGAAAAATAATACTCAAACTTAATCATGAGGTGTATCGAGAATCGTGGCCTCCTGCTTGAGTTTTTCAACTGTTTTCTTCGACTGTTTATTTAAAAATAACCTGAAGATAATCACACGTGTTCTTCGTTTCCAAATTTATTAGTTATTTACAACAAGGAAAGAAAATTACATTGGCTTTGGGCTAAAATAGTAAAATCCTGACGCCAACTTGAATAAATTACTTCCGTAACTTGTAAATTAGGTAGTCATCGTTAGTTAGTTCAATAAAATGTTAGATAGCAAGATAGCAATCGGTGGAATTTTAATAATAATAAATAATAAGGCGGAACGTTGTTACATGTGCCGTAAGCAAGGTTACATGAAAGTACCAAAACACGAAATGATTGTTTAGGATCACTTCTGAAAGTTTTTGGGGTGCAAGTGAAATTTTCTTCCGTGTAATCGTGGCTGTTGTCATTCAGACCACTCGTTTCGGCTGAAGACGAGTAAACTCGACACCTTTCGTTTCCGAGCTACATTTGTTTAATTTCCCAATACAACAAAACAAAAAATAACCTTAAATTGCACGTTCGCGACGCGTTGGGTGGAGCCAGACGTGTAAAAAACCAGCCCTTCAATTTACGAACAAAAATTAAGGTCGTATTATAGCATAAAATATTTTACGTTGCACAATATTTTTTGAAAATATACCAGAAAATAACTTTCGCTTCTAATCATGGAATTTAGAACGCGCTCGAATACAGAATTCAAGTAAACAGTGTTTTAAGACTGTTAAGACAGCGGTGAAATAATTGAAAAAAATTATGTCGACCGTAATTGACCATAAATGTACGCTTAATACCTTTGAAGTATTTAAATTTAACAATCTTACATATTAGTAAAGCCTTGACTAGTTCTGGTCTATTAATTTATAACTGGTTTTCGTAAGCAAAATATTCAAATAGTAAGCTACAGCAAAAAAAAAACAAAAACACAAAACTACCGTAGATGTTAAAAGCGGAACATAGGTTTTTTAACGCCGAATATCTTTATATAACACCAGTAGTCTGCCTTGTAGGCAGAATAAATTTGGATTCATTTGGTAACGCAAGCGAGTTTCTTTGGTTAACCGTTTAATTAAGGAGCAAAAGATGGCTAAAATACTTGATTTGTAAAGCAATACAGCAGACGACAGCCTTGAAGTTAGTTTTTCCAAGGTGTTTTTCCTAAATTTTGAAAATAACGTTGTGAACTTGGCTGGTGCTATTGCTTCTCTTTTTTTTTTAATTGTAAAATTTCTACCTCGTCAGGATGGTAACCCCCAAACCGCGAAAACTCCATAATTTTGTAGTGAAATTAATTAAATCAAATGTATTCCAAAACAGCTTTAGAAAAACGGGTAGATGGCTGTAGCAGTCAGTACGTGCTGAGATACTTGGAACCGCAAGCTTAGGTCTCTCACTAAATAAACAAACAAAGATATCTCGGTGTTAAAATAGGTGTCCGCCTCATGATGGAAAGATCGCAGGTTCGAATCCGACAACTGTTAGGACAGTTAACTGAAAAAAGGATAATACTAAAGCTTGAAGTTTTCCAGGTTGCTTTCTGCACACAACATAGAGATAGAGGATTAAGGCATCCTAAGTATACAATGCAAATGTTAAGATATTTATTTAGATGCTCTTGGTCTGTTATCTTATCTAATAATGAATTTTATAAAACCAATTTTAAATTTTACTAAACTTTTCGACTATACAAATACACTG
The DNA here is from genome assembly GCA_963082815.1 of Melanotus villosus. Taxonomy (NCBI): domain Eukaryota; kingdom Metazoa; phylum Arthropoda; class Insecta; order Coleoptera; family Elateridae; genus Melanotus; species Melanotus villosus. Next base: position 12,355,822 of record OY720425.1, on the reverse strand, counting down.
ACGTCATTAACGCTTCAGCCAATCACAAATGTTGTATTAGATGACGTACAAAAACAACAGGTAGTGTCTCCATAATCGCTCTTCGGATGCCTAAGATGACATCAAAAAACACGAATGTTTAAGTCAAGTTTATATTCAGGTGTATGTTATGGAAAACTACATTAAATACAACCAAAACACAGTAAAATTATCGTGAAATTACTACCTGAAAATCCATTTCTGATTAATTACCGTATTATTTGCGTACGATCTGAAGATCCGGGTGTACGTGATATTTATGTACCGGGAGAGCAAATAAGATTGGCCGAAAAATGTATTTTTCAAGGCAGGTATAGCCAGTCTTTACTTCCACTTAGCTTATGCGCGACCTGCGGTTCGGTGTGATATTAGCTTCGCATTTTGACGTTTGCCTTACAAGTTTAATTTTTCACCCTTTGTCGTGTAAAATCTTCTACATCAGTCTTTAACTGATTTGAATCCGTTATCTAAGCTTAATTAATGCAATTATTGTTTATTGTTAGGGAATAATTTACTATTTAGCTCAACACAGCGGGCTTAACCTAAAATGTCAAAATACACACGAAGATAGGTGCAGTTCATACTTACATAAGTACATATAAAGCAGCACATTTTTACTATGTTCATTTTTCAAGGGGGCGGCACGGCACGGTTAGGCTTTATTGCTCTCACAGTATCGTACAAAGACCGTAATTACCGTACGCTTGCCAACACTGACAGACCCATGACTAAAAACTAACCTCACTTTTTACATTCTACCTCACTAGTGTTAAATATAGGATGCGTCAAATGTATTGTAAGACTGAAATTCGGGGACGAACAACCTTAAATTTCTACTCGGTGCCCACCGCAGACGCTGTTCTATCGCTATAAACTCTGGAAATATTCTGTGCATTTTTATTGTTAAGGTAATAAAACTACGTTTCCCTGGCACCACCCTACACAAGGTACATCAAGTATAAAATTGAATTTCGGGAACGACCTCTCGTAAGTTTGTACTCACTGGTTTGTACCCACAACTGTCAAAAAGTTAGGTTGGGTTTCTTCGTTATTACTTTTAGAAATTTCAGTTCTTTCGCCTTTGGAAGATAAGCATATGACTTAACCTCAAAAGTGTTGTATGAAGTTAGATTAGGTTGGAGTTTCGTGAGTTTTGTACCTCATTTAAGTTTGTCTACGTTTAAAGCGAGCTTACTTGGTTGTAGAAAAGATTGAGCTTTCTCAATTATTGCAGTCGTACGTGTACGTATCATCAAGTGATCAACATAACCTAACTTTTTACGATGTTGGTTAATCATAGTCAGTTTTCAATAGCTTTGTTTAGTTTTTAGCGCAAGGGAATGGACAATATGTAAAGAAATTGACTTTCAAGTAACTCAATTCCATGAGCGTTGGCTGATTATTTCTGTAAATTCTAACCTCACCTTCTGAGCCTGCCATGTTTTTCTGTTACGGCATCTAATCACCTACCATGCTTGTGTAAATTGAGAGAAAGCCTTAATTTTTCTTGTTCGTTTTCTAAATAACTTATTAATTTAGTTTGACATAGCATGATTGATGACAGTAGGCTATGAAATACGAGACATGGCTACTTGATATGCAAAAATAATAAAGATTATTATCTCTGCTGCTGTTAAGTCGGTTGTTTAGATTCAGGCCCAATACAGAATTTTCAAACAAAACTGAGTTATATTACAGGAAGTGGTTTTATTTCGATAAAAATGTAGGTAAATTCAGTCCTGATTTTTTTACTTGAAAAATTATATAATCGAATTGCATACAATGTCTGTTTTAATTAGAGGCGTGGCCTGCTTTTAGGCCGTTCATTTTTTGCTTTTTTGTGCCTTTAATTTTGGTTTATTATACTTTTAATTCAAAGTTTTCAACCCGTCAATTAAATTTGTCTTAAACATACTTTCTCCTGGCGTTTTTAAGCTTTTTCGCAGTTAAAGTGAATGTGGCCTAATGTCACACCCACCGTCTACGAATTTGGATAAATAGTTTCATGTTTATTTTAAATGAAGTTAATTAAGCGATGGAAACTGCAGTTGAGTGCAAACGCAAAACCGCAACCGCTGTAACATTTTCCTCCACGCTTCGTTGGAAAAAGGGCTCGACTCTGGAAACATCTGAAAGGGCAACGCCCACTTTACTTGAAAATAACAAACGCCGATCACCCGCTGTTCTTTTATTAATTTTTAACCAATATTTTTTAGTGTCTGCGAATGCCCAAGGCCAACCTGTGTTTTCTAAATTGTGATTTTTAAACTCGAACTCGAAATTTCATACGTTTGGCTTGTTTATGATTCAGGAAATAGACTTTTTTTTCAATTCGCGTTAATTATAACATGAAACTTGATTTAGAAAGTAGGCTCGAAGAATATAACGAAGACACGCCTTACATACGCACCGCCACCTTCAAAATCTTTTATCATTGACAATTAATTAAATTTGAACCAAGGTTAACGTGCGTAAAATATACACCCATAGTACTCGGAATTAAGATGTGTCCCAAAATTTGCATTTTGTGATATTTGTCATTTATTGTAATTTTCCACTTTGATTGGTTTTGGACTTTGATTTCGAGTCGGTCATCGTAAATTTAATTATGTAACAGTGTGAATATGTGATTATCTTTTGGAATATTAAATTTTGAATTTCGCGCCTCTAAACAATCATGAAAGTTATGGCATTGACTAAGAAATTACTTACCAAAGAAAGAAGAAAACCAGGGCGAAATGAATAAATAAGAGCGTGGCAGCCAATTTTTGTGCGCGTATTTAAAATTTGGAACAAGGCCGCCGTATGTAACAAGTGAAAATCGTTATTGACAACATTTGAGATAATTTACAAATAACCACCTGCGCACTTGTTTATTAATTGAGCGATAAATTCGCAGTGAAAGGCCGGAATTTATAGAAAAGCCGTTTGATAAAGGCAGGGGCCTTATTTGTGCATTTGTTTTTTAAAAAACGCCCACCAAAGCGGTGCATAAATTATGCATAAAACAAAAACTGAAAACCAACTTGAAACTCGCAGTAAAAACTGGAAGGATCACTGTTGTTAATAATCACGTGGTAACCAACTGATCAAACGTTCTAATTCGTTTTTTGAAGAATATTCAATTTGCAAGACTTGTTAAAGTTGTAGGAGGCTAATAAACATCAAAACAAATGCTTATAAAAAAAAAACACAATCGTTGCTAGCAAGGCACTAATTTATGTCAAACAATTGAACGTGTAAAACATATGACGAAATGCCTAGCGCCACCTACCTCCTTTCTGGCTTTCATGATCTGTAAATATCTACAAAATGAAGTAAATGCATTTGACCAACCTTAAAAACCTCAACAAAAAGTCATAATTTGAATATTTTAACCTCAAAAGTTGGCCTTCCTCACCCCTTGTGTGTCTCAGCATCATTCAAAAAATGTTGAAATCTGCTTTCATATGTTTTCTGTAAATCTGTTGCTAACTTCAGTTCGATTGTTCAGAATCAACAGGTTTCCCCTGCTACTTGCTTGGCCATTTTTACGACCAAGAACCGATTTGAATCCCGCATTTAACTAATCAAATGCAATAATTTACACTATTACATCGATTGATCAAGTTCATCGATTTAAAAACACTCAATTAGCAAAAAAATGATTTATTTAACCAGAATATATTACATTAATTCTCGTGATTGCGTCATTTTTTCAATGTTGTGTCAACTGATTTGATAACCCAGATAATTTTAGGGCTTTTATCTTAAATATTTTTACCAGCTTTTCTACTTTGTAAACCAATAAGCGACCGGTTTCCATAGGTAAAGTTCGATTGTAACTCTTAAAAATGCATTTTTGCAAGTAATTCACCAAAATTCTTTTGGCGGGAAATTCAAAAATTTGAAAATCCTTTAATTTTTAAGGGTGATGCAATTTGTCTGTGGTTACTAGGGAGACTTCCTAGGAGCAATGTCATAATAAAACCATGATTTGTAAGAGATTGACTGCTCTATTCTATCATAAAACATAATATATGACGAGCTTTTTCGTTTTTAGCGCGTGTTGCACGCAATTTTTGTTAAGTTAAAACAAAAGGGCATCATTCTTTGTTTGCTAGCCACATAAATTTGAATTTTGATTCTATTTTCTTCATTTGTTCACGAATGGATTCCCCAACCCACTTTTTGGCTATTAATTTTTAATAATAAAACAACAGTCCATGGAGGTTTATGTTACTCGCTCTTCGCCATCCTCTGCCAACCTTAACGCGCCATATTCAAATCACTAAACGGTTACAGTGGTTCATTAATCCGTATGGTTAATTTTAAACACAACTGCTTAGAAACAAAATCGAACGTGCATACAAGAAAATCAAATGAATTAAACTTGACATTTGGACTCAAAAGGGCATTCTGAAAGACTTACAAGACAAAGTAAATGTTCTTGAAATACACAAGAGTTATCATTATGCGTTAAGAACAACACTACTGTTTTCGTATTTAAATATAAACAACTATTATTTACTTGTCCTCAACGAGATAACATTATGTTAGTGTCAGCGTATCATTGAGTGCGTTCCGAAGAAGAAGAAAAAATGCCCCACTTCGGATACGCAGGGTTCAAAAAATCTTGTAAATAAGCGTGTATAGCAACAGAAACGGGACCGTGACATTTATGGCAATAATCACATGTATTTTTGAAATATTTGTGAAATTAATTGGTTTTGAAAATAGAAGGAACGCTTTTATGGCTCTGTTGATGTCGATATTTTTGTGTTTACTTGACATAGATTCGAATGTTAATATCAGTCGAATAAATATTAATTGCTCTCATTTTGTAATATTTGTTGATATTTCTGAATGTAATTTGAGGAATTTGTTTTGAAATGCACCACTATAAGAAAGTGTTGCAATTTCAATTTATTATCTCTTAATAGTCTCACCAACTCACCCCGTCCCCTTTTCTCCTTTTTGCTTTATCTCGTGTGTGCCCTCTTTCGCTCTCTCTTTGTCTACCTACCTGTGAACCGCCGCCTTCTTTCTTTCTTCCTTTTTTATTTCTTCATATTCTTTTCTTACTTTAATAAATTGTATTCCGTCACGATTATTGCTTCTTCTTCTTGGTGGGTTTTCACCTGTTAGTAGCTTCCATAGTCAAGCTTGGATAAGCAGAGTGACTGTTTCTGTGCTATAAAACGTTCCATGTTGCCATGTCCATGCCATATTTTTTCTGTTATCTTGAAGATATGATAGTTGTAAAATTAAAGACCCCTAACCCTCGAATACCCTAATAACGTCGGGGTTGGAAACAACAAGAGTTGGCCAAGTGAGGCCAGACAAGAAAGAATACAGAGAAGGAAACTGTCCTCCAGACAAGTTGAAACAAGGGCATAACTTGGCGCCCCTATTTCCCATACAAGCTGGGAGTCCCTGAATCTACCGCTCTCGTCAGCCCTGTAAGGTTTCCGAGAGTCGGTGTTGGGTACAGAAGAGGCTATGTGACGCATGTGTTGCACTTCACTACCCTTTTAAACCCCGGTTCAAGCAATATACATACACACACTGCAATAGTTTAAAGGTAAATTTCGGGCGCTTTTATTTTGATGTCTATTCAAAACACTATACCAAACCATAATTTAAAGTGAAATTTACAAGAAAGCTCTGTAAAATTATTCCAGAATACCCAGAACATCGGTTTCAATCAATTTGATTTGCTTAATCTGTCCTGCCCGTGTAAACTAAGCTTAAGACCTCGCAGTCACAACATAAACAAGTGCCGATCGGCAGTTGCAGTCAGTTTTACTCTCCTTTTATCTGTCTCCGCCTTCTTTCTTCTTTCCTTTTTTTTGCTATTCCTTTCCATCTTTCGTATTGATTTCTTGCTTCAGTAAATTGCATTCCGTCAAAATTATTCTGTAAAGCAGTATTTGTATATTCTGCAATAAGTTTAAAGCAAAATTTCGCATAGATTTATGTAGCAATACATACCAATACATTGACTTTACCCGGAACATTAGTTCCAATCAATTTAATTTCCTTAAACCACTTTTAGTTAATATGTAATGGGTTTGTTACGTGTAAACTGTTTAAATAAGCCGTGTAAACCAAGCTTAATATAAGATTTCACAGTCACAACAAAAACAAGTGCCAAAGTTTCGCCCTCTCTATATGTCTGCCTCCGCCTTCTTTCTTCCGTCCTTTTTTATTTTTCATATTACTCTATCTTTTGTATTGGTTTCTTGCTTTAATGAATTGCATTCCGTCAAAATTATTCTGTATTGTTCGAGCAATATATCTTCATATTTTGCAATAACTTAGAAGGAATTATTTACCTGTCTACCCCGGCCTTCCTTCTTCCGTCCTTTTTTATTTTTCATATTCCTTTCCATCTTTCGCATTGGTTTCTTGCTTTGATGAATCCCTATTATTCAAACAGTATTTGTATATTCTGTAATAATTTGTAAGTAAATTTCAGGCACATGTATTTTGGTGTACGTTCAAAGTGGTACCCCATAACTTAACCATACATTATAATTATAAGAAATCGCTCCCTGTAAAATTATTCCAGAATACCTGGAACATCAGTTCCAACACTTTGATTTCCTTAAACTGCTTTTACTTCAACTGTCCTGCTTTGTTGTGTGTAAATTGTTTAAATAAACCGTGTAACTAACCGTAAGACAAATGCCGTTCAGTTTGATTTCGTCAAGTCGCACCGAAAACAAGAACCCATCGGCAATTATAGTCAGTTGTTTCCTTTACCGGCCTCATTTTCCTTTGTTACCCCATAAATTTTACATTGAAATCGATGGAAAATGATGGAAAAATTTCGACGGTGTAAACCAAACTTCAGTATATCTTTCACTCGTTTACGAGAAAAACAAATGATGATAGTTGACAACGATTGTCCGTTGTTTCCTTTGCGGATGTAATTTTTCCATGTTTGTTTAATTATTCCATAAACTTGCATTTAAAATTAATGTGGTTTTAAGTATCTTCGACGATTTTCTACTTAAGGCAACGCCAATTCTTCCTTAATCAACATGTTTGTTGTTCGAAAACAGTACACGAAATCATACACAGATACTCTGAGAAGTCGACATAAATGTCGGAATATTTTAAATGCCATAAAACACTTTGCGAAGTAGCAACTAATTCATTCCGTTTATATGATTTCCTTTTAGCTCATTACGTAAGCTACGTGTAAACTCACCTTAATGTTTTTTAATCATGTTTGCACGTAAACAATTGCTAGCCAAATCGACAACGGTCCTCAATTATTTCCTTTTTTGCTATGATTTTTCCATGTTTTTTAGTTGTTCCATAATTTTACCGTTTAAATTGCTCACATCGGGCATTCTTTGGAAATTTTTCTGTAAATAAATACGTTGTTTTGTTTCTCAACTTGGCTAATTAATATGTCAAAAAAATAAAACCTAAAATATTTTACATTCCATATATAGTTTTTTCCGGGGTAAGAACGTATCCGGTTCCGTTTAATCGGTTTCCGAACATTTTGTTTTTAAGTGGCCTAATACATTGCAGTAAAGCAAACTATTTTTCAAGTTTAAGTCCGTCTTTACTAAAACTTGGTGCAAATTATCAATAACGACCGTCAATTGTTTTCCATTATTTAAATTACACTTTTTACGTATTCTACGTTTCCACTTAATTAGTTCAACTTACTTGGGATTTGACAAACAGATTCAAAATACCTTTCAGTATAACCATTCGGAATAAATTTTTCCGGTAAAACAAGGGATATATTTCCGCTACTTATGTGTTTGTTAAAGCAGAAGTCATTACTGCAGGCCTATTTTTTTATAAAATCTGTACTTCAAAGAGTTTTCGTTGAAAATTTAATCATTTTGTTCCTCGCTTATTAACTTGAGCTGAGCGGACCAATTTAACCTGCAAACAATGGAAACATAATTGTAATACCGTACAACACAATCATATTCCTTTAGTTCAATTTCAGAGATTGTTTTTGCTCGATCTTTAGACGTGTAAACCGTTCATTATATTCTACGGTGTAAACCGGTCTTCAACATTGAGAAAAGGCGAAAAACGTCGGAATTTTTACGTAATCGAGTGCGTAACTTCGATTCGGGATTAAATTGAACGGTACGCGTACCGCGTACGCAACCTTCACGATCGCACATATTAAATTAGCCAGTATGAATTAGACCAGTAGGGTCTTCATATTAATTTTATACCAAGTTGGCCTTGTTCTCTTCGAATATATTTTGTCAAGGTGATCGTGTTCCTCTGGACATTGGTATATGGAGATTTACCAAAGATCGTCTTTTGTTATTTTTAAGTTTGGTTATTGGACGAATTTTGTGATTTTTGTCCCATTTATTTCCAGACTTTATGCTTTATTTTAATACATTTGCTATTTCGTACAAAGGTTTCCATTGACGGCGTTGGAAACTTTTAGCGTAGGTATTTAAAGGAATAAATAAGATGATTTCTCGTCTCTCATGTTAGTTCATTTGTTTCCTGAGCATATTTCGAAGTTGTTTTGTTTATTGATCACGCATTTGTTTTCCACAATCACAGATTATTCTCGGATATCAGAAATTCCAGAAACTCCGACATTGACTTTTGTACCAGGGTGTTTCCCCAGCGCACTTAGAAAGTACAAATGCACCGGAAAACGAATGAAAAACAACAAACCCCTTCGCCTTTTTAATTATTTATTAAATGCACTTTTCCAGCCACGCCTGCATTACATAAAATGTATGGCAATAGTTGTGTAAATAGTTCGCTAATTAATTTACTTAGGCAATATCAATAAATTAGTTATCTGTCTGTTACCATGTTAAACGGGTGGGGGGAGGGGGAGGTTGTTTACCAATGGATCAAGTTGATTACCTCGTGCCGGTCGTGCATTTTAATTTTTTCTCATTTCCAATGCAATTTCGATGCATAATTTTCTGCATTGTTTCGTATGCAGATTGCAACACGACACATTTAAATGTTGCGGCGATATTTTCTTGTCAACGGCACGTGTAATTTTCACTTCCTAATCCGTATCGTTCTCGTAACTACGAAGAATTTAATCAAAAGTTCATTCAACCAAAACGACTTAATCTCATTTATATTTAGATATCCGATTCGGGATTATTTTCGTTTTAATTTAGGTTTGATTTAGGTCTTCCCACAATTTTGTATTGGAAATTATAATGAAGTTAGCCGTGAGTGCTGTGTAAATCAGGCTTTCGGTATGGACCTGTCAAAATTAGTTTTAAGTTGTGTAATTTGGGGGTTGTTTGAGAAGAATGCTGCGTTGCCGGCTAATATCTGAACAAATCTAAAATTACTGGTGTGACATGGAAGTAATTAAAATTGTATATGGAAACAATCGAACACCAAACACTTATAAATTGATCATCCTTTGCCAGCTTAGTTAAAAAGTAATTTTAAAGGATTTCTAATCTTCAAAAAGGGGGAGCAAACCTGAATCTGTTTACTTTCCTTCAGACAATCAGGTGACGCACCAGGTCATCAACTTAACACAGATAAACCCAAAACAAAGGACAGAGGCCAGAAACAAAAATTTCCAGTTTTAATTGGCTCCGTGAAACGTTACGATAATCGTAGTGGTAGACAATTACACGTCATTTATTTTTATGTAATTGTTGAATAATTTCGGTGTTTGTAAATGTATTTACATAGATAAACAAATGAATAATGATACTATAAATTTTAATTATTATAAAATTGTGATACCGCCGTAGTTATCTCCGTCTTTATACGATAATGGTGTGGAAAATTTACATGAAAAGATCCATCCAGGCCTGGTGATTTTGTTAAAAGCTTTTGTTTTATTCATTTCTTAATTTTGTGTTGGTAACTAATAGACCCAAATCAATTGAGCAATTTTTGTATCAGAAGCAGACATTTAGTTCCAAATCGAATGCTCATTTGTTCCTATATCAAATCATTACAATGGTCCAAGTTTTAAACTGGCAAGTGTAAGAAAAACAATTGAATAAAACAAGACCAGTAATCATTTCTTTATTTAAATCGTGACAGCCGTAGATAGGCATTTGTTCCGCTTCGAATGTTTCACGTTTACTTCCGATGCTTTTCTTTTTCCGCCTGTTTTGCCTCACTTCTATTGTTTTTCTTGCCTTCTCAATGTTACGTTTGACTTTTACTTTTTCAGCGTTCTTCCAATCCACCTTAATTCCTTATTCGTTTTGCTTCGCTTATAGTATTTTTTCCTATCTGTGTTAAATTTGTTGCGTTATCGATGCTCGTTTACCTCGCTTCTGAATTGTTCCAACTTGATTGATGATGGTTTTTCTTTTGTTTCGCTTCTGATCTTCATCTCTTTTACTTTTGATGTCCTTTTACTTAGCCTCCGATGTTGTTTTTTCTGAAGACGTTTCAACTGTTAGGCGATTAAAAGGTATAAGTTCGTTTGTTAGTTAGTTATGTTAGTCGGTTTAAACTCGTCGTAAAGGGCTGGACAAAAAGCGAGGGACACAGTTTACACATAACATAACAATTACTGCTCTGCAAAACTCACCACTTTAAGCTGTACTTACCGGGGGTCACCGACCCCCTTGATTCAACGCGCCCCTTACTGGAAACACTACTTCTTTGGGTTTCCATCATCTTCTTCACGGGCTAGCCCTCGTTCACCAATCACCTGAATCTTCAGGAGCTGCCTCAGAGCTCCTCCTCTTCTTTCACACAGCATCGGGTGTAATTAATACCGAAGAGTCAATAAGGGCCTCAGTCACACTCATCAATACCTTAATTGTGAGTATATAAGGACAACTCGCATACCCCTATCAAAAAATCTAACTGGGACCACACAGGTACACCCAGGAGCTCGCTACCGACCAGTACCTCTCTGTAATGGCACAGCAACAGGGCCGTAGCTAGAGGGGGGCTGGCCAGGGCTGAGCCCTGGTAAAAAAAAATTGAGCCCTGGTAAAAAACTTCGTTAGTGTTTAATCAAAAATTCCTGAAAGTTACAGTTGTTTGACAAGTTTTATTTTCTGTAAACATTAAATTTTGCCATACGGCCACGTCAACCTTGTATGGCCGATTTAATTTACTTAGCTTTTGAAAGTCGATTTAATTTACTTAGCTTTTGAAAGTCGAAGAACAGAGTCCCTCGACATGGAGTCATTTTTAATGAAATTCCACAATCGTAAACAAAGAAAATTGCAACTCTTTTAGTTTTCTAGTTTCATTCATATTATTTATACAGGGTATTTAAAAAATATGTTCGGATATTTTACCCACTTATAGATCTCATGGATACAAACAAAAAAGTCATGATAAACATGTATCCGAAAATCAACCGTTTTCGAGATATGGATTTTTTTTAGAAAATAAATGTTGCTTGTTACTTCAATAAGTTTCCCACCCATTAAAACTAATAGCCGTGTAAATAATTACAAATAATTAAACTAGATGTTCTACATATCTAGATGTCCTCCTTCCATTTGTACACATCCATCGCATGTCCGTAAAAATGAACGCCGCACTCTTTCAAAGATTCCCAGATTTATACTAACAGTCTGGCAGGCATGTTCTATTCGTACTCGCAATTCGTTTAAATTATACACAGGGCTTGAATAAACTAACGACTTTAAAGATCCCCAAATACAAAAGTCGAGTGGAGTGAGGTCAGGAGATGTAGGTGGCCATGCAACTGGACCCCTCGCCCTACCCGCCTGCCGTTATAATTTTCGTTTAGAAAATTTCTGACCATGATTGAAAAATGTGCGAGAGCCCCATCGTGCATCAACCACATATATTCATTCTATAAATGAGGGGCACATCTTCTAACAATAGCGGCAAGGCATTACGCAAAAAGTCAAGGTACAATTGGCCAGTCAAATGGTAATAAGGTCCTATCAGATGGTCTCCAAACACCAAACCAAAACTAATTTTTGTTTAACTCACTTCCATAGCAGATTTGATAAATACGATTCTTCACTCCTATTGGCTGTATCTCGGAAACGGTTGATTTTCGGACCCATGTTTATCATGACTTTTTTGTTTGTATCGATGAGATCTATAAGTGGATAAAATATCCGAATATATTTTTTAAACACCCTGTATGTCATGACTTTTTATTTGTTTCTATTTTTGTACCTATTTGTATGCGTTCCTATGTAGGTATAGGTATTCTAACAAGTCTCATGCATTTTGAAAACTTTCGGTTATTTTCATTTTGTTTCTTATGATATTTGTACACACGTATGCCAAAGAAGAAAGATTCTTTTAATGTTTAGTGCTTAAGAATCAAATTTATAAATATAAGAATATTAAGTACTTTATTATATAATAAAACATGTTAAATGCGCAATTTGGTTTCTTTCTTCAGAAAACAAAACAAAATAAATGGTGATATAATAAATAAAGAGTAGGTATATGCATATTAAGCATGTCGGCATGAAACGTAAAAAAATAATTTGCAGCGTCCCTGGAAAATCAAATATCAGTATCTTTCAATATGAGGATATGGGCCCTGGTAAAAAAAACTAATAGCCCTACCAAAAATTTGGTTCTGGCTACGGCCCTGCACAGCAATCACTAAGTCAGAGGTACCACTTTAATTATTGTCATGTCAGTGCACAACGTAATTGCACCATTGGATGTGCCGCTACCCTCAGCCCCTTTGTGTGTGACTTAAATCTGCATGTGTTTTTTATGCTTAGGCCAACCCTTGGGATAATTTACGGCTTTCGTGTGGGGAATAGTAAACAAGGGCATTAGGAACCTCTAAATCTCAGTTTTATTAATTGATAATACAATATAAGTCTAATTAAACGCACATTAAACGCACATTAAACATTTTAGTCTCTAACACAATATAATAAGAAAATATTCTATATTTGTCCTTTTAAAAATCCGGGAAGGAAATAGAAATATCTTACCGTTTTCTATACGATTGTTTTTGTATTATTTTTTCCCTCGCATCCAGTCGTTCGTTATTTGCGACTGTTTTTATTTTATTGCGATAATTAACTGCATAATTATTTCAATACAAGTTATGGAACTATTTATTCATAGTTGATACGCCCTCGTTTTCGAAATAAGTTTAACCTTGATTTTTATGCGACACCTGTCATAATTGCGATTTAATTGCAAAAAATAACGCGTTAACACTTGTCTCCTAACCTTTTAGACTTTCTTTGCGCAATTGCATAAACAAAACAATAACGTTCCATATACGGCAAGTGTTTTTTTTATGCGACAGTACCGTTTTACTTACGCCCATAATTTTAATTGCGTTTGTAAGTTAACATTTAACAGTCAACACGTGGTAACCGATAGATTTTTACATGTCAGTTGTAAACCTTGGATTAAAAAAGGAAAAAGCGTAATTTATTGAATATGGATTCGACTATTATGTGGATACGATTTTATTCCAAGGTTTTTCAAAAAACTGACTGAATACTTTTAAAAGCAGGCAACACTTCGATAATAAAATAAATATTAAAATAATACAAATGAGATGCACTCCTCGTCCTGCTTGTTATTACAATGTATTAATTTGTTTATAAATATGTTAATCAACCTGATCCACTTTACAATAATATGGAAATTCCGTGTTTATGTTTTTCCTATATCGCATTCTTCTTAGAAGAACACGTCGGTGACTTAATACGAAGTACTCGTGTGGAAACTGGTTTGAAATCCCCTTGATGTGACATAACCTCAAAAATTTGTACTTACCCTCGGTTTAGAAATTGGAAGAAGGTTTGATTTAAGTGGCCGGAATTGTAAAAGTTTTTAAATCCCCTACTTATGTTGGAAGTAGAAGTTTGATGCCGGAAACATTTGACTATCGCTGATAGTGCTGAACTAATCTGTACATAAAATAATTGGGCCCCCTTCGTATGTGGAAAATGCCCAAGTGTCAGTGAACTACGTTGTTCGCTTTAAGTATTGTAATTAATTTAAATTGTAATGTAATTGCTACAAATTATAACGAATCAAGAGCAGTTATTGACTTGCGTATTTACTATTAAAGGCCCACGTGCACCTTTTCACTTAAATAGAACACTAAAACGGTCGCTATTTAGATCACTCTGAAATTAGTTTTATTATAATAAAATGGTTAGTCTCTCTGACATGCAGTTGAAACTTGCCCATGTGAGCGTCGAATCGTTGTATTTATTTATTTCTTCTTAATCACAAGCGTTTGATTTTAGTTCTGTTATCTAGACCCGGCGATTTTCTATTATTAAGTTACATTATTGCTCTTTCAATCTCTTTAGTTTGTGTTTATTCTATCGTCAGGTTGTATCTCGTCCTTCTTCGGTTCATTTTCTTCCTCCTCTCCCGTTCTGTTCTCTCTTCTTCCTTCTTGAAGATATTTTGGAAATGTTCTTGCAATCTTTTTAATTGCTCTTGCTCGGTTAGCAGCAGTTTATTGTTTTTGTCTCTAATGGGCTTTGATATGTTGTGTTGGCGACTACAATAGTTCTTAATAAATACTCTGCTGGAGCCCAGTTCTCTTCTGAAAAAATATCAAGGTTGACGGGATAAATTCCTGTCACTTCAAAGCCTTTTAGAGCGTTTTCAATTATTGCCATCCGACTAACAGCATTACTGAAAAGTTCATTTCATCATATATACAATTTGTCACACTCGGAATTGTATGTTGTCTTCAAGGGACCTAAAAAGTCACATCAAGGGTTTGAATCCTATGCCTTTTTCTCTGCAAAAGTTGTAAGCCGTCAGTGAGCAGTGAAGAGAGTGATTATTGTATTCCCAACAACACGGGATCTTCTTTAGACGGTTTTACTTATTTGTCAAAGTGTTTTGGCCAGAACAAGCATGCATAGCTCCTGGTGGGTATTTCTTTTATTTGCGCACGTTATACTACTTAGGAGAAACAGAATGAAAGAGCAAAGGAGAGGGGTAGGAGTTACTGTTAAGAAATAAATAAATAAATAACAAACTACAAATGCATTTCACCTGGAATTATTACATTGTCCTTGCAGTTGGATGAACAAGTAAGCTTGATACAAATTTAGACTCCAGTGGAGGGAACTGAAGAAAATAAGAGGAAGGAATTGCGAGTTACAGACCACATTAGATGATTTGAAAGAAACAAACCAGTATTATTATTCTAGGCGATTGGAACTCTAGAATTGGAAATGACATTAACCGAGGAATGGGAAGAATGGGCAGTTACGGAGGGAAAATAGTAAATAATAATAGCAAGAAACTGGTAAAGTTCTGTATAAGTAACGGTTTATTGATTGGAAATAGCTTCTGGAAACAGGACATGGATGATTCATTGCGGAAGAAAGACTATATAACTTATTAAAAGCTATACCAGAAGCAGAATCCATCACACAACATAGACTAGTGGCAGCAGAACTAAACAACAGTATTATAGAAAACATCTTAAAAATAACGAATACGGCAGATTCATAAGAAACAAAAGAAGGATGCCAATTGGCAATGGACGAAGAAATGATGGAACTAGATGTGATATCCTCCAGACATCTACAATAGAAGTACCGCAAATATGGAGAAGCTATTATGAGAAAAAGTCCCAAAAAGGGACGATGGAAGTAGGTGAGAAAAGTGACGAAATAGAGGAAAATAACACAATCGAAAGAGAAAAAGTAGAACAAGCCGTCGTGAAACTTAAAACTGGAAAAATTTGCGGGGATGATGACATTGACCCGAAGATGATAAGATGGATAGGAAACAAAGGAATAGACTGGCTATGGGAAATATACAAGGAATATAATACTCCCCATCTATAAGAAAGAAGACGCAACCAAGTGCGATAACCATAGAGCCGTATGCCTATCTGCAGTAGCTTACTTAAGAACTACACTACTATATTAGAGCGCAAGCTGAGACAACAAGTAGCGAGAAAATTAGATGTGTCACGTGCTAATTCCGTAGGGACGTCAAAGTCCTGTGGCTCGCGGCTAACAAGCAGTCGAAGAAGGGGGGTTGGAAACGCTAAACCCTTAAGATGGCCGGTCGTAATCGAGAGGAAAAATGGCAACAATGACTTAACAACGAGATTTAATGAATGTACGAAATATTTAAAATATGACAAAATGAATTTATAAGTTTTATCTTAAGTTCTATGAAAAGCGTGATTAAGGGATGCCACATTTACTCAAGCTACGGCAAGGCTAGGCTTCCTTAATCGCAATCAAATGAGTGGCGATGACAAAACTTAAGCTAAAAATCTGATTGCAAGTGATTTCAAACATGCAACATAAAAATGGGCAAATGCCGTGACGGTTTTGAACCTTTGACACTAACAGGTTGAAGAAGTGAACACTTCGCCCGAACGGATTAAACAAAAGGGGCGCTTGATGTACTTAAATTACAGACAAAGTTGACTGATGCCTGTCTACGAGTAATCGGTAGTATACGATATTAATTAGGGCTAAAGCTGGTACAAATGCAACCGGCACGTGAGGGCAGCCTGAAATATCGTTACCTGGGAAAGGGCTTGGAACCGATGGTAGCTTCGAATCCCAAGGAGAGAGTAGCAGTGGTCGGCAAAGAAAGGAATGAAAATGAGACGAAACCCTGTGAAATGGTACACCAGCAAACACTAAACTTCAAACAAAACTTTCACACGGAACTATATTTTCCCGATACGATAAGACACTCTCTGTGATAATCCGACAAATATGTCATACAATAGTTTCCCAAAACTAAAAGAGTACTAGAGGCTGATTAACGGAATTTGACTACCAAAGTCCCAGAACGAGGTCTTGCACGACCGACGGGTCGGAAAACTAGCTAAACTCTGATTTTTTTCTCTATTTTTTTTGTCAAGCTAATATGATGTTAGAAGACGACGCCACTTTGGCGTACCTCGTGATCGGCGGGTGCTTCCTCGAATTCTTAACAAAGAAACACTAAACAAATATTACATCATCCTATTTGGGATTTCTCCGAATTATTCCGCAAGAACAAGAATATGCCGATTTGGCATTATTTTCGCAAATTCTGCAACTTCAGGCGAGCTTAAACTTCGAACAACTGGGCCGTATTATACTTAATTCGATCAAAATTTCAAAAGCTGTGACAGATGAGCAGGCAGCGTACAGGAAAGATCGAGGAACTGTAGATAATATACATATTTATATTGAGAAACATAATAGAGAAGAACATGAAAACAGGAGAAGAATTATGCATAGCCTTTCTAGACCTGCGGTCAGCTTGCGACACCATACAAGGAAACACAATACTATAATGTTTGAATATGTTTAAGGTGGTGGAAAAACGAATTAAGAAATGTTAGAGGAAAAGTACAGGTTACTGGAGAAAAGTCGGATGATCGAAAGCACTAGAGAAGTTCGGAAATTAGATGTAAAGATGAACTTCTAGAGGAGGTGACAACATATGAATAGGTACTTACGGAGTACTTTCAAGAATGACTGAAATGACATGGAAATAGCGAATAGAACAAAGAAAGCACTAAACAGAACAGTATATAACAAAAAAAAGGTAAACAAGAAGACCAAATTAACAATCTATAATACTATAACAGTTCTCACTTTACTTTATGCATCAAAAACTTGAAACAAATTGATTCATGTTCGACTTTGAAGCTTCAATCTGCTCTTTAGTTAGTTCTAATGTCGCTAAATAACCCGTGAAATCCCTTGAAATAAATCCCAGTTTACTCAAACCTGAAACTTAAAAAAAATTTGTAAATACAAAATGCAAAAAAGAAACCTGATTTCTATAATATAAACAATCAAAACATTCGCCTTTATTATGATTATACATTGCATACTTAAACTGATAAGATAATAGTTAGATATCGAAAGAAACTTTTGATTAATGTACACAGGAGCACGTGATTTTCCAATTTTTATTTATAATAACCCGTGTGATAGATTCGAATGTAAACTTGCATCATTAAAGATGTTATCATTAACAAATAAATAAAAGTTTCAGCTTTATTTTCGTTGCTAAATTTAGCTTTGAACTATTTGAAATCGAGTAAGTTTGTTAAATTATTAGCAATTATTGCAATGGGTTCGCACACAACACCTAATCTTTCACATATTTTAATTTGTTAATGCTTCAAGGAAACGTCCAGTTTTCAGTATGCCTTAGTATTTAAATTTCCCGATTTAGGTGTTCATTTAAATCACTCGCTAGATGTTTAACCATCATCATCATCATCTGCTTCACGGTATAGTATAGACCCATCGACCTCAAATTACCATCTCTTTCTGGGTCTCTTCCTGGTTCTCTTTTTCCCCTTTGTTTTTATTTGCATAACATTTTAGGAAATGTGTTTAATGTCTATTTGATTTTATAATTCATTTCAATTGCATTAATTGCAATTGCCCGTTCCACCCGGTTTTAGTCATAATTTAAATTTCCCGCCAAAATTAAAAAGCGAAAATAACACGATTACATCATTCCTTATGTTCACACTTCACATTTAGATAATTGTTTAGTAATCCTTTACAAGTGTCTGCCTACTTAAAACTAATTGCTTTAAATAGAATAGAGGAACCCTGTTATTTCCTGTTAATAATTGCCAAAACACAGGGATTCCCTCGTTTGTTTTGATTGAGCTTCGTTTGTTTTGTTTTCAACTGTTTCTTATTTACCTTAAAAATTCTTAAAATTTTGAACGTGTTCGCAGCCTGTTGTGGTGTGAATGATTAATGTTAAAATGTGGAATTTCTGGACTTTGTAACAACCAAAGATGACTAAAAACAACGGTGCATTAACCCAATACTCTGCGGTTTTACATTCTTGAAAGGTTGGCTTTTTCCTTGAAAAGAGTTACTCATGAAAAGTCTCAACTAAAGCCCCCTTTTATACCCTTAATTAGTTCTCAATAATTAATATTCTCGCCCTGAGAATTTTTAAATGTTTAGAAAACATAAACCAAGCAATTTAAAACCGGGTAATTCTTCTAAAGACCAACATATAATTATTGGATTTGATGCACGCAAATACGTTTCTGAAGTCATAAAAATCGAAAATTCGGCGAAATCCTTCACTCATTCATTCGCTATAATAATAGCAGATAAGATCACTAATCATTGTGTCTCGAACACAAAAAGTTTGTCTCGATAGCAAATCATCCTTGTGGCCTTCGATTCAATATGCAGATTATTAATAGAGCGAGCCACGTCTTCAGAGTACGCATATCATCTAACCAGGAATTTTTTCATAGTAATGAATGATGGATGGATCTTGTATTTTACCAGTGGCGGGTAATTCTCTGTGTTAATTCGATTCCCTTTAAAAAGCTACCTGAAAAGTATAGTCGATTCTCTCGGTAGTGTAGAGTGGTGGGATTATGAGGGTTAAATACAACCATCATAAATCATTTTAACTAGGCCGGACTCGAAAATTTTTACAGCTATCTATACCAGCTGAACCCAGAATTTGCCTTTAAAATTTTAACAGCAGATTCTTCTGTGTTCAGGTAAAAATTTTCGAGTTCGGCCTAGTTAAAATGATTTATGATGGTTGTATTTAACCCTCATAATCCCACCACTAAGTTGTAAAATGCCTCCACCAAATCGACACTAGTGAATGAATGCTCTATAATAAACATAACTCGGAATTTATTTACTAATCTCGCCCTTTTACTTGTAGTTAATTCGTTCGCAATCATGTTGCTTTTCGCTGTTTTTAACACTTACGGTTTGATAGTCCAACAACGCCACTTAACAAATATTTAACCAGGATTGGATGAGTCTTGAATTTAACCAGGGGCGGCTAATATGTAAAGGTATCGGCACTTACGCCCCGCGATGGAGCATGGCCAGCAACATGGAAGGTTAAGGCCTCATAAGTCGCACGCTAGGCCTAAGGGGGATGTGGTAAGCACCACGCCTTCAGCAACTGCCTGCCTACCTTCCTCACCACAGCACTGTGTTTCGGTTCCCAATTATTTTCACCCCAGTATTAATTTGATTCCCGTCAAAAAACAACCTGGAAGAAAACCTAGTTATACTCCCGAATTTATTTATTTACGTCGTCCTTCTGATTGTAGTTAATTCGTTGACAGTTATATTGCTCTATGCTGTTTTTAACACCTTTTCTGTACAAACTGTCCATTAAAAGGGCCACAAACAACGGCAAAATTGGCACCATCGACAAAACCTAAAACCACTTTCTCTGACCTATCTTACCTTACAGTTTGCTACACCAGTAGCACCACCTAAAAAACTAATTACAGAACAATTAATCAAACCGCAAGGAAAAAGTCTCAGCTATTGAACTTTCAAGTAATTGGATATGTTAGGAATTTCCTTTGCATATAGAGTGCAAAGTACAACTTTTAATTTATTTATTGTTTGTGGAATGTCGAAGTTTTATAATAATGAACGTAGGTGTGACCACTTAAAAAAACTTAAACACGCTTAATGTTCCTTAGATTAATACGATTTGAATGTAATTGTGACACTTCCTAATCGTTTTATCGAAGCAGTTTTTGTTCATATTTTAGGTCACTGGTTATTTCCATATTGAATAAAATTCTTTATGTAATCTTACCTGAAGATTTTGTCATTGTTTTGTACTACAAAATATTTTAATCTGGCTTATTTGCAGCTTTCGAGTATTTTTAATCGTTTATTATTTCTCATGACACTTCCCTTTCGGACTTTATCCTTCGGAGAACTTATTGATTTGTTATATGATCTGTCTATTTTATTCTGAGTATTCGTCGAAATACCCACATTTCAAAAGCTTCACTCGCTTGCATGTGGCTGCTGTCAGTGTCCAGGCTTCGACGCCATATACACTAATAAGACCGAATGAACGTAACTCCTCACCATTCTTAGACGGAATTGTAAGCAAACATTATTACTGCTGAACACATTTCTTATTCGGTGTCCCAACTTTCATGTAACGTACACAGGATGTCTACATAAAAAGAAACCGTACTTTTGTTCTACCAAAACACTACGTAAATACATTTATTTATTCGAAATAAGCTCCCTCTACGACAATACAACCTTCAGAACGAGTGAGGAGCATTTCAAAAGATCTTTCCAGTTCCTATTTTGGTATCTCGTTCAATCTAGGGAATATCCTTGTAACGTATTCCTTTCATCGAAATTTTTAGTTCCGGGTTTCAAGGAGCCAAATCTAGCGAGTAGAGTAAATAGTCAAATTTTGACGCTCGGCGGTGGCCTTATGTGACGGCTTTCTTGAGCGCGATACTCCGGCCGTACTCGTAAAATTCGGTTCCTAAAACGTTTCAAAATACCCAAATAATATTCCGTGGTGATATTCTGGCCATTTAGTACGAATTCCTTGGAAACGTAAAAGCAAACGAGCGTGGTATTAACGCGTGATTTTTTGTGTGGGCTCGTCTGATGACTTCTACACGGATCCTACTCACAGCACCACGTCTCATCACCTGTGATAATGTTTTTGGGAAAATTTGGGTTACGGCGTGTCGCTCTGATGATCTTCTGAGCATGTTTTTGGTCCTCTGTGAGCAAGAGCATCATGTGGACGGAACCCTTGGACACTCCCAATTCCTGTACCAAGATTTTTCAGGTTACATTCGGATCCTTGCCCAATATTTGACGTGCATTTTCAATGTTAGTGTCCGTAGTCGACATCTTTGGACGACCACCTTTTGGGTCGTCTTCAATTGACTCCTTGAATCGACTAAACCAGTCACAAACTTGTGTACAGGATAGGCAATCATCCCCATATACTTGTTCAAGCAAGTATTCTTTAATTTCACGCAGAACTTAATATTGCATGTGGCTCCATCGCGGTTTTCTAACGGGGATCAGGAAACCCCTGTTATATTTCGCGCCACGCAATGTACTTTTATGAACTGATGCAAATGCTGTTGTGCACGATCAATAATATATCGTTCAAACTATTGAATTTTGCCCGCTACAACTAGTACCATTTCTACAGCAAAATAGACAACCTGTATACATCACAAATATGAAATATGCTCAACTCTTTCTATAGGTGATCCATCTATGTATAGGTTGGGTGCTATGTTATTTGTCTTGCTGATCATCATATATTTTGTTTTGGCGGTGTTTAACTCTGGTCCATACTCTTTCCCTGCCTGTACCGATATGTCTAATAATAGCTGTAATCTCTCTGATGTGTCCAATATTATAACGAATGTTGTTGAGAACTACTCTATTTATAGTTAAGTGCTTCGATGAATAGTTCCTCGGAGTACATATTGAATAATATAGGTGAAAGGACACATCCTTTTGACGAACGCCTTTTTGAATGTTTACTTCATCTGTTAGATTATTATCAATTTTTACTGTCACTGTTTGATTCCAGTATAAGTTTGTTATTATTCTCGTGTCTTTCTCATCTATTCCCGTTTTTCTTAAGATATTCTTAAAACTAATGAGTGCATTAACGTATGAAACTTTACGAGTGCAATGCTACTCAGCTCGTCTAGTTGGTAGACCGCTTTGTACCTTAACTTTTTCATCATATTATAAAATTTCAAATATCAATGGTGTTCACCACACTTTCCAAGGAAAGGCTTAAAGAAAATAAAATCCTTTTTAAGCCCTTGATAACAAAGTATTTATATATGTATATCATCGTTAATTAATATATTTAACTTGATTACTAACCGTGATGTGAATTATCGAGGGTTAAGTGTCAAGGGAGCCCTTGTACATGAAGTCTTCGTTATTTTAATATCAATAATTGCTGATGTAGGATTTGCTGATATATCTAATCAGGCATGGTTATTTCTTAAAGGTCAGTTTGGACTGATGTCGACCTTATATCGGTAGTATTGGTTTTTAATATTAAACGATGTGCTTTTCGTAATGAATTTGATTAAGCCACGATTATTGTAACCGATTGTAGCTCCCAGGCAAAATACATATTCCTATTTGCAGGCTGGAAATATTCGCAAACCTTGAATTAATCCATCGTAATAATGAATAGTAATTTTAACAAAGAAAGTGTTTGATATGGAATAGTAAATATGAAAAATTTGCCTTTAAGAAATCCTTAAGTAAATTGTAACAATCAAAAAAATTTGTATTTAACGTCATCACCAGAAATATCCTTTTATGTAGGTATGTAATATCTTTGCCTTTTTTAAGAGACAGATAACCAAATCACATGGGTAACGTTATCACCGTTTTTTATTTTTATAAGTTTGATTGTTAATCATAATTAATTTTTTAAAAACCTTGAAACCGAAATCCGTGACTTTTTAGGTTAATAAACATTTTTAATTTGATACGATTGCCTCTTCGGAGTCCTTGGACGTTGGTGCAGTTGCAGCAATAACCCCATGCACTTGTGACCGATTTATATCTGAGATAACTACAATGCCAATTTAATGCACATTTTTTAAATTTTTGGCCATGCTCCGTGTTATCAAGAGTGACCTGAGTTGTTTCGAAAAACCTCAACTAAAAAATTTCAAATTTGCTGTTTATTTTTACTGGGTGAATAAAGTATAAACTGTTGTGACGATGCCTTTTAACATTTAGAAGTTTATAGATACTTTTATATTCCGCAAGCTGTTATTTACAGCGTCAATTAAGCAAAGATCTGAACCAAATCTGTAGATTTGACTTGTCATTTATTCTATGAATCTCTTCGGCCATCCCCTTGCGCCACTATGGCAAGAATAAATTATTACTAAAGCATCAAAGAAAGCACCAAATATGTTTTTCGCCCTCCGGCTAGAAACACCCAATTTTCATGCGTATAAATCGTCTGGAAAATGCTATTTGCCGGACTAGTCCAGAAAGTAAAATTAGGATTTTTGATTGGTGGCGCTGAACCGAACTGACTCCGCCCTCTCATTGCTACGCCCATTGTCACGCCCAGAAAAATAAATTCCCTAGAAAAATAAATTCTCTAACGTCAAATATTTGAATAAAAAATGATTTTTTATAATTAACGTATTTTTATCGGCCGAAAAAATATTGTGTATCACACGCCTAGAAACTGCTTTGCAAGTACTCGTACTTGCAAAGTGGCAGTTTCTAGCCTTGTGATACAAATAACTATTATGTAGCAGGAATAAATTATTAATAAAACACCAAAGGAAGCACGAAATATGTTTGTTTAGTTAGGGTAAATAAAAATTCCTTTTCCCACAGCGATAATATCCAAAACTTTAAAATACAAAGTTCAGCACCTTTCGGTACTTCCATTATCAACAACCTTACCATCAATCGAAAACATCCTGAATGCTATCAGTTCGTCTTCCTAAGCTTTAATTATCAAAATCCTTCAGCTCTGTTGCCATATAAAAATATCTTATTTGGGTCATTTAAAAAGGACGTATTTTTACTTTCGCCCCAAAGCTTTATGTGCGATAACTATTAAAAAATGTAATCAGATAATAAAATTGCACAATTACAAGTTTATTAATTAATACATGTTTATTACAGAATATATTTATATTTATTTTTCTTTTATTTCATAGTCCGTGATAACCCCTGGAAGTCACTCCACTGTCAAAAAGCCAGGGTTATAAAGATACATCGGCGTTATTAAAATACATTAAATACATTGTAAAGAAAGAGGACTTTGACAATTGATATTGACAGCATTTTTTATCTTTTTAGGCCGATCGTTCAGCTTTTCGACCTTTCTATTACGTTGTTAGTTAGGTTAATTTAAAAATCTTCTTTCACAAACACAAGAGTTCGAATCTAAAATGGTTTAGTAAATAAAGATGAACTGCAGACATACGTGGTATAAAAGCCAATTTATCGTAGGCAAACCCAAGTTTTTATTAACGAAACAGATGTTTTACTCCTTGTTTGTTGTGATTAAATGGTTTTTATTTGTTAATTACAGCATGTTTTTGTCTGTTTTAATGTATGTTGTGTTTAAACCAGTTGCTCAAGTTATCTGGTCAGTTTTGAATTGTCGTTGGCTTCTCGGATTCCTTTTGTGAGATTCTTAAAAAAGTCAATTGTTGGCACTCAACCGTATGTCCATTGATGGCTGAACAACATACATACTTTCAGTTTCTGCCTTTATGGCGTCGGGTAATACCTAAAACATTAACCCCACTGCTCAGTCAAAGTTCCCAATTAGTTGCGACATCAACTTACAACGTTTAACTATTAAAATTGCAGACATTACAAGAGGCGTTATTTAAATACTTGATGCACTATCTTGCATAATTAATAATGGGTTGCGTTATCTACCGTATTATCAATAAAAATCACAGGCAGACTTTAATATCGTGCTACTGTAAATATTAATCAAAGTCTTCGGTGTATCTAAAGTCAATAATAATCCAGGTTTAATTGATGTAATTTATTCTATCAAGAAACTCATCTGTTGGGAGTACATTAAACGGAATGGAAATTTAGAAGGCCCAGAGGAATTCGAAAAGTCCGAGACCGAACTCGTAGCTTACAAAAAAGTGTTTAAAAACCAAAAAAAAACGCCGTAGAAAGGTAATAGAATACAAAGCAGTAGTGGAAATAAAGGGCAACAAGTACAGAAAAAACGAGTAGAAAATATGGATGAAATAATAAAAAAAAGTTAGATAGCGCAGAGACAGCCACTCTGCCTATCCAAACCTGGCTATGGAAGCTATTAGCAGGTGAAAACCCACCAAGGGTTAGAGGCCACAAGAAAAAGCAGAAAAGTTAGAAGAAATAAAAACAGAGATGAAGATGGAATTTACAGAAATGAAAGCAGAGTTTAACAAGACTAAAACAGAATGGGTCGAGAAAGCCGAAGAATGGCGAGTAGAAAAAGAATTATGAAATTAGAGGATAAACAAAAAGCAAGAAAAAGGCAAACGAAAAAGCATAATAATTAATAGAGTAATAATGGAAGAATACCTGATCAAAGAAGAGTCGAACAAGTTGCAGCAGCATTAAAATAGGGGATAAGAAAATAATAATCGCGAAAATGAATTCCTGGGAAGATAAAAGCGCAGTTATGAAAAGAAGGAACTTGTTAAAAGGCACAAAGATCTATCTATATTGACAATGATCCGACATGACGAAAGAAAACTAAGTAGGATATAAGAAGATAACAAGAGGGAGAACATACAACTGGGACTCTAGTAAACAAAGAATATGTAAACGCCAGACAAAAAACGACTAAGATTAGGACAAGAAATGGACAGCTCAACGATGAGGAAAATGACAAAGAATGAGGATATGATTGGAAAAGCAACAACCACTAAGGAAATGAATGAGAAAAATGCGAAGAATATATGGAAAATAGGAAGAAAGGGGGGAGCGGAGAAATAGAATTGGAAGATGGACATGTATTAATTTACAGTGGAGTACCAACAGATGAGAGGGCAGCAGCAGGAATAGGATACACGATCAAGAATGAGCTGGCAAGTGAAATTATAAATTGGAAAGGAATATCTGAAAGAATAATGAACACTTTATCTCGTTCACTAACGAAGGTAAAGTGACAGTAATAAGAGGTTATGGGCCCAATGATAATGGTACAAAGGAAAGAAAGCAGTAAAGGAGAAATGATTGTACCAGGGGACTTCAACAGTATTGAGACAAACAACCAACAAAAGAGAGACCCCTCACTCCTAGAGAGCGCATCGCCTGGGTGGCGGATGGGGAAGTCCTGGATTGCTGTGAATCTTCACAATAAACAGCCATGGACCAAAGGTCAGTTATCCAGAGGTAACGAGGCCCTTATCGCTAGGCTAATCGCCCGGATAAGCTAAGAAGATTCAGAGAGATAATAATAGCCTTGCAACGGGCGAAAACGTCATAGAAACAGGACAAGAATAGGAACTTGGAATATCAAAGCAATAATCTGAAAGGAATTAGAACTAATTAGTAGAAGAGATAAAAATGCAGAATGGAAATGCTGGGCGTAAGCGAAATATGAAAGAGTGAAAACGGACAGGTAAAACTAATTTTAAAAGAAATTGAGGGATTACCTAGCATGCAAAACAGTAAACAAATATAGTTAATGCATACAAAGACCAGGGAACGAAAGTAAAAGAACATGGTATCAGAAGTAAAGAAGAAAGAATGGCAAGAATTTGGAGACGAAATTGGGGAAGATAGTGCAAAAAACCTAAAACTCTTTTATAAAATATTAAAATCTCTAAGGAAAGGGAAGACAGCACGAGTTACAAAAATAAAAACCAAGCAGGGAGAACTAATATCAAACAACACGTATACAATAAATGAATAAACAGATGGAAAAAGTACTTCAAAGAATTGTTAGAGGCGGAAAGGGAGATAGAGAAACATGAGACCACCAACAAGAAGATGAAAATAAAATAATAAAAGAACTTGAGATGGCCTTAGAAGGTCACCGGTACATGATAAGATCACATTTTACAGGCCTTTCAAGCCCAGAGCTTGGTTACTTCCTTCTATTTCCTCCAGTCTTTTACTTTCTCTCTCCAGTTTCTTATGTTCTTTTCGTTTACATCTGCTTCTCCCCATCTTTTCTTTTTGAAGGTGGGTCTCTTCCATGCCACTACCTTCGCTATTCTTCCATTGTCCATTCTTTCTATAAAAATTGCTATTAGATATATTTATAATAAAGCATAAAAAGAAGAACGAATTCCAAGTGACTGGGAGATAGAACAGATAAAACCCATATACAAAAAGGGAGATACAGAGGTATAACGTTCTTAAGCAGCTCACTTTAAATATACGAATATACTAGGCCTTCGGCTAGAAAAAAATTCCAAAACGGGGTTCTTTCACTGACCTCTTTAATTTCGGCAACAACCAGAAGTCACAAGGAGCCATGTCTGGAGAGTAGGGAGCTTGGCAAACGACTGGAATTCCATTTTTCGCCAATGAATGAGCTGGAGCATTGTCATGATGCAACTGCCAGTTTTTCGCCGTCCAGAGGTCTGGTTTTTTGCGTCGAACTGCATCACGGAGACGGCGGAGAACTTCTTGATAGTACTCTTTCGTCACTGTTTGTCCTTCCGCTGCACCGCGAGCAGTTTGTGGCCTCCCAGAACGCTGGTCACTCTCCACCCATATACGGCAATTTTTTAATCGATTGAAGCACTCCTTTATTTGTGTTCCCCCTATGGCATCGTCTCCAAACACCTGGCGAATCTTACGAATTGTTTCTCTTCGAGAGTCACCCAAACTTTTAGCAAAACTTGATGCGCAGCATCTTTGCTCAACACGTTCAGTCATTTGGAGCGAATCGGAAATCCGACGAATACTTGCAACAACACCTCACACAGCAACGAATGACGCACCCGATGGCGAAGCGAAAATTCAGGCATGCGCATGAAGGTGTCCCCCTCCACTGTGGAAAATGGCGCCGCCCTACCGTCATTATTTTGCGCGGGAAAATTGGAGGTCGATTTTTTTTAGACTGGCCTCGTATACTAGAAGCAAAGCTAAAAAGAATAATCAATCCAACGCTAATTGAGGCACAAACTAGGTTTCGTAAAGGAAGAAATACACAAAACCATATATTTACCATAAAAGAGACTTCAACAAAATGAAAATACTTTTTTTGGCCTTTCTAGATTTAATGAAAACTTTTGGTAAGGTACTAAGTCTAAAAAGAGGGTACGCCCGAAACCGATAAGGGTAATCAAGAGTTTCTATAATTGCACTAGGAAACTACATCATTAATAACAACAACAAATCCGAAGAATTCAGAACAATAGAAGGTTTGAGACAAGGTGGGGCAGTCAGCCCTGTATTATTTACACTTTTTATGGATGACATAATAAGAAAATGTCAACAAGAAACCAAACAATAACGGAATGCGCATTTGCAAATGACACAACGATTTACAAACAAACTTAAATATATGGAGAAGGTTAGCATGGTTGCCATGTAAACCAGAGATCTTTGGTTCAATTCCCGGTCTCAGTCGGTGAGATTTTTAATGCGAAAAAATATCTAAGAGTATGCCATCCCGATGAATGAAAAATTAGAAGCAGTGGAAATGAAATATTTAAGAAAAGGGACTGAGTAAGAAGCGCAAATAAGAGAAGAATTAAAGACGATCCAGTCACAAAATTTATAGAAAAACGACAGCTAAGTTGGTGGGGACATCTCCAAAGATTGGACAAAAACCGAACACTAATACAGATATGGGAATCCAAAATATTAAGTGACTTTAAAAACCCTATAGGGTACCAGACGGTAAAAGAAACTCATCTGTTTGTCACATATGAGATGAGTTGAAACTCCCGAAACATAATTGGACATTCTCAGTAAACAAAATGCAAATTTTCCTAATGCATACTTATTAAACAGTCATTTGTCCCAGCTAGTAAATGATTAGTTCGCTGGTTCCATAATATTCTTTTGTTAAAACAAATGCATTGATGTTCTTTTGTTAGACAATTGCAAGTCCCTTGTTAACAAAAACCTCCTAGTATTTTTTCAAAAACCGATAAAAATCCTGTTGTTTGCCTAACCATGCGTAGTATAAACAATCAGGAGAGTAAATAAATATTTAACATTTTCTGTGTGAGCTTCGGTATCTGTTCCATCGTCTATTAACAAAATTAAAGGGTGCGGTTTCATTTCATACTCTCATATAACAGGCATATTTAAATATTTAGATGATATTTGCAAGGACGAAGGATTATTTTGTATTTTAGTGTTCCGATCCACCTTGCTTTTTCTTAAATATTCTGAAAAAACTTGTTTTAGTTTAAAAGTCAAATATCTTTGGTGAAGTTCATTGTTACTCTTAAGAATTAATTTTAGATTTAGATTTCAAGGATTTTCATAATGACACCTTTGGAGGTTACGAAGAAATTTCAACCTCATCAGGATTTTAATGCATTTTTAAAAAGGATATTCGTGCTTCACAAATGTGATATTTATGGCTTATTCTGTGATTACTTGAGTAAATAGCGTTATCTTCTCTAAATTATTATGCTTTTTATCTGGGTTTAATACACTTCGTGGATGGGGTTAACAGCTTCTGTTCTTCATATGTTAAATCAGGTTAAAACTACTTTTAAAATCTTACAATCGGCTCCTTTCTATGATTGCAATAAATTCCCATTCGTTTTATTACACCCATTACAGTACGACGTACGACATAAAATTAATGATTTCTCCACATAAACGTTACATTCTGATTGGAGCTAAACTATGTATAGTAAAAGTGCAAATCGGTATTTGCCTCCCGAAATACCTAAACGTATGTTCCACTTATGCGTCCATATAATTTTTCAAAAGTACCACGAGGATGACGTTAACAAATATAAACATCTTGTTTACGAATTAAATCCAAAGTTCTGCTTCTTGATAACTGTCGCCATGTTGATTTGATATCACTTTATGTATTGGTGTTTGAAGTTGAATATGTAGACCTGTTTTGTTTCCTGTGCCCCACAAGGACGACCACGCCAATAGCTTTCACTAATTCCAATGCTAAATCAAAACCAGCTTACTAACTAACCCAAATTATTTACATAAAATAACCATTCAGTTTCAACATTTACAGAAGTTTCAAATATCAGAGATCACGGGATTGCTATTAATTTGTTAATTTTTCATATGTTTATTATTGATTCTTATTTTTGGGTTTTAATCGTAGAGCATCGGTGATGTCACCGTTATTTATTTTTATAAAGGAATAATTAGTAGTAATTCTTTTTGTTCATAGTAAATGAAATGTTTGTTCAAAGCGAGAAGCTGGATCATCTTGGTTTTGATCAGCATAACTGTTTTGGATTTAAATTAGATTATTAACTAAAAGAAATATGGGCTGAGTGGTGTTCCCGCTTGGCTCGGGTTCAAACCGCCATTCCCCCATGCATCTTAGCATACTCTTAGATTTAAATTAGTATAACAAATCTAAATCGAAAAGAAATATGGAATTATTAAATGTATGGTTACATCCAATCACATGTAACACCATAGATTAAACAATAAAAGCACTTACGTCTTTCATAGACACGAAAGCGGTTTGCAACGTATTTTCAGATCGTCAGGCCTGAACCAGTGATGAGCTTCAAGCCTTGGCTTCTAGTCGTAGTCAGTATTTAAACATTCATCTGTGACTAGTTGCGATTGTGTTTCGATTACAAAGGAGCTACCTGTTAACTTCGCTTCTACGTAGTCGCAAAACTTAACGTTGCTTATCAGCGATATACGATTCTTTAATAACTCATTAGTCGTAGAAATAAAAATCGAAGTAATAATAAATTTTACATGTTATAGCCAATTACCCTTAGAAATGGATTTGTATTGTACTTACCATCGAGATGTAAAATAGCCGCCTTCGTTTGTTACAGTAAGTTCGATGCGGCAAGTAAGTAACAGCAGTTCACGGTACGTTCCTCTTCAAATATTGTTAAATAATCCTAATTGATTCGTAAGTTTAGCTAGCTTTCTATGAATGTGTGAATGAGTACCTAATATAATAAATGTTTTATCGAACATGTTACTAATTTACCGTTGTGTTTTACAGAGCCTTTTTCAAATTGGCTGGAGGAGAAAATGTTACCCATGTTCGATGACGTGGAACCGGCCCGCAGCGCCTCCATAATGCCTGTAAAACCTGAACAAGCTGTTGTACCTGATACTCAAAGCCTCTTGCAAGAATTTGAGACCGTGTTTGATGCCGTCGAAATGACACATGGTACATTAACACCTCCTCAAAGCCCCCCATATCAACCCTTGCTGACCACCCTTGAACCCCTTGCTGCCCAGTCCGTTTACACTTACCCCGAGAAGCAGCAACCGATCTATCCCGATGCTGCTGAAAAGCAAATGCTGACAGATATGCTCGATTACACTCGTGCACCTGTACCGATACAGATGGAATATCAACCAGCAATTCCACAAACTGATGTTGCACATGAATTAGCTGTTGTAGACGAGCTGATACGCACTCGTGCGGAAGATATGATCCAATACCCTTCGTCTCCTGGCAGCAATAGTAGCAGCAGCAGCAGTAATTTCGGGGATTGTTCTTCGGATGATCCCGAATGGATCCCTGAAACTATCGAACCTTCCCCTGATTTCGATCCGTTGCTTAAAACAACCGCACGGAAACGTTCTAAACCTTATTCTCGTCCGCCCCCTGAAGAAAAGAAATCTCGCAAGAAGGAACAAAACAAAAATGCGGCTACTCGTTACCGCATGAAAAAGAAGGCCGAGGTGGAGGAAATATTGGAGGAGGAACGATTACTTGCTCAGACGAATGACGGATTGGATCATCAGATTACCGATCTGCAAAGGGAAGTCAAATACTTGAAGGGCTTGATGAGGGAATTGTTCAAGGCTAAAGGGCTCATGAACTAAACAGCCAGATCTTCGATAAGCTATCCATATTTTTTAAATATTCGTATATTATGTTTTATGTTATCTTTAAAGTTCTTTTTATATCTCTGTTTCTACTTTATAATGTGTACTGCTTTACGTTGTTATTAGGGTTGCATGTAAATGTAAGTTAGGAAAGATGTTTAAGCTACTATGCCACTTTACACACCAGTGCAATTCGCCACGCGAGCTTTTTAACCGTATGACGCTTCACGGCTGAAGATGTTAATGAACTTGTGTGGCAGTGCATTTTTAAGGTGCATTATCGTTTATATACTTTTAACATTGTATTCTTCTGAATTACTAATAAATGATAAACGTAGGGTATATTATTGTTTTTATTAATCTTATTTTAATTGCATTTACTTCGCAGCCTTGGGTAAGCGCCTGCTAGCCAGCTGATCGATGCTGATTCGATTCTAGTAGTGGCCAATCCCAATATGATGCAAATCCATAGAGTCCCATTAAGCCCCTGAAAATGTGAATAAGGCCTCAGGCCTCGATATCTTCTAATAAAAAAAAACCCGGATTATGAATGGATACTTTTACATCCTTTTGTCACTCACGACTACTCCAAACGGTTAATAAAAAGTAATAAAATGCTCAACTCAAAAGGTTTTTGTAAAATTATCAAGGGTAATATAACAAGTGGTGAGCTTATTGTCAATAATATTTTCAAAATGTCACGAATGTTAATCCCAACGACGAAAATGCAACGACTGCGAAGCAGGAGTTGATTTTCCAAAGATTGGGATTAACATGAGTGGCATTTTCTAAATACTCTATTATCGATTTTTAAGCGAAGCACGAGTTATAACAACAGATCAATAAAAAAACCAATTAGGGTAGGCTGTGAAATTGAGTTATTTTGAATTGGTACTTTAGCCACATCCACAGAATGACATTTCTGACATGAATTTAAGGTTATAAACTTTGTTTGCAATAAAAATGTCAAATTACAAACCTTATAAAATGTCATTCTGTGGATGTGGCTAAAGTACCAATTCAAAATAATTCAATTTCACAGCCTACCCTAATTGGTATTTTTATTGATCTGTTGTTATTTAGGAAGAGAATACAATGGGCGCATTCAGGGAAGCTCAGCGGCTGATGCGCTAAGTTAGCAAAGTCCCTGAACAGACACGCTGTGAGAAAGCTTGCAGTCAGCCGCTGAGAAATTCGCTCAGCGTATAATTTGTTAGCTGACTTTGTCAGCGGTGTCAAAAAAAGGAGCGGGAAACACACAAACTTAATAATTTGAATAAAAACATATTAATTAGGGTCAGCTGGTACACATAGTCCATAATTTGAAGATAATTAGCCATAATTTCTTTAATTTTTGATTTATTACATAATAGTGAAAGTAACACCTAACCTTACAAAACAAATAAACTGTCAAAACGGCTTACTATCAGACGTTTCATTCAGGGAAACACCGTTTGCTGACATTTAGCATAAGCTGACTAAATTATCGCTTAGCTAAGCAGCTGAGCGTCCCTGAATGCGCCCAATGATTACATTTTTCACTAATCGGTGCTACAGTTTTTTCTCAACTGTCAAATAATTTTTTGTTTGTACGTCATATTTACGTGATTACTACGTTACTAGTGTTGCTATTGGAAATAACAAAATATTATCGCAGCAATAAATTATTTTCACTTATTGGTACAACATTTTCAAGCGTTGTGATTTGCTGATTTTCTTAAGAATTGTATTCTCTCTAAAATAATGATTTTTTTGTATCTTGTGTATTAACAATGAATGAGAAAGAGTTGATAATTGTTCCTGCAATTTGCGTTTATTTAAAGGACAATCACATCCTGCTACTACTACACAAAGACTACAAAAATTATCTAAAAATTTGGCAATTTATATCTGAACGAATTGTAGTAGTAGGTTTAGTCATAAATAAAGAATTAATAAGCATAATAACAATTTATGCTCGTTGTGATAACGAAGCAGAAGAGATAAACCGCGACTTCTATGAACAATTGGCAAAAGGTGAAGTAATGATTCTTAGTGACTTCAATGCAAGAGTGGGGAAACCGAATAATAGATTTTACAGCATTTTAGGCCCCTATGGTGAAACAACACTAAATAATAAAGGTCGCAAACTACTTGAATTTTGTATCAACAATGAATTAGTAATTGCTAATAAATATAACAGCCAGAAAGTACTTACAGGCCCATAGCTATGGTCTTCTTCTATTTCTATATTTTTCTGTTTCCTCCCAAGTTTCTGCAATTCCAAGTGTTGTTAAGTCTTCTTTCTTGTCTTTGGCGGTCTTCCTCAACACAAAATATTTTCTTGGGGGTTTTTTTTTATCCATCCTTACTAGGTCGTCTAGCCAGTGCAGCCTTCCTCTCTTAATAACATTTATAATTGGTGTATCGTCGTAGAGGGTATACAACTCTTCATTTGTTCTGCGTCTTCATATTCCCTGAACCTTTATACCCCCATAAATGTTCCTTAATATTTTTCTCTCCCACTTGGCTACTTTATCTTTAATTATGTCTGTTAACACCCACACTTCCGATCCATACAACACAACTGGTCCTAATTATCGACTTAGACACTCACACTTTTACCGCCGGTGACACTTTCTTATTGTTTATTACTGAACTTGGCGCTCCCGCACGTCTGGAGCCCATCATTATTCGTCTCCCCACCTCTTCTTTGAGTTCTTCCTTACTTGTTATCTCAGTCCCCAAATCGGTAAAATTTTTTATCTTATTCTTTTTTGTTGCAAATCAGTCACAGTTAGCGACATATCTGCAGTGTTGCCACTCTCATTAAATTTCATATATTTTATTTTCTTTTCCAGTCCTAACTCTCTTGTCTCTGCCTCTATCATTTGAAAAGCTGTCTTCAGTCCCTCTTTGGTTCTTGTTATGATTGTTAGGTCGTCCGCATACGCTAACGATTGAAGAGAACCCTTTAAGATACTTCTATTTACTTCAATTCCACTTCTCCTTAAAGCCGCCTCCAAAACTAAATTAAATAGGGTAGGAGACACCGGATCCCCCTGCCGTAATCCTGTTTGTACTTTAAAAGGTTCTGAGATCGCTCCTTCCACCTTTACCATACTTTCCGTTCTCTCCAACGTCATTTTGATCAACAGAATCGGCCAAGATGGTATATTTAATTACCGTAGGATATTGAATAGCTGTTGCCGACCTATACTGTCATATCCCTGCTTAAAATCGACATACAAGATATGAATTTGTGTACCCTTTTGGATCATCCGTTGCGTGAAGATTTGATCTGTAACTGATCTTTGGACCCTAAATCCGGCTTGGTATTCTCCTAATTTTAGTCCTGCTATATTTTTTAAAGTGGTAGTAAATTAGGTGGCCGTGCTCTAAACAAATGACAATTGAAAAGCAAGCCAGTTGTTTTCAAAATACAAAATAAGAACAACTCGGATAATAT
The DNA here is from genome assembly GCA_963082815.1 of Melanotus villosus. NCBI lineage: Eukaryota > Metazoa > Arthropoda > Insecta > Coleoptera > Elateridae > Melanotus > Melanotus villosus. The sequence goes on along the minus strand of OY720425.1, from coordinate 12,320,158 downwards.
TTTGTACAAATCCGTAGAAAATAAGAGTGTTAAAGTTAAAATTGCTGCCGAACTTTTTAGAGAGTTACAAATGAAGAAGATGCGGAAGTGGACGGAAACCTAGCTTTGTAAAAAAAATCTTGAATGAAAGCTACTGCAATCTTTACAAATAATCTCTTTCTGTTAGAGACTCTCCCAACACATAAAAAGAAGCTTACCGCTACGGAGATGAAATTCCTCAGGAAAATGTCAAATGTAACAAAGTTTGATAGAAAGAGAAATCAGGAAATCTATGACAATTTAAACCAAGCACCTATACCACACAAATTGGAGAAAAAACAATTAAACTGGTTCGCACATGTCAAAAGAATGAAGGATGAGAGATCGACAAAACAATTTCAATTAACAAATATAGGAGGAAAGAGGAAAACTGGCAGACCTAGAAAAGCAATGAAGAAAGTCATAGAAGAGATAGGAAAGAAGCACGATGAAATAATACAAGAACTAGAAAAAATAGTGAAAAGCAGGGAGGAATAGAGGAGGCGGATCAAAGGTAGATACCTGACGCCATAAGGTATAAAGAGAAAGTAGAAGAAGAAAGACCATGTTTGCTGTACACACAGGTCGATAGTGCTACGATTAGGCATAGCTCTGCCTGCGATTTCCTCACAGACTCAATGCTCAATGCAATATTGAAGCAAATTTGGGTCTTTAGAAAATCCAAATTAATCTGTCATATCATGCCAAGGTGAGTGGCAGCCTTAATATCCACTTGAAGTAATCTGAATTGTCTTTTCAAGTCACCATATAAGTATGTACGTATTATCTGTAACCTCTTATACCTTTCGGTATCAAGACTGGTACGTCAATGTACGAGGCACTACATGGTTGATTGGTGCACCATGTGTATGTGTGACCTTGTTACTTTACCTCCTTTTGTTCTGAAACAGGATTTTTGTCTATTTCGATTATTTTGGCCCTTCTGCAGTGTTTAATAAAACCCCTACATGCTAAATGGTGTATAAAAATTATTAAAAATAATTCTACGTTAAAGGTATGAGCATTACAAAGCTTCAAAATTTTGTTTTTGGCACATAGGTTTTGCACGTCAAGCGACAATATGTTGTGTACAATAAGTGGCAAAAGTGTAGTCGCAAACCTGTATAAGCGCCACCTTCGACGACCACCTACCTTCCATACTCCACAACTGTGTTTTGGTTCCCAATTAGTTTCACTGATTGGGTAGGCCACCCGCCAAGCAACTGACTCGGGTTTGATCCCAAAGCCGTGCGCACGGTTGTTGCGTACCTTAACCACTCCGACAATGCTTCGTCATATATCTACTGTTTCTTTAAATGCTTTGCAACTTTTTTTCATAATCCATTCTTCTTTCTCTTCTCCTAATCTCCATCAATTTTTGTTTGAGATTTACTTCATGTATCATCTTCTTTTAGCAGCTTATAAATATTTTGGTGTAAACTTTTTTTTTGTTTTCTTGGCATAATTCAATTTTCCTATTACTAATCTGTATTGTGTCCAAAGTCCCAACAAATTTTCTTATAAACACAGGTTTAATACACAAAAATTTCTAAACAATAATCTCTGCAAATTTCATTAATTAATTAAGCAAAGTTTAATGTTTACGACATTGGGCCTACAGAACGGCAACTGATAGCAAGGTCGATGGTCAAATCGCCCTATGCGATACAAAGTAATTACAAACATTAAACAAACTAAAAAGTTCTCAGAACTTAAACAATAATATTGACACAAAAATTAGTCCACGGTCATGTATATGTCGTAGTCTCATGGTGAAATACGTCATTTCGTGAAACGCGTAGGCATTACATGAACTGCCGGCGTATCATGAAAATTCTTGTTATTACACATTCTGCCTAGGCTCTTCGTGAAGCGCCGGTCTCGCCTCGACGCATCGTCTTTCGATTAGCTGTACACGATGTGTAGGGATTTATATGTTAACGGTTCATGAAGTGACTACCGATACACGGCAGATTGTGTTCTGTCACTTGTTGCTTATTTTTTGTTTTGTTTATTATGGAAGAAAAAAGTGAAAAAGAATTGTTCAGGGATCACTTCAAGGAGTATTACAAAGTGAAGCCGAATAAACGACCGTATAACGTTAGTCAATTAAACGAGGTTTGTATTTTTATGCAATAAAAATTAGAATTAATTTTGAGGTTAGGTAAAGATTTAACTTGGTGCGTTTCGGGTTTAAGATTTCGAACGAGAGTACAACAGCCAAGACAAGTAACAGTAAATCTAGAAGAGATTATTACTTATTAAATACGTTCGACGTTATATCAGTTATTTATGTTATTCCTGAAGAACACATGTATAACAGATTAAAGGATATTCACATTAATTGTGGACATCGATCTAGAGATAAGATGATCAACATCATTCATCAAAGTTGTTTTATTCCAAGACCATGCACTGAATTGTTTTTGAAATCATGTAAGACCTGTCATACGAATTTTCAGTTATAAAATAAATGTATTTTAATTGTACAATGAAGATTTATCGTCCATTCTCATCCCTATCGATTTTCTTTGGTTTCAATTTCATGTTAAATAGCAACAAAATCAGAGAACACAATCTGGCGTGCATCGGTAGTTATTTCATGAACCGCCAATCTCTAAATTGCGACAGATCGTGTACAGCTAACTGGAAACACGATGCGTCGAGGCGAGACCGGCGCTTCACGAAAAGCCTAGGCAGAATGTGTAATAACAAGAATTTTCATGATACGCCGGCAGTTCATGTAATGCCTAGGCTTTTCACGAAATGATGTATTTCACCATGAGACTACGACATATACATGTATTTGACCTAAATGTCCATATTATTAATCATAAACAAACTAAAAATAGCTAAATTGGAGAAATAAAATAATATATACAGAAACCTGCGTTCCTTCATCGTCTCTTGAATATTTAACAAAATTTACAAAGCTATTTCCCTCGACACCTCCGGGTAGAAAATGAACAAAGCTTTTTTGATTGTCCTGATATTTAAAATGTTCTTTCATTTTCATTCTGATTATGACATAACCTCAATTTGATTACCGAAATAATTTATTTTGCATAATAAAGAAAATTGTAAGATCCATTTACATTCTTTTATCGTCTCTTAAACATCTAATGTGGTTCACAAATCTTTTTGAATCATTAAAAAACTTTCATTTCAATCTATTTCAATCAATACATAACCTCAATTTGAGAACCGAAAAAATCTATTTTATGTAACTGCAAAATCTACTTACCTTTTTTATAATCTCCTAAACATCTAACATGATTCATAAATCTCCTTCAACCATGTTCTCAACGAAAAAACTTTTTGTTCCGATCATTACATAACCTCAATTTGCAAACAGAAATAATTCTACACAATCTACTTTGGTTCTTTTCATCTCCTCGGCATCTAACATGTTTTACAAAGCTTCTTCAATATTTTTGTCATTTAAAACGTTTTTTTTTTTATTTTCATTCCAATCCTTACATAACCTTCGCTGAACGCCAATAAACTTCTAACAAAAATAAAGCTTAAAATTCTTGTTTGTTTATTATCTGAAATTGTCCTACATTTTCTTTTAACCAACATATCCAATCGTCGCTTACGATTTTATTTAATGTTACTTCATTAAACACTGAACTCCTACTTGTTTCTATAAACCCAATTTTTTCAAACATCTTAATACTGACTGTATTGTCCACTGATATTTTAACTACGTATTGTTGCACCTGTAAATTCGTTAAACCATACAGCAACATAAGTAACATGGCTTGCCAACCGCGATGTTGCCCTCTCGCCAAAGGTTCTGCTATCATTATTTCGGCTTCCGCCACCATTCTGTCCAGTTCATTAGCAAAGAATAAATTGGTATCACCAATCATTGCTTCTGTAATGTTTTTAATAAGCAAGTGTAAAAAGGTAGTTGAAAAACCATACCTATTTCATTCCTACTTTTATCGTAGACGTGTTTATCCAGAACTATAAACGTACACTCTGTGGAAATAAAATAAAATTAATAGAATGCATTGTTGGAGAACTAGAATCATTACTGTTTTCATCTCGCATCCACGATTCTTGCATTTGATATTCTTCGTCTAATGTTAAGGGCAACGATGCTGTAAGGTTTTGCAGTTCTTCTGATTTCATCCAGTTATGGTATCTACAAGAATAGATTTACGAACATGAATGAAAGTAGTTAAACTACTTACTTTTCTACGTGTTCTTTCCTGTAAGGTACCAACATAACATCTTGCCCTATGACCGATGTGAACTTGTTTATCAACATTGTATGATGTGTGTTTTCAGTTCGGCGTTAAATCAGGAAGAATTCTGAAAATTACAAGGTATTGTAACCACAATTGTAAGAATACATGAGCTTTTCATGGCATGCTTTTTACAAATGATGGAGGGCTTGGCAGCACAACCGATCGAAACCTTTTTGAATTGCTGAGATGTGGATCATGTTAGTTTGACTGAATTATTAAACGATCAGTACTTTTAACCAATTTTTAAAAATCAAACAAGCTTTGAATATAACAACCAAACAAGTCATAAGTTATATCGTGACAGCTCGCATTAAATGACAAATTAAGGTTATGTTTGATACGAAAGATAACCTCACTATTTTATTAATAATTACAGGCTTAGTTTCACTTAGTTTATTACAAACTCTTGTTAAGCTCACTTGGTTTTTACTATTTATTTAAGGCTTAATCAACCTACTTAAATCACAAATATACGAGTAAGGCAAACAGCACTGACAACTTACCCTTAACTTTTTTTTTACAAAACAGAAGGATTAACAGGTCCTTAAACAGCGAAATTATCAAAACTGTAATTAAATGAAAACTCAGAAACTCACCTTGTTTTAATTTTTAATACAAAAAATTGTATAGTTAAATTAATGTCTTGGTCTTGGTCTGTCATAACCTACGAGTGCAAGTCTTAAACTAATGCGCCTTAATACACCTTAACACGATAAAGCATTAATATAGGCTTTCTTGTTATTAATTTCCAAGAAACCAAACAATTTTTAAATGGTTAGATTATAGGGAATACATATTCACACGCGCTACACGCAAGTGCTGAATGATCACCTAAGGCAAAGCAGTGGCGTACATGTGAATCACCTTTTTTTTTTCTTTTAATTAAATGGTAAACCATTACCAAGATTGTTCTGCATTTTTCAAACGTAAAGTATGGAAAATAATTACCTTGCTTATTATTTTGATTGCAATTTAATTAAAAGAAAAATCAATCAATATTTTGTAGGGATTTTGAACGTTATAAATTTTGACCGACTGAAGAAAATGACAGCTCCAGCACGTCCAAACAAAAAGATCCAAATTGATGGTTAATTAATTTATTAATCAAATTTATATTATTTGTGAGTGTAAAATAGTCAAATAGAAAGAAAATGGGCCGAAGATCAATTAATACCACGAAAAGTGGTAAATACATGAATCCAACGGACCAAGCAAGTGAGTAAATTTTTTAGGTTACCTTTTTAAACCAATTTATATTTTATTAATTATTCACTTAAAACCTTGTTAATAATCATTGAACTCCAAGATGTTAATTGTAAATAATAGAAAAATCTATTCGCTAAGTAGTTGAAATGTTTTTCAGGGAAGGAAGCGAGGAAACTCGAGTTAAAAAAGAATAAAAAGCAGCGTCAGATGGTGAGAGCCGCTGTGTTAAAAGGCAAAGATCCAAATCAAATACTTGAAGAAATGGAAAAAATAGATCAAATGGGTTTGTAGGCTTTAATTTGAATCGTGAAACATATACTTACGCTTGCTTTTTATAGAATTTAATGTGCACCAACCTTCACCGTTAAACGAAAAAGTTTTAAAAGACAAAAGAAAGAAATTGAGAGATACGTTAGAGAGAGTTCTTAATATGTATGTAAGTATTTTATATAAGAATTGAGCAAACCTTTAATATCGTCTTTTATCAAATAAAGTTGTCACTCCTGAGATTAATTTCAAATTAAACTAAAGCGATGTAGGTAGGAAGTATTGCTGTTAATTATAATTTTTCTGTTAGCATCGTGATGATCCAGAAAAATGGGCAGATTTAAAACGAAAACAAGCAGATTACGAACATAAACGAAATCAAATTGTAGCATTTTATGAATCGGTAAAGACAGCTCAACAAGTATCGGTTGATGAAATTCCCCTGCCACAAATGCCAGAACAACCAACCGTTAGTGCACCTTCGCAAATTCCTTTACCAACCGAAGTACAAAAACCACAGCATACCATTTATTCAATTGCTACGGCCCTCAAACTTCAAGCATTGGTAAGCTCAAACTTGCTCCAAATTCCGTCCTCCGAGCTAAACTCACCTTTTAAAATTAGGGTCAACCAATACGGGAACCCCCAGGATGTCCACCAGGTCCTGCGCCGGACATAAACAGTGACGGAGAAGACGTAGAATACGCCAGAGACTCCATCCATCAATCAGAGGAACCGATAGATGAACTAGAAGCACAAGATAATGACACAAGTTCGGGTGAGGAATCTGGAGATCCCGAAGCAGGCCCATCAAAACCAACATCGGTACAACAAAAAATGGTGGCGTTATCTGGTCAAAACATTGACGATTTCATGAAGGAAATGGAATCGGTACATAAAAAGCAAGAAAATGAAAAAGACGAAGAAATGAGGCCTAAACTATCGGTCAGCATAGAACCACCTGCACCTCCTGGAACGGATCCTATTCCTGTGCCACATCCACAAATGCCACAACCAAATTTACCAACAGTACCTCCAGCTCTGTTATTCCCCGGACCTTTAAGGTTACCTCCCGGTCCACCACCTGGTCGACCGTTATTACCACCTGGACCCCCTCCAGGTTTACCACCTAGATTACCATTAAGAATGCCACCGGCACCTCCCCGAATGTTACGACTGCCAGGGCCACCACCGTCCCTTCCAGGACCGCCGAATATGGCCTTAGGAACTCCAAATGTCCTATCAGCCGGTCCTCAACTTATTAATCGATCAGAACCCGGTAAACAACAAGGAGCCACAATTTCAGCCAAACCTCAAATACGAAATTTAAGCGCCGATGTTACAAGGTTTGTACCATCGGCGCTTAGGGTGAAGAGAGAAGATAAGAAACCAAAATCGTCAACTCGTGCCGCTTTTGTAAATGAATTGAAACAGAAAGAAATGATGGCTCACGTAGGTGTTACTAAACAACAAACTAAAGATGACGCTTATATGCAATTTATGAAAGAAATGCAAGGTTTACTTTAGTTTGCAAAGATTGTATTTATTGGTTTAAAAATGTTTTTCGAATGTGGGTTTTGTGCTGCATTTTAATTGTAACGTTTAGGGTCCTTACGAAGGATTTATATACCTCTGTTTTTCGAGGGAAATTTAATAAATGAATGATTAAGTATCGATTTGTAAGACGTAGTTTTTCTTGCGTACCTTCCTGACCTGATGAAACTCAAAACTTAGGTCGATACTTTTACTACGTTCATTAAACCTAGTTTACACCATAAGTTCCTGTTTGATTTTCGACGTGGAAAGTGACGAGTAATTCTTTATTTAAACTGTTTGATTGCTAAATATTGCTGTTTAAACTTACGTGAGAGTGAACTAATATGTAGAGCTATGACCGAAAGAGGTATAGATATCTCAACAATCATATGGATAGAATCCATACTAAGAAGCCGAAAAATTACAGCAAGTATTGGGAGTGAATCTGCGACTGTTTTAACCACAAGAGACGGAGTTCGGTCACCTCTGCTGTGGCCATTGATTGTTGATGACCTCTTGGACAAGCTGGACCGACAGCGTTTCAGTGTCCAAGATTACGCGGATGACTTGGTAATTATCATTAGGGGCAAACATAATGTAGCCCTGTCCAGCCTCATGCAGATTGCCCTGAATATTGTTCCATTCGCAAGAAGGAAACTAAATTTAAGAGCTCTCATTCTGAATGGAACACAGTTGCAATTTTCCATGGAAGTTAAATATTGGGGAATTGTCCTTGATCAAAAACTTACCTGGAACTCCCATTTAGAAAGGATTCTTACAAAAGCAACAATGGTATGCCATAAACTGTTTGGAAAGACTTGGGGTATAAAGCCAAAAATGATTCATTGGGCATACGAAATGGTTCTAAAGCCCATTGTCACCTATGCCTCTTTAGTATGATAGCCAAAAACTGAGCTAAACACAGCCATGTGCAAGTTACAAAAACTTCAAAGATTTGCCTGTTTAGAGATAACAGGAGCTATGCGCTCATGTCCCACAGCAACTCTTACCCTTACACTTATATGTGAGGAAAGAGGCAAGGTTAAGCGCTTTCAGGCTGCAGTAAACAACTCACTTCAAACCAGGAGATCTGGTTGGTCACTTAAGGATTGTAAATTTAATGACCAAACCATCTGATGTAATGTCGGCAAAATACAACTTCGATTGTTACTTTGAAGTGGTCATTGATAACCGCGAAGCGAGTGAATCAAAGCGACTGCAGCTGGATAAAGGAACAAGTGTATGGTACACTGATGGCTTTAAAACGGTCGAAGACGTTGGTGTAGGCATCTCAGGGCCTAAATGCAAGGTTTATAAACCGCTAGGAAACACCCATTCATGCAATAGATCTCTGTGCGCAAGAATGCCTTAAGAAAGGTTTGCGTGGAGGAAAAATTTATATCTTATCAGACAGCCAGGCAGCTTTAAAAGCTCTGCGTTCTTATACTGAAGAGTCCAAAATAGTCTGAGACTGCAAACAATGGGGGAATAGAGGAAAACAAAATTGCAGATGACCTGGCAAGACAGGGTGCAAAAGCTTCATTTGTTGGGCCTTGGCATTACTAAGGCCACAAAGGCCACATTATGGAGGAGAAAAAATCCTACTGGAGAAATGTCTCAGGACAAAATTATGCGAAAAAGTTCATCGACACTCGCAAAGAATGCTAAACAGTTTCTTGAACTCGGTAAGAAAAATCTCAGGCTAATAACTGGCTTATTCACCGGGCAATGCCCTGGGCATTATCATCCTAAAAAGATAGGTAAAGCAGATAACGCAACATGCAGACTGTGCAAATCTGCAAATGAAACTGCGGAGCACTTACTGTGCGAGTGCAGCGCAGTAATTCGCTGAAGATTTAAATTCCTGGAAAAGTGGATCACACACCAAAAGAAATAGGGAAAATGACCCCTAAAAGAATTGTAGACTTTGCAAAAAGTTTACAAGTCTTGGGAATGATATAAATTGTAGTAGGATTAAATCACAAAAGATCTCTTTAGGTCAAAGTGATGAAAGGATATGGTAGCCTAAATGACCCCTTAACAATCTAATCTAATGTACGTGAGAGGGCTGTTATGACCTTTCTCCAGCCTCCTGGAGAGCTGCAACCTCCGCAAATACCACCTCAAATGGTTCTGCAAACTCAGATGTTTAGTGCTCAGTAGAGAGTTGTAACCCCCCCCCCCCTGGTTTGTGATTCATTTGCCTCGGGTTAACTCAGCCGGAGCCAGGGTCAACATAAATTATAGTGTAATTTCTGATAAATAACTATTCCGTTGTCCCTGGTATGCCGGCGTCGCTGCGCTTGTTGCTGCTTCCTGGCGGAGTAGGCGGGAGTTGCATTGGCTGTTCAGTACAGAATTGACAGCGGGCGGTGCGTGTTTACTCTACTTAAAACACAAACGGGTAAATTACAAATATAACAACTTACGTGAGGGCTGTCAGGGAGTGACACGTTCGTCCTGGTAATTACTTGGAGGTCCGGTGAATTATACGATGTCGGTGGTACAATTACAGGTAGGTGCATTTCTATTTTATAGACGGCTTACTAAAGTGATTTCTCTGGTAAATTCGTCTTGTTTTGGGTGTCGGTGTTTAGACATGTCGTGTCTACGAGAACCGGCGAGGGTTCGGGTACCGCTGTAGGGTAAGCCTTCCCTTCGGTGGGGAATCGGGGTTGAAGACTTTCCCTTCCGGATCGGTTAAAGGAATCTAGCGGGGCTTCCTTACGGGGCCGCCTTGAGGGAAAGCAGGAGAGATTTCCTTACAAGGCCGCCTTAGGGAAAGCAGGAGAGATTTCCTTACAGAACCGCCTTTAGGGAAAACGAGAGATTTCCTTACAGGGCCGCCTCAGGGAAAGCAGGAGAGACTTCCTTACAGGGCCGCCTCAGGGAAAATCAGGAGTGAAAACCTTCCCTTACAAGTCGGTCAAAGGATCAGTTTAATGTTTGCGGACGGTCAGGTTCAGGTACTGGCTGACGGTCAGGTTCCGGTGCTGATGGACGGACTCTATTCCGAGTCGAGGTGGAGGATTCTCCCTCAAGCCGTCATGGCGGACTCTGTTCTCGGTTTTGGCGCTGCTTTTATACGATTCCCCAGCCGGTCTTCTCTCTCCAGCCTTATGCGGGAGAAAAGGCTCGACGATCACGTACGCCTGCGAGCTGGCTAGTTATCTTGGTCCTGTCCTCGACCGTCGAACTGATTAATCGGTCTGGGCGACATTCTGGCGGGTCGTAATCACGAAACAGAAAAATTCCACTTGAACGTACACCTGTATTCGACTTTCTGTAGGTAAATTCGATTTACCTTTAAGACAGGAAGTCTTTAAAACAGGTGGCACATTACAACGTCAATCTTATTATCTGCCGAGATATTATTACCAAGGTATATTAAAGTTCTGGACTTCACTAAGTTGGATTTGTTCGACACTGATGTTCATAGGGGCAGGATCTATTCAGGTATTCGGTTCTTACTTACTTCCCGCGGCGCTATATCCCAACGTGGGATTTGGCCTTGTCAGTCACTTCGCTCCACTTTTTTCTATTATTAACTATTTTTTTCCATTTTTGATATCCTAGAATCTTTAAGTCTTTGATAATATCTTCTTCCCATCTTTTTGCCGGTCTTCCAACTTTTCTTGTTATATCTGGATTCCATTCCGTCAAGATTTTCGGTGCTCTCGTGTTGCTCATTCTGTTTATGTGGCCAAACCATTCTATTCTTCTAGCTTTGATGTAGCTTATTATGTTTTGGTTTTTTATTATTTTTTCTAATTCATGATTCATGCGCAACCTCCATTCGCCATTTTCGTCCTTGATCGGGCCATATATTTTCCGTAATACGTCTCGTTCAAATACTTGTAAGCGTCCTGCTCATTAAGAGTCCACACTTCACAGCCAAAAACTACCACTGGTTTAATTAATGTTTGGTAAATTAACATTTTCGCATTTCTATTTAGGATTTTTGAGTTAAGGAGTTTACTAGTTGCTCGTAATGCTCGTTTTCCTACTTGTAGACGTTGTTTGATTTCTTCCGTAATTTTATTTTCACTGTCTATTTGGACACCCAAGTATTTGAAGCTTTTCACAATTTCATATTCGTCTCCATCTATGTTAACGTATTGCTTTTTATTAATTTTTTTATCCAAGTATCAACCCAGCATAACTTTCGATTTTTCATTGTTTAGCATTAGTCCTCTCTTTGCAGCTTCTCCTTCCAATTTATTCATTATTTCTTCTAAAGTCTTGATGTCTCTCGTCATTATCGCGATATCATCGGCATATGCACTCAATTGTACTGACTTCGTGTTTATCCAACCTTTTATGTTTAATGTTCTTATCACGGCATCTAGTTGAAGGTTAAAGATCGTTGCCGATAATACGTCCCCTTGTCTTACACCATTATTAATATTAACATCGTTTCGTTTGGGTATTCGCCTTGAAAAGAGACTTTTGCTTTAGAGTTATTGAGTGTTGTTTTTATTAATCTTATTAATTTGCTTGGTATTCCTAATTTCATAAAGTCTACTTCTATTCTTTCCCTTATTAGTTGGTCGAAGGCACGTTGGAAGTCTATGAATATACAATATAATGGTATCTGAAATTCAGTACATTTTTCGAAGGTTTGTCTTATTGTTATTTGTATTATTTGGTCGGAACCCATTTTGGTTTTCTTGTAATATATTTTTCGCTTGAAAAAATTTTATAAACTATGTTAAGTAGGGTTATACCTCTATAATTGTCGCATACCATTTTATCACCCTTTTTATGTATGGGTTGCAGGATTCCTAGTTCCCATTCTTCTGGCATTTTTTCCATCTCCCAGCAGTTACTTATTAATTTATGGATTCTTTCCCAGAGTTTCAGTCCTCCATTTTTTATTAACTCCGCAGTAATACTGTCGTATCCAGGTGCTCTGTTGTTTTTTAACTGTCTAATTATTTTTACCACTTCGTCTAGGGAAGGTGGGTTTATTCTTTCCTCTACGTTTATGTATGCCTCACTTCTTATTTCTTGTGTTTGTGTTTGTAAGACTTCCGAGAAGTACTCATGCCATCTATTTAGTATATCATTTTTTTCCGTAAGGACGTTGCCTTGTTTGTTTTTGCAGTTATTTATTTTTGGCATGTATTCCTTATTAGTCTCCATTACAGTGGCGGCTCGCCAGGTGAAGTAGGTGAAGTGCCTCTTCACCTAATATTTCACTCGAATTAGTTTTTATTTATATTATATTATTTTATTCTTACCATTTAGGTATCTAAATTCCTAAATAGTTTAAATTATAAATGAATTTTATCCCCGTTCAATACGCAAAACATTTCTTATAGATATAGGTATGTATTTCGCAGCACAGTATCAAACTGCAGAGCTAAACGTAAATATGCTTGGAACTCTGTACTATTCACTGGGTTGCTATGGTAACACTGACGTCACTCGCATGAAGCGGGACGTAGGTTTTCCACAAGTGAAGAGTGCAGGATCTTTTCATCAGTCGCCTGCCGGTGTGGATACCGTATGGTTGTATGTTTGGTATATCGCGCAGCAATCTTACGTAATCGGTGTTGGTTATTTTATAAATTCATTGCTAGACAAAAGTGAATCGATACGTGAACCTTTTCGTTTACTTGTTTATACAAACCTCACGTCTGGGCAATAAAGAGAGAGACGCTAACCTACTTATTTTTATTTATTAGTATTAGTCAGTTAAAGGCCAGATATAGTCTCGAAGCGTATATGTCGTACAAAGGACGTATTAAAATATCTGTGATTTTATTAAATATTTGAAGTTCCTAATTATCGAATAGTCGGTTATCACTGATTTCAAATAATTGAAACTCATGTCTTGTTTTGGTGTTTGTACTGTTTGTTGTTTATGTGTTTGTTTTGCAATAAGTGTGTGTTTTTAAACATGAAACAAAGGCTTTAACAATTTTTGCAAAAAAGGACTTAAAGGGTAGTGGAACTTTTAGCAACATTTTTATCAAGAAGTCCTATAGAAATTATATACCTAAGGAATACAATATCTCACGATAGACTCTCGTCTTTGGCGAATATTTCAATTCAAAAAGAACTCTTACTAGGGTTAATTAAAAACTAACCATTTTACGAAGATATTACCAACAAATTTGCTACCCTAAAAGACAGAAGGATTGACTTGGTGTAAAAAAATTAGGTAAGTCCAAATAAAAAGTATTTTTTAATGAAATTTGATAGATAAAAGAGACGTACAGAAAAATAATATCAAATTTTATTGCACAAATATTTATACTAAAACATAGGTACCTATATTACGAAAAACTAGACTAACTTATGTTTATTAAAAATTATTACTGTTTCTACTGTTCCTGAGATAATAATAATCTACTATCTACTACACTATCTATTTATAACTATATAAACTAATAATTAGTTTGTTAAATTAAAAAATAGCAGAAGAAAAAGAAATTAATCGTACCTACTTATTCATTCAATAAGATTTATATTTTTCAGAATGATACAATATTGATTTATAATAAAGTGTGCTCAAAAAAGTAGTAATAGTAAAATAAGATCTAATATCGCCCTTTTGATAACGAAATTTTTCGAACTCACTTTATTAATTTAAATTTTTTGGTAGTAAAAGTTCATTTCGTCTATTACCAATTTGCGCAAAACGACATTTAATTGTTTCCGCAGAAATTTCATCTAACTGAAAATTAATATTAATTATACCTAAATTTGATAACCTATCCTGGCCCGTTGTTGCTCTAATATACGTTTTTAGTCGTCTTAGTACACTAAAAGATCTTTCACAACTACAGGAATTGATATGCAATTTTCTGTATTCGTTAGATTAGGAAACATTGTTTCATCTAAATGTGAAAATAGTGAGGATATATCACTTGGTTTAGGCGTCAATTTTTGAATATAATTTTGACAAACAAGGAATTCAGACTATAAGTCTTGCTGCTTTATATTATAAACATTTAAGAATGACTGAAATCTGATTTAAAAATCTCCATGTTTTTGTCGGAAAAACGTTTTACCAGCTCTACAATCATTCGGTCGAGGATAGAAAAATATATATACTGCGTTCCCCTTTACTGTTACAAGACTTGAAAGAAAAAGTAAAAATTCCAGAAAGTCTAAAAACTTTTTAATGTATTATACCTTATATTATTAGGTATTTATTCTTGCATTAGAATTGGGGGGCGCAAACGTCAATGGGGGGGGGGGGGCAAAAAAGGGCTAACGACGCCCCTGACCACAATAGCACTTCACCTATTATTTGACCCACGAGCCGCCACTGCTCCATTATTCCTTTGTAGAACTTCCGTGTATTTTTTCTTTGTCCATTTTGATTTATGTTTTCGATTTTTTGATTCATCTGTTGTCTCTTCTTTGCTCTGCATACTCTCCTTTTCTTGTCATAATTTTCTTTATTTGTTTCAGTTGGATCGTTTATATACTTATTCTCGCCACTTTTTTTTCTTTGTTGACTACTTTACACTCCTCATCATACCATTCATTCTTTGTGTTTTTACTTTCCTGTATTGTCGTCTGTGCGGTATCAATTATTATATTTTTTAAGGTTTCCCACTCTTCATATAGGGGAAGCAAGGGTAAAGTGCCCACTCTAAGGTTTGGTGAATTTTTAAGGCATCTTAGTAATAGAAAAAATTATCGAACAGTGTGGCAATACCTACCCCAAACACTTAAGTACAGATTGCTAATCACTTATTTTTAGTTTTTTAACTTATAAATTTTTTATTGTCTTTTTTTCAAAAAAGTGCAAAGTGGCCACTTTACCCGACTAGGTCGGGTAAAGTGGCCAGGGCCTGGCCAGTTTACGCACATAGGTAAATACACACTACCTACATATTGCTCTATATTGAATATTTAATTTGTTAACACAAAAAATACAACATATTATTACAAAAAGAGCGTTATAAGAAAATATTAAGAATATGGCACTCATTTTTTGAAGAATTCACACTCATTTTAATGAAATGTTAAGAATGTGGCAGTCATTTTTTGCAAAACTCGCACTGGAAGTCATCGTCCTCTGCCTCGCATCCGGCGCATTCTTCGTGGGCCCATTTTAAACAAATCGAGCACCTAATCCACCCCTCGTTTTCTATGGACTTGGAATAGGCTTCATCACAATAGAAGTATTCTTCGTCATGGTCCTCATCATCTTCTTCTTCAAACATAAGCTGCCTTTTTGCTTGAGATTTGATCTTAGTGTTGGATTTTTTTATTTCCGTGGTTTGAGTGCCTTTTTCTCCAACCTCATCTTCTTCTTCGCCTCTTCCTCTTCCTTTTGCATCTTATCATTGATTAAATCATTCTTGTAAGGACTGGATGTTATAATAGCTGCTTTGCCTCTTTTTCTATTTTGATTTCTAGGTTTTACAAATTTTTGCTTTGGTAGCGGATTGATGTCTTTCGTGCTTACTGCAAATGCACTTTGCACTTCTACCTCTTCAGCCACTGCCAAATCTTCAGCCAGAACACCACTGGGTCCAGCCACTGCCAACTCTTCGGCCAAAACACCACTCGGTCCAGCAACTGCGTTCTCTTCTGTTTGAGGGTTGATCGGAATGTCAGAAACTTCTGCAGCTGCGAAATCAGCATCAGAAAAGACATCGCGGTCCAAAGGAACGATTTCACATTTGCGGAACCCATTGATAGCTGTTGCAGGAACAGGTGTGCACAAAAATGCCTCACCAAGAAGTTTGCTTATTGTGTTATGGCTCTGCCAGGGTTGTTTCGGAGGAACTTCTCACAAGCTTGAATGTAATAAGCCTTAAATGGTGCCATAAAAGCCACGTCCAGTGGTTGCAGCTTGTGGCTGCAATGAGGAGGCAGACATATCACTGTTGTAAAATTTTCCCTGTCTTTTTCAATGAAGGCCACGTTCTTAGTGTGCGTGGCGTGACCATCCAAAATTAAAAAGACTGGGTCTTCTGAACCATTTCATGAATAAATTCGTTTTCATCCAGCCACTGGGAGAGCAAGCAAACTCAGAGCCAGGAGGAGCCCCATCTTTAAGCTCTGCCTTCATCTTTTGTCTAGGAAAAATGACAAATGGAGGAATAAAAATTCCCCCAGCAGACATGCAGACTTCAAATGTTGAGAGTAAGCCTCTCTCTGCAGACGTGATAGGTGATAGCGCCTACCTGTCTTCGTCCTTTTAAAGAGAACACTTTTGAATTGCGATGTTGAACCGTGAGAAGGCCAGTCTCATCGCAATTGAAGATTCTATGGGCCGGATGGAAATGCTTCTCTTGCACTTTTGTTAAACTGTTAAAAAAAAGTGTCAACATTAGCTTTATTAAAACCTTGCGCCCTTGCAATTGATGTAGCCTCTGGTTTCCTTAGAGATATATTAGGGTGCCTTTCTCTGAAACCAGCTACCCAATCCTTACCTGCCATCTTCTTCTCTTTATTAAATGGGTGAGGTATATTGTTTTTCTCTGCAAGAGAATACGCTAAGTATCGTAAGTCGTTTAGACTAATACCATAAAACCGCTTCTCCATATCAAATATGTGCTCACAGAGTTCCATTTCTTGTTCCTCGGTAAATACATTCCGGTACTTGCCTAGTATTTTTTTGTCTTCAACTGCATCGCGGTTTTTATCCAACACTCTTCGCTTAAGAGTGTTTCTTGGGACGTTGAACTGTTTTGCTGCGGTAGAAAACGGCATCTTGTCATTCCTTACTGCATCTATTGCCCTTTTCGTTGCCTCAGCATCCCATGACTGTTGTGCCGATTTTCTTGTGTATTTGAAGGTCATTTTAATGGACTGCAACAATTAAACAAGCATTTTACAACGTAGTGAAATATAAAATCATTGGCCATTTTGCCCGCCTTCTTTAGTGGCCACTTTGGTCTAGCATCGAACATTCATGACCTACGAGTTTCAAACACACATCATTTAGGTAGAACTCAGACAGGACCGATCGTCCACGACCGTTCATGATCAACCATAAGCGACCATTTGCTTTGTCGACCGTTTTTGAAATAGTAACTCACACAGCGTCGATCGAGTTGTTGCGGCCAAAATATTAGGAGTGGGGCGTCTTTTTTCTAGTTGCATTAATAAATAAAATAGAAAATGTATTTTTTTATTTTATATGTATTATAATAAAAATTGCATGTAACCCGGGAAAAAGTTTTTTCTAAGAGTATCATTGAAGTAGTCGCATAAATGACTAATTTTATATTTTTGTAGTAACTATTTTTATTAATTATATTATTATTATATTAATAGTAGCTCATTTGCAGTTTAATTTGATATTGGATAACTCACAATTGGCGTTTCCGAAACCATTTAGTGAAAAAAATATTGCATTTATAAAGAGTCGCTGGCATGTTACTGTATTTATTTTCCCATCAAGTACCATACAAAGGGGCATTTTATATTGCTATCAAATGCGTGCTTTAAAAGTTGTAATAATTAAGATATTACACTTTATATTGAAACGTCTATGGTGTTTTAACAGCTGAACCAATAGTCCAGTCAAAATAAACACAAAAATGTCCAAAGTTCGGTAAATTCGGTTGGAGCTGATTTTTTGTGTGGACCTTCATATTATAGTTCTAAATAAAATGCTAAAAGTCCGCATCGATTGGTGCTGCTAAAAATTTTATGCAGGGGTCAAAGGTCATAAAATACGATTTTTTGCGAATATCTCGTTAACGGTTAGTTTTATTGTAAAAATAGTTATTAACGAATTTATAGCTTATGCAATTTTCCACAAGAAAGCTTCTATTTATTTTTTCGTACGAGTGACCATTATCGAGATATTGCGATATCAAGAATTGAAACTGTCATATTTTTGAAGAAATGCATTCCTTTCCACACCACCTTTTTTTATAATGTGGTATCTCTAGCAGGCCTAATCCACGATTTTCCTAATAAAACAAGAAATTGGTCTTGTGCATACTTCATTTCTAAAGTTACATATTTTTCTTCGTCTTCTTCTACCCCTAGCTGCTGTATTTCCACAGGCTGCACCTAAAAACAGAATGGATCAAATAGGTACATCTTCAACAATACTTGTTCTTGCATGAGACTGCTCTATGCCTGTATCGATTATTATAACATCAATGTATGTCATTTTCTGCTCGTGTTACACAGATATTAGCAGATATGAATTTTTCGCACAACATTGAAATAAATCGATTCTTGTTGAAGATTAGGGATGGACATGGAAAAACAACGTTTTGGAACCAATTTAAACTCTGCTCCCACCTGCTCCACCTGCTGAACATTATTTTTTGCAATTGTAACAAGGGCTGTAATTATGATTCTGGTTGCAGAAAAGTAGGTTTACATTGGTCAGCAGTATGTGGCAACTGCCACGGTCAATCTTACTCAAATGTTGCACTCAGTATAAAGGACGACCATGTGTGCGACATCAATGAAGATGTAATTGATCCATCCTTTTCATGGCGCAGGAAATACAGCAGCTAGAGAAAGAAGAAGAAGAAGAATATGTAACTTTAGAAATGAAGTATGAACAAGACTAATTTCTTGTTTTATTAAGAAAATCGTGGATTAGGCCTACTAGGGATACCACATTATAAAAAAAAAAAAAAAAAACACTCCGAGTACTCTACCTGGAAGGTGATATGGAAAGGAATGCATTTCTTCAAAAATATGACAGTTTTAATTCTTGAAATCGGAATATCTCGATAATGGTCACTCCTATCAAAAAAAGTAATTAATTCTTTCTTGTGGAAAATTGCATAAGCTATAAATTCGTTAATAACTATTTTTACAATAAAACTAACCGTTAACGAGATATTCGCAAAAAATCGTATTTTATGACGTTTGACCCCGCGTAAAATTTTTAGCAGCGCACCGATCGATGGGGACTTTAAACATTTCATTTAGAACTATAATATGAAAGTCCACACAAAAAATCAGCTTCATGCGAATTATTCCGAACTGTTATGTCTATTTTGACTGGACTACAAGTTACACATAACCTCACTTATCATCGACCGCTTCGACCAGGTCGACCAAATTTCCAACAGATCCGAATTTCAAACTGGTCGGTCGAGGATGGTCGCGGTCGGTCGGCTTAGTGTGAGGTTTACCATATGCTTACATGTGTTTGAAATTTTGGACGATCGCGGACGATCGATGCGGTCGACCTGTGTGAGTTCCGCCTTAAAAGCTTATTTTACGCTGAACAAGCAGCACTAGAGCAAATAACTATGACACTACTCGGTATTTCGCTATAACTAATGATTTAAACCACTTACCTAAAATCAGGCAGTCGAAAAACAGAAAAATCCGCCTCAAATCGAAAGTTGTGATGCCTCAAGCTTGTTAGTCACAGACAACATCTAATTTGAGTGTTTCACCCGATTCCCGCGTGATTGCAGCACTCTACAGCAGAGCAATCGCAGATGGCCACTTACCCGCCATGGCCACTTTATCCGTCCTTCCCCTATGTTCTCCTCGTACTGAGTGTTACATACCTTTTGTGTAATACTGTTTCGATATTCCTTTTTTATTTTATGGTCTTGCTGAGTATTCCATTTTTTTGTATGATTTGTCTTCTTACCTACTACTGTGACTATTCTAAAGTGTATCTTCGCTCTTACTAAGAAATGATCACTGTCGCAGTTGGCACCTCTACATGATCTTATATTATTTATTGTCATTGCCCATCTCTTAGAAATTAGGATTTGGTCGATTTGGCTACATCTGTTTGTTCCAGGTATGCTTATGTATGCTCTTGTGTTTGTAATGTGTACTACTTGCTACTAAATCCAATTCTTGTACTATTTGACATAAACGTATCCCGTTTTCATTTGTTTCTTTGTGTAGTGAGTATTTACCTACTATATTTTTATACGCTTCTTCTAATCCTAGCTTAGCGTTGAAATCGCCGAGTAGGACCTTTATGTCGTGTTTTGGTATTTTTTCGCAACACCCTTTTAGTTTTGTGTAAAATGTATCTTTATCTTCGTCCGAGGCATCCTCAGTTGGTGCGTAGGCACATATGCAAGTCAAATTTGCAAATTTTCCTTTTATTCTTATCTTACACAGTCTATCATCAGTTGACTCGAATCCTAATATCTTGTTTCTAATTTTTTTGCTAATAGAAAAACCATCTTTCCATCTTACTTCTTGAACTGCGAGTACGTCTAATTTGTATTTTTGTAACTCCTCCCCTATTTCATCTATTTTTCCTACTTGTAAGCATGTCCTCACGTTCCATGTGCCTAAAAACATATTGAGTAACTGACACTTCGAGGCGTTTGTTTTTTTATAAGGATAGTTTGCTATACTTTCGCTCAACCTACTTTGGGTAGGACTGTTTTCATCTAATTATAGCTTCACTTTTTTGTTTGTTTGGTTCGTGGTCCTATTCCTTGCCAGCGTCGTCAGGACGTTATCCTGGTTATTTGTACTTTAGTTGACGCTTTTAGTTTAGAAAGATTGAATAATCCCTTGTTATATCGATATATTTAATATGTACAGCATCAAACATTTCTTGCAGAGCCTGCTTGGTGGTAACTGCAAAATATAAAGGAGGGAGCAACCACACATCCTTGCTTAACTCCAACTGTTACAGGAAATTCCTCTGAGAGTTGCCCATCTTTACTTATCCTACAGGACATGCCTTCATGTAGCTGTCGTACCATGTTTAAAAACTCGTGGAACTCTATCAAATGCCTTTTCTAGGTCTATGACACGAGTATATAAAGATTGACATTGATCAAGGCAATGGGAAATATAGCATCACAAGTTCCACGATTAGTACGAAACCTACACTGTGATTCAGGTAATATTTCATCGACTAGAGGTTGCAGACGTTTAAAAGAATTCTTGCTAGAATTTTTCCAGCGATGTCAAGAAGAGTTATGACCTGATAGGAGTCACCTTTGCCTTTATAGATTGTTGTTATGATGCAAACTTTAAATTCTTGGGGCACTGATTCTGTATTCCACATTTGACATATGTAGAGGTGTATTTTCCGATACAGATTTATTCCACCTGCTTTATATATTTCCGCAGGAATTTCATCACTCCCTGGCATTTTACCACTTCAGATTTCAATTATCGCCTTCTGTACTTCTTCTAGTGAGGGCTGGTTGTCAAGACCTTCTGCAGGTTGCAGAGGCGTAGCTAGGGTTCCTTGCGCCCCCGGCAAGGACCAGTATCAGCAAATAATCACACAAGTATAATAAAAATAGATAAAATTTCACTTTTCTCACTTTGGCTGAAGCAAATTCATCTATTATTACGTCAAAATTAATTTGTGAAACCACTTCATGTTCCATTGACAATATGGCAAGGCCGGTCAATCTTTCCTGTTTCATAGCAGCATGCAGATAATTTTTTATCAATTTAAGTTTGCTGAAGCTTCGTTCACAAGAAGCTATAGTTACTGGTATGGTTAAATAAATTCGAAGTGCAGTCTTGATGTTCGGATAAATGTCATCCAAAGAGTTTTCCTGTATACAATTAATTATGGGATGATTTTTCCGCCCCCGGCGGGGGCCGGTTTCGCCAACCCTTAGCTACGCCTCTGGCAGGTTGCCTATCTGTTAGGCTAGTAATAAATCCCATAGCAAGTTTCTGAAATGTTCAAGCCAACGCTCCAAACTTTCATCTTTTCCTGTAAGATGTTGTGCATCTAGCATTTTTAGTGTCGCTGTTTATCATAGAATAACCCAATTTGGTTGTGTAGAACCCTAAAAGGAGTAAAAGAAACATTCACGGACTTGGAAAAAGCAGCCGTAGAGCGATAAACGAAAACAAAAACAAATACATGCAAATGACTAAGCGTATCAGAGAGTGGACTTAAAGATTGGCATTGTCAACTTATGCAACATATTTAGTAAATATCAAAATACGTTAGTTAAAATACTCGTAAAAGTACCCGCATTGGTAGAATTTCAATATCTTTGATAATAACCACAATAAACGGGTAGAGAGAATTCAGATCCTACATACGTGACGTCACTGATGTCGACCTCCGGAGGCTGCTACACAACGAACATAACCTAAAAACACGGCAATATAACCTAAATTTAACGTTGTACTTGTAGCTATGCTAGAGCTCTTACCGGCGACCGACATAGATGACGTCATAGCTTAAACTTTTAGCTCCCATAACACGGTAACGAATTAAAATTCGGCCGTAAAATTTTGCAAAGGTGCAATACTCAGTATAATCCATCAAATTATAAAATTAAAAAAAATCGACTTTTCATAAGTTGACAATGCTTTTAATGAATTCACCTATCTGGGAACTCAGATAAACAAAAAAAATAACTTAAGAGGATGAGATAGCAAGCAGGATTCAAGCAGATAACCGAGCTTATTTCCAATTCAAAAGCATTCTTAACCATAGCACTAAACTCAGGATATATAAAAGTATGATCAGACCTGTAATAACATACGGTTGTGAAAACTGGACTCTTAACAGCAAATATCCAAAACAGACTGAGAATAATAGAAAGAAAAATTCTAAGAACAATTTATGATGGAATACTGGAAGCCGACGGTACATGCCGAAGAAGATACAATTACAAAATAGAGGAGCAAATAAAAGATGCAGACATAATACGCTTCATCAAGGCACGACTGAAATGGTTGGGTCACCTGCTGCACGAGGATGGCCAAAGTGATCATGGAATGGGATCCTGGATATGGCAGGGCAAGGGGCAGGCCGCGAGAGTAGAAAAGGACTTGGCCAAAAGCTGCAGTAAAGGATAGGAAGCACTGGGGAAAAATCATAGAAGAGGCTGAAACCCACAAAGGGTTGTAACGGCGTGCATAAAGTAAAAAACCCAGTTTGGTTTATATCCACAAGCTACTGTAGCTCAAAGGCTCTATCTTTCCACCATTGATCTTTTAATAATCTTGTCCCTGTTTTAAGTTCTGCATGTTGTTTAAGTATTACAGAAGACTTATTTTTCTCCCATCTCTTTTCTTGAGAAGCCCCAGGCTGTTTTTTGACACGTCGATGAAAGTCATCGATTCAGGTGAAGAAAATTCATCATCATTTAGCGGTAAGTCACAGAGGTTTTGTATATCATGTTTAAATTTAGTCTCTATATCGGACAGTTCCAGCATCTTTACATCTATCCTTTTTTGTGCAGTTTGCGAATTTCTTGTGGGGTTACTAAGATGCTGTCGGAATTTTGATATCAACAATCTGTGGTCTGTCCAGCAATGTAAAACATACATCTGATATATCTTGCGAACAATAATGTAATCAATTATATGCCATTGTTTTGACCTACAATGATTTTTTGTCTAATCCAGGTGTTCATGATGCAAAGATCATACTGTGAATGTGTATTAAGTTGTCTGAGAGCGACCTCTCCGCAGACAGAATCGTTAATTGTAACCCAACAATTAAATGCCTTCATTCGCTTAAGTACCTCGAGCAGTGGGGAATTCTTTGTAAAAATCCTTACAAGTGGGCAAGATTTGAACCCAAGACTCCTAGCTAGGAGTCCAGCGCTCTTACCACTGCGTTAACGAGCAAATCAAGTGGGATGTTATAAAAAAAGGCACCTTTTTCTACACCTATTTAATTATATTGCAATTATTAGCATTTTTTTTGTGAAAAAAAGTACCTATAATTAACTGCAGTGAATTATGGATTCATAATTCACTGTAGTGAATTATGATTTCGGCCAATCACAAATACATAAATATTTCGCTAATCCAATCATATTTTAAATCGCCCGCGATCAACTCCTTCTGCGGCTGACAATCGACTCGCGTGACACGCCCAAGTGTGTTGTCATATTGCTTGTTTACAAAGATATCAAATTTGACTAATTTGAGTCTAATATATTTGTTTAATAGGTGTAGAAAAAGTATCGTATTACATTCGCGATTATGGCCATTATTCGCTCAGATGATTTGTGCCACTCGCCTGACGGCTCGTGGGCTCAAACGTCATCTTCGTGAATAATGGCTGTCATAATCGCTCATATAATAATATACTATAAAACATGGATAAAAATCAATAAATAACAAGATCTTGTTCTGCATCAATGTTTTATTTTCTTAAAATATACAAGGAAAATTTTAAAAAATGTACTGTTGAGTATTTAAAATGAAATATACAATGTGTCGCATTGCAATAAATACAGAGACTAGGCGAGGTGATGAATGAGAGAGATGAATATTATTTGATATGTGTAGACTACCTTGGGGAAAAAATACTCATTGAGTTGGTATTTGCTCGTTTTCTTACTAAACGGACAGATACTGCAACAATAATATTTATGTAAAGCCTGTAAATACTACAAAAAATCGTTCTTACTTGAACTATCTTGTGGCGTTAAAGGTCGATCGATAACTCTTTCAAGAACTTGAAGCCAATGATCGCGATCTAACTCGGTGGCTGCTGACAAATTGAATATTCGATCGGGTGTATGTAACGTAAAGGAAAAGCCTTGGTCTTTCACTCCTGCGACGACTCCGATACGAACGCTGTATCCGTCCATAGCGTGTCCTATCATCACAACGAACATATTTATCTACACCCGCAGCAATACGTTTCGAATACCTACCTATAAATATTTCTCCTTTAGGGTGCGCATCCAACGGTTCATCGTGATACATCAACTTGCGATTATCAAGCGTGAACCAACGTTTTTTAAAGCCATCGGTAGTTCGAGGTCCAGTTTTCCAAAGCCAACCTTCTTTGGCGAAATCTTCGGCAAGGAATCCAACCAAATCTGTTTCACTGGCTGACGGATAAGCAACCTGAAGTCTGTGTAATTTAGCACAACGTATCGCCATGTACCAATTGGTTATAACTTCAGGATCTTCGTGATATAAATAAATATGTCTCGTCGTTCCGTCTTTTAAAAACGTTAACTGCAGGGAGGTAGAATAACTAATTTTTTCAGGTGCGAAAACTACATTTAATTCTGAAAGTCTTAAAATTGCTTTTGGTTCTTTGTTTTCTCTGACGAAATATTTGAGCGTATCTTCTGCTTCTGATAATACAAATTTCCTCGGGTGGTATCGGCTGTCCTCCTTTCCGCGTTTCATTAAGAAACCTGCCATGTAACCACTGACGTAAGCTTGTCGCTCTGGATAACAAAACTCTTCTCTTTGGTATTTAGCACGAATCCATTGTTCGATTAAAACCCTATAAAATACCGCAAATTAGCAAAGTCAGGTTAAATATAATTTAATTGCAAAGCAAGAACTTACTGCGGATCATTTTCCCTAGGTCTTCTGTAACACGGAGGTACTCGTTCCTCATATTTGAGCTTAGCAGCAAGATTACCAACTTCTTTCATGCGTTCAACTTGGGAATCCTCCCAACGATCCAACTTCAGGTGTTTTACTTTGCTGATATGGACACCCATACCTCGGTGCACACCTGAACATCTCGTACATAAGAAAATACCTATGTTGTAGGATGCCCATTCTGGATCTGCACATAAATTATTAGTTTAGTCAAATTCGTCTTCTGACTTGCTGCGGAAGGTACTATGCAAAAAATAATCGTTTTGAGACTGTTCGCAGATAAAGCGACACATGGCATTAATTCGATAAATTACTAAAATCATTTATTGTTCGTCCTTTAGTAAACGTGTTAAATGCATACGATAGTTTGTTTCTCAATCGTATAACAAAATCGAATCGGCTGCACAACTTCAAACAACGAATGCTACTCCTAAAAATGCCCAGTTTTTTAACATTTTCTTGTAAATTATGAATTCATAAATTATTATTAACAATAATTTAACGCGACAAAACAAATATTTACGCATCGATATTATTAAAATTAATTTAATAAATCCTGATTTTCGTCTATTAAACCAAGAATTAAGTAATTACAAATTTTAATTAAGCACGAAATTCAATGAAACTGTAAACAAATACCAAGGAATGTCGCAATAATTCGTAACAACGAACGAAACCAACAAACTACGAAACAAAACACTCCCACTTTAAACACCAATTTGTTTTGAGCACAGCCTACTAAGGGTTTGTTTACCCACATCTTTAAAAAAAAAAAAGTAGTACAAATCTATCGTTATCAAATGTAAAGATAAACATTAAAAAAGTGTACGAATAAGAGGCGTTGCCTTTATTTTTATTTTTCCTAATTAAAAAATAAACGCAAGTTAACGCGTGAGGCTTGTTTCTTGGGAGATGTGCTTAACCTAAGGTACTCACTTCTACTTCCGCAATCCGCGCACACACTATTTCCAGGGAATTTTAATAATTCCAACAACACTTTTTCATTTCTGTCAGCCATTCCAGTCAGAAGTTCAAATAGCTTATGTGATAACAACTATTTGCGACTCGAAACAAAATAAATACAGCCAGCGTCCTCCATTTTTAAAACTATCTGTTGTTGTTGACTTGTTTTTCTCGCGTAGTTTTAAATCCATAGGCGTCGCCTATGTTTTTTTTTTTTTTATTGCGGGGTTATTTTTATTTCTACTTTTTATTACTAAAACCGTTGAAACCGTTGGAACTTTCTTTTGACCGATAAAATGTTTCAACATTTACCTTCAATTTTTGCAAAGCAATGAAATAATATCTTCAAAATTATATTTGATGAACTGCGAACTTAGAAGGTTTAAAAGTAGAATACCTAAACTGTTAATTATTATTTAACCGAAATTTGATATTGTGCGTGAGTTTTAACGTATGTTAGTAGGCTGTGATTATATAAAAAAGGAAAATCGACCTTAAACTTCATTACATCACTTGGATTCATTCAGTAATGTAAAAATTAAATGCTATTTTCATTCAAAACGAACATCAATTCACAACAGATTTATTACGTTGTTTTTTTTTTTAACTAAACAAAAGACGATCAAAGGAATAAGCTTGAACGAATAGAAAGCATCACCTGTTCTTTTGTTTATCTGGAATTGGAATAAACTTTTTAACCAGATCTTTTAGGTTTAATTTAAACATAGTAAACATTAAACAGCTTCTCGCAAAGAAGAAATGAGCTGCAGGCACGGCTTTTGTTTTTATTATTATTATTGTTGAGAAAAAATAACCTCACATTAACAAGGTGCTGCCACCGATAGACATGTATTCTAGGTTTCCCGAGGTTTCCATATTGAATTTATCAAGGCCCGCTGAATTAAATATTGCCTGCCCACTTCATTTAGCCATGACGCAATTTAGCAAAGACGATGGCGCCATTTGGGGCGAACTATACATTTTAAATTTAAAATGTATAATGGCGCCATCGTACTTGCTAAATTGCGCCATGGCTAAATGAAGCGGCTAGGCCTTAATATGCAATATTTAATTCAGACATTCAGAGGGCCTTGGAATTTGGAATGTATAAAGTAAGTTGTCACGTACAACAGGTCGTCAAATGAGAAGTTTCACTTGAACTTGAGATGCGTACACGAAGAAGTATAGGTAAAGGAAGTAAAACTTTGGTCTTACGTAATAAATATTTTGACGTTTGTTAATACGCAGCGTTGCCAAATGTATATAGCGGGAATGGTGATGCTAATAACGTAAACAACACGCGCGGATTGTAATGACAACACTGTGCTCGATCACGTATCACTGCCAACCTTACGCGAGAAAGTAACTGAATATGACGGCGGCGGAGAGTCAGGGAAAGAGGGAATATTTTTGTTTTTATAGTGGTATTACTATTACCACGAACGGTGACGTAAGACCAAAATTTTGCTTCCTTTACCTATAGGATGGCAATAGGAGTAAAGGAGATGCAGCGTAGTTTACAGCCCCACTCGTTGCTGGTAAACTCCGCATAACGAGCTATTCTTAGTGAAATACTAGGAATGCAATGCGTTGTGGCGACGAACAAACACTTTTATACCTGACTGTACTCGATGTGTACAACTCACAAACCTCTAGGTTTGTGGTACAACTCGAAGCACAGTAACAAAGTGAGTTCCCCACCAAGTATTCGATTTTGCTTGCGCAACCGAAACTCAGGTGAAACTTCTCATTTGACGACCTGTAGCACCTGTTGTAAAAGCACATGTAAGAACCATAATTATTAATTAACCAAATTTTTATATTCACAGTTTCTCGATAATTCTTTAACAGAGAGTTTCATCATCATCATCAATCAACCCTCTGCGTCCACTGTTGGACATACGTCTCCCCCATCCTTGTCCACTCCTTCTTATTTTGCTCTGTCTGAATCCAGTTGCCGGCTATTCTTTTGATGTCGTTGGTCCATCCGTTCGCCGCTCGCGGTCTCCGTTCGAGCAGCCTCTTCGTCCATCTTGCATCTTTCATCCCGGCCACATGTCCAACCCAGTTCGATTTGAGCTTTTGCTATCTATGTGACTACATCAGTAACTCCTGTTTTTTCGGCACAGATCTTCATTTTTAATAGACACGCCAAGCATCGATCTTTCCATCTTCCACTGCGTTGTCTTAATCTTATTAGCAGTTGCGCTGCTTAAAGTTAGAGTTTCGCCGGGGTAGGTCACTACATCCAGCTCAACCATACCGTAAACTGTATGGAAGTCCACAAAGGTAAGAACTAATGGTATATTATCTTCTTCTTTACACTCTTCATCCCAAGCCTGTCTTTCTGCGTTCTTGGTGATGAGAGTGCTTCGTGGTTTTCGAACCCCAGGAAGTGATCCAATGGTCTATCGTATTCAATGATTCAATTACTGTTTTGACTCTTTGTAAATTGTCGTTGATCCCAAATCCAGCACGAAAGCTCCAGTGTTTGGTAAAAGTCTAATTTTTTCTCAAGTCTCGTAGTTATTATTCTTGTGAATAGTTTATAGAGATAAGCTATTGATATTTTCTTCAGAGTCAGTGTTCTCCAGCAATTCAGTAGTATACCGCTGGAATCCCTCTGCATCTGGCGGATTCATCCATGGTCTACTGATCTTTTTGTTGACCACAGAATGTTTACACTGCAGAAAAACGCATGAACTTGTTCTAAATTTATTCTGTTGAGTGAATATAATGAAGTAAGTTGAATCAGCGTAAGAGTCGGAAGCCATTTTAAATCCAGATACCTCGCTTTCATTCGTTGATCTAGATCCTAGAATGAAGGTTATTTTTTCCAGAGCCAATCAGATTTTGTAGAAACGTATGCGTATTGGATCATAAACAGACGTGTGTTGGCACAACCCTTCTGTTTGTTTTAGAACTTCATTTTTTTTTCTTGATTTATTATTTGGTACTATTTTGAGACAACTCTAGCAAGGAGTGACGGTTGTATTGTGGCACCTTGCTGGTCCCAACCAAGTCCAGTCAAATGATGAGGGTTGAGGATAGGATTGACAACCCTAGTCCATAAAAAAAAGATCTGTTACGAAACCCTGAGACAAGTCTCGCTTACGATTGTCCCACAGACGACGAAATAAACAAATTATAAGGATACGAATAAGGAAAAAATTCCTCCATACAGGAACATAGAACGCGAGAAGCGCATATCAGATAGGAGCGTTCCAATCCATAACTACAACATAAAAATGATAGCAATACAAGCAGAGCTGAAAGTATCTTACAAAATAAGATACTCTCAAGTATCTTAGTTCTTTTAAGTATCTTAGATACTGTATACTGTATCTTAGATACTTTTTTTATTGCGTGAAAAGTAACTGTATCGTCGATACTTTTCAAATGTATCTGTATCTTGTATCTAAAAAAGTATCTTAGTTATCGAAAGAAGTATCTTCGTTACTTGAAAATATCTTAGTTGCTTGAAAGTATCTTAGATAGGTACTTGAAAAGTATATTAATTACTATTTTAGTTGAGATATTGTAGACATCTAACAACAGACTTGGCTTGTAGAAATTAAAACACTTGCAGCCGAAAGCCGAGCACTCATCTGAAAAATATAATAACTCACGTCACATGCTCACATGTCACATTCTAAAATACATTTTGTTTTAAATTACAACAAAGACATTTTCAAAATTTGAATAAATTTTATTATCATATTCATATATGATATTGTAACGAGCGCCAGGTGTCAGATGTTCGGTGAATCACTTCGCGCGCATGTGTCACGTGTTCTGGAAGGATCTATGACTAATCGTTCTACAGTAACGTGGAACGTACGAGAATGAAAGCCTGCCTATATTTAAGGCGCGCTCGCTTACGAGATTTCAGTCTGATTCAGCCTACATAAACGGTCGCGAAATTATGTACGTCGGTAAAGTTAATATAAATATACGTGAATAGTTATAAATAAACAAACTGTACAAATAAATTAATTAGTGTTACGGGTTAATATTAGTGTTTTATATTAGAATTAATATTAGTGTTGTGTTTAGTGTTAAGTTGTTATTTCGTGTTTCTTCGTTGCTTAATAATTTTAATATTTGTTCATAAATAATTCACACAACGAACCGAAGTTTTAAATAAACGTTTTAAAACCGTTACAATATACTTAATAGGAATTTTGAAACTCAGGAAGTTAGAAGTTAGAAAGGCATATTAGATAGGAATAGGATTAATAGGTAGATAGGACAGGAACGGGAGGTATATACCTACTTTGGCTTAGATACTTTAAGAGTATTGTAGATACTTTTTTGGTATCTTAGATACTTTTTGGTATCTTAGATACTTTTTTGATATCTTAGATACTTAATAAGATACTTCAATGGTATCTTATATTAATTCAAGTTACTTTTTCAAGTATCTTGTAACTTAGATACTTTTCAGGACAAGTATCTATATCTGAAAGTATCTCAAGTTACTTTTTTGGAAAGTATCTTTAAAAGTATCTAGTTACTTTTGTCAAGTATCTATTTCAGCTCTGAATACAAGAGACAAATTGGCTAGGAAAAGAGTAATTTTAGGACATTTAAAAGCGGAAATATAGAAGGAAAACGTGGATTAGGAATGGCATTTATTGAAACTAAAGAAACAAGCAGGAACATCATGGATTATCAAGCAATAGACGAAAGGTTATGTAGAATAAGATTGAAAATTAGGAAACAGAAGAGAAAAGTGATGAGGAAAAAGAAGAGTTTTATGAGAAACCGGGCCAAGTAGTGGATGACATCCCCAAACATGATACCGTGCTAGTAATAGGCGACTTTAACAGAAAAATAGGAATGGAACAGATTCTTCGACCAACCATAGGAAAGGATTCCCTACATCTACATAATGAGACAAACAAAAATGGACAGAAACTAATTACTTTTGCAACTTCAAAGAACATGGAGTAGGTACTTCCCACACAAGGCAATACACAAGAGGGCATGGACTTCGCCAGATGGAGAAACCCACAATCAGATAAACCATGTTCTAGTTAATTCGAGATTCTTCACTAGTACCTACCATGGACGTAAGAAGTTACAGAGATGCGGAACGTAACTAAATTAAGAGGAAAACTGAATAACTAGAAAAAGTTCAATAGTGAGAAGGTGGAAAAATGGAATACTTACAGCAAAACTAGAAGAAGACGAAACAGCATCAAAGTTCAGAGGAGCAATAACAGGAAGGCTACAGACAAAAGAAAGAGGATGTGGAAGGACGAGGTTATTTTGCGCCCTAGGCAAAGTATATTGGCGCGCCCCTTCTTTCACAAATTGTTACATTTTTTTAAATCGAAATAACAAAAACAAACAAACAAACAAACAATAATTTAATCTTAACATTGCAAAAGAATAAATGATAAATATATTATTATTAGATTATTACAAAATATAACCAGCTGACTGCACTAATCCTAAAATTGTAACATAACAATAATTTAATCATAAGAGAGGGACTGAGGGGTGCAGGTTTGAAGAGATTGACAATCGTGGTGTCAATGCTGTGTCATGCAACTTCATAAGCTTTTTCATATTTCTTCTCTTTTTAACTTTCAGAGATTCAGGAGAAAAAATATAATCTGCAGAAATTGATAAAGGTAATAGATTTTACATCTTTTAGGTAATCACAGGTCAACAATGGAAAAATTGTTTGAAAACTAATAACAGATTCTTATAGATTTTTGTGTGCTGATTTCAGGAAAAATAGTAAAAAAATTCCATCACGTATTCACAAAATTATTCAGAGATTTAGGTCTTGCTAAAGATTCAGCAGAACTGTTAGGTTCTAAATTAAAAGAAAAAAACTTACTGGCCCGTGGTACCTCTTTCTCGTGGTTCAGAAATAGAGAAAAGTTTTTACTTCATACTTTTCTGAAGATGGTGGCCTAATTTATTGCAATAATGTTCCTGGTGTGATGGAGCAGTTGAACATAAAGTATGACGTAAATGAGTGGAGGATCTTCATTGATTCTTCTAATCTAAAAGAAGCCTCAAAGCAGTTCTTCTTCACAATGGCAACAAATTTGCTTCAGTGCCAGTAGGGCATACTGTGTATCTGAAAGAATGCTACGAGAATTTAGAATTTATTCTGACTAAAATAAAATACTGCGATCATAAATGGACAATATGTGGTGATCTAACAGTAATTTCTATGCTTCTTGGACAGCAAGTAGGATACACCAAATACCCCTGCTTCTTGTGTGAATGGGACAGCCGGCCCTCAGGAAGGAGTGGACAAGTAGAGTATTAGAACCTGAGAGCAAAAATGTAATACGGCGAAGTTTGGTTGATCCACGCAAAGTTCTCCTACCTCCGCTTCACATCAAACTTGGATTAATGAAACAATTTGTAAAGGCTCTGGCAAAAGAAGGAGAATGTTTTAAATACATATGCAACAAGTTTCCAAAACTATCAGAAGCCAAACTGAAAGAAGATATTTCCACTGGTCCAGATATTCGAAAACTTTTCAGAGATGAACTGTTTGAAACTAAAATGGAGGAAGTTGAAAAAGAGGCGTGGAAAGCATTTAATGAAGTTGTTTCTTGGGAACAATAAGGACCCCAATTTTAAGTGTATAGTGGAAAACATGCTAATAAAATTCAAAGACTTGGGTTGTTCAATGAACTTGAAGGATCATTTTCTGAATTCACATATTGATTAGGTACTTCCCGGAAAATCTTGGGGCTCAAACACTCAAAGTGAAGAACAGGGTGAACGATTTTACCAGGATATAAAGGAAAAGGAACGTAGATATCAGGGAAGGTGGAACGTCAACATGATTGCAGACTACTGTTGGAGCATTCACAGAGATGATCCGCAAGCTGACTACAAAACAGGAAAGGCGGCCCAAGAAGCGTTGAAAGAAGAAGGCAGTATAAGCCTCTGAAGAGGTTTATAAAATTTTTTCTTTAAGTATTATTATTTTTTTAAAATAAATATTTCCAATGCAGAATACATATAGAATACGCCTTTCTTCCATTTTGTTTTTCTTTTTTATGAAAAATCCTTACGTGATAGCAAAAAACGATCGCCATATTTGAAATCAGCATACTAAATAACATAAAAATTAGGTATTAGATTGCAAACAATTTCTAATAACCTTAATTTTGCAGGCCTGTGAATAGGTATCTACTAACTGAAAGTAATAGATTTCTTATTACGATTGTAATAGAGGTGGCAACACTGGAATAGCAACTTACCAGCGCAGAGCACACATCCAATCTTTACTCTTCACATTATAATTCCTCTACTTCTACAGTACTATAGCACGCGACTTTGAACTCTTTTGCCTCTTGAATAAGGATTCGCATGGTAAATTCTGAGAAAAATTCGTACTCCTAGACCATAGATACTCTGTATATCTACTCACAAGTGCAATGTGCATATGAATTATTGCATATTATGATATACATATGCTGTAATTGTAATTTATTCATTATGTTCAACAAAATCGTATTATTATTATCTACTGCGTCGTTCTATAAAGTTGCCTAGTTTGCCTTAATGGTAGCGCCGACCCTGAAGAGATGACACTAGAAGAAACAAAAAACTGGCTAGGAAAGAAGAAGAAGGGGAAGGAGAGAAATGGCTGGTATGACAGCGAGTGTGGAAGTTCTTTAGAAGAACAAAAAGAAAAGCGGAAGCTGTTCCTTGAAAGACCAACTAGATCAAGAGAGGAAGAATACAAAGAAGCAAGGAGACAGTTCAAGAGAACTTGTAAAAGAAAGAAAACGGATGCCGAGAAAATGATAGAACAAATAGTAAATCTCCACGAAAGTAGAAGGATAAGAGAAATAAACGAGGAAAAACAAAAGTGATGAATATTAACAAGATGCAACAAATTTAAATATCTCGGAATGAAGATAACAACCGACAATGATAAGACCATAGAAGTTAAAATGAGATTAACATAAGCCAATAGAGCGCGTGCTTCGCTTAACAAAGTGCTGAGGGACAGGAAGATTGAGGAAAATGTTAGGATGATGCCCTACAAAACCCTCATAAGACCGATCGCTACATATGCCGTCGAAACCTGGCCCCTTACCCAAGCAAATTCGGAAAGATTAGGTGTCTTCGAAAGAAAGGTGCTAAGAAGAGAAGACGCTGGAATCATGAACTTTATGAAGAATATAAGTAAGTAGACGTAGAGACGTTTGGAAGTTTGGAAAACTAAGATGAAAATGGCATGTAAGTAAGGTGAAGAAGGAGGCAGTAGCAAGGAGAATCGAAGAACAAATCCGTGAAAAGAGAAGAAGAAGAGGACGCCCAAGAAAAATATAGGGGGACGCAGTTAAAGAAGATGCACGTAAAGGTTGGCGAAGGCATGGACTGTAGTGCCGCTGAGTAAGTAAGTAAATATTTTGAAACTTTTAAATTCGTATCCATACTTTTATTCGCCAGCTACGATTTAGAAGTTTATGAGCATCTTCAAATTTAAATATGAAGTTAGCAAAAGACTGAATAACACAAGAGAAGACTAGCATGGAAGTCTGAAATTCGTTTCGTTTTATAATGCATATTATGAGAATTCCGAAAATATACGAGGGTCATTCAATATATAAAAAGAAAAACTACCACAACTCTAATGTAATCTTGAAATAATATGGACAATTATCAGTTGCTAAAATAATAGATTTATTACTAAATATGTAACACAAATATTACCTAAAATAATAGAATTAAACAAGAGTCCATTTATCCCTCTTCTCTAATCTTAGTTTATTATCTTAATGTCACTTTATAGTTTAACTAACTAGATTATAAATGGCGCTAAATTTTAAATTTACATATGGTTTATTTAAACAAGGTAATAATTTAACTACTTTTCAACATTTATAGGTCCCACCGTTCTACTAACTTTTTTATTCCCAGCGGGAAAGAAATCTTTGTTTTGATGTTTCAGCCACATTTCCACAAATATTTTCACGTTATCGTTGTCCTCAATTTTTTTCCACATAATGTCGCCTTGAGCGGGCTAAATTAAAAACATCTGAAGGGGGCGAGATCAAGGCTATAAGGCGTATGCGGTAAAATCTCCCAATCTAGTTTTTTAATGGTTTCGAGAGTTAATTGCGCTCTGTGAGGACGAGTGTTATCCTGAAGCAAAAGCACCCCTTTTCTCTGTAAATCACATCGGTTCTTCACTATAGCGTGTATTACATTGTACTTTTTTTGTCTAGAAAACTTTGACAAGTTTGTAAACTAGATGAAACACTAAACTAGAAATTCAAATATGCCACCTCCCACTTTTAATGGCTGCCAAGTCACCGTTCTTTTTACGCAGACTCCGCTAAAGTCCAATTGCCAATTGCCAATTTAAAGAAAAAAAATTGTTTGCGGTTAAGTGTTTGTTTTGGTTAGTTTCACAGAATACATTTTAGCTTACGCTGGTTAGTATATTATTAAAGAAGGAAAAAAGGAACCGCAATAAAAAACTACAAAAATTTAGGTTATAAAAACTAACAAAATTGAAAACAAGTTGGATGTAGTTGGCAGCTCTGAAATTGGCTCCAATGCGCAAGTCTAGTACGAAAACTTGGACAGAAAATTGGTCCGTACCTAGTTTCAAAACTTGTATCAAACTTGAACAAGTTTCTGAATTACACTATCAAAGTTTTGACAAGTGAATCTAGTACAAGAACTTGTCAAAGTTTTCTAGACAAAAAAAGTACAATGTAATACAGCTTTATCACAGGCTTCACTTTATGTTGTAGCATATCGCTTCTAGCGCCCCAAAAGATTATAAGGATTATTTTACCCGCCGACGATTGTGTCTTTAATTATTTTCCTGGTTGGCGAACTGGGATGCTTCGACGCCATACTTTGCCGCTTTGATTCTGGTTCATAATAATGAATCCAAGTCCCGTTGCGCCGTTGCAGGTCACTAAAACCAAAAATTCATCTCCTTCACAAGAATCTTATAACTGAACGCTGTTCTTCAAAAGTGCATTTTTCGAGAGGACTTGCCATAATGAAATGACTTGCAGAACTAATGTAAACAAATAAAATCTGTTGCTCCACGGCCATTTGTGAATGTAATAATTCCGAAATCATTTTTAATAATAGAAAGTAAAAATTCTCACTCTCACTTATGTGTTTTGCATGTATTTTCATTCAACAACAACAAGTGGCAGAATGAATATTCCATAATTATGCTCAACGAAATACATAGATTGCCATGGATTTCAAAACTGTCAGTGTCAGATGTAAATATAAATATTAATACAATGTAATAATATAATTGTTTCAATAAATAACTTGATTTGTTCAGATTTAATTGTTTTTGATTCATACTTTCCGGTCGTGGAGAAAATACAGTCTGTTACTCGGTTAGAATGAAAATTCGATCTACTCGTGGTTCCTCACGCTCGCTAACGCTCGCGTTCGGAATCTTCCACTCGTATCGAATTTTCATTCTAACCTTGTTACAGAATATACTATTCTGCAATTGTTTAGTGATGACAAGTAATAAGCTAACATTTATATAATTCCACAATTTTCTCTTTAGATATTGAATGACCCTCGTAGTTTATTAGAGTAAAATTGCTTTTAAAGATAAAAGCATTTTATTATTATTTTTTGAAATTAATCTTAATTAAAAAACTGAACTCTGTAAGTTAATAAAATCCCTTTGTATATTATAAAAAAACTGTAGATACGCTACTGATTAAGGAATACAACGCAACTGATCGCGTATACATTACGACAAGCTTGTATAACATTTGCTCATTTCACTAAACGACCTTTGCTCCCGGTCGCCCTGTTTTTTGCAAACCGTAGCAGTAAAGAGACAGTTGTTATGGTGAAGGAATTAATTTACGTATTTTAAATAAAACTAAGCGAATCCAAAATCCAAACTAAGCAAAAAATCCAGTGAATAAAAAATATGCATTCTTTCAAATTTGTGACAGCGTTTAGAAATGGAATAGTAGCACAGAGGGCAAGTACAGTTCGAAGGATAGTTACTTCATCATCCCCTTTGCACAGTACTTTTAAAGTACAAGATGACAAAGATTTCCTAGAAAAGGTAGAAAACAGTAAGGAACCAGTGATTGTGGATTTCTTCGCTACGTAAGTACTGTAAATACAGTTTCAATTAGTCGGTCAAAAAATGTCGAGTAATGTTCATTGTGAAATATGTTGCAAATTGTTTACAGAATTTCTACATTAAATATGAAATATCACGTGTTAAATAGATGCTTATAAATCATAAACTTTAATACATTAATTTCTAATTGTATTACGAGGTGACAAGTAAATCAAGGTCAAGTCTACGAACTTGTCAGAATTATAATGTTTTATTAATTATTATAGATGGTGCGGACCATGCAAAGCTTTAGCACCCAGATTAGAGAACGTTGTAGCTAAACGACATGGTAAAATCACATTAGCAAAAGTTGATATCGATTCTTTCGGTGAAATAGCTGCTAAATATGAGGTATGTTAAATGATACGGCGTATGTTTTACAAGTTATTTAATTCATTTTATTGTGTAGGTTGGTACAATTCCTGCACTGGTTGTCTTTCGAAATGGTAAAATTGAGGATCGTCTCATTGGCTTACAAGACGAGGATAAACTAGGCATTTGGGTGGACAAAGTTTTAGACAAAAAATAAGCAATTAATTTTGAGATAGTAACTACTAAAAAATGAGCTTGTATATATTTAGGTAACTTATGGATTCGCTAAAAAAAATCAAGTTGTAAATTGTGTTTGATTTTTATTATTCATTATTACTTTCCTTATTAACACGTTCGCGGCCTTGTTGGCAACCTAGTGCTACATGCCGAAGATGCCGTGAGGCATAATACACACATTTGCTATTTATTTGTTATTGTTTGGCATTGGCGACTAGATTATTTGTTTGTGTCGGCATTCGGCAAATTCAGGCCAAGATGGGTGTCGCTTGAATCTAGTATGAGGAGTGGAAAGAGGATTATAATTACAATTCCAAAAAAAGAGGTTCTAGCAAAATGTGGAAACTGGCGTGGGATTAGTCTCCTAAGTGTAATAACAAAGATCTACAAAATTATACTAAATAGAATAATGGAAATTTGAGAAAAAGAACAAAACGGATTTCGAGCTGGCCGATCGTGTGTTGACAACATTAATGTCTTAAGAATTATTATAGAGTTTCAATCACCATTATACCTTTTATTTATTGATCACGAAAAAGCATTAGATTCCATTGATCTTGAATGCATTTGGATAGCCTTAAAAAACAGAGGACAACCTGAAAAACTAATACATCTGATAAAAATAGGATATACAGAGTAGATGTGCAGTTTTACATAAAGGGATATTAACAGAATTTTTCTCAGCAGAAACAGATGTAAGACAAGGATGTTTCGTGCTTCCATTACTATTTATTATTATAACGGATGATGTTATGAGAAACGCAATTAATGGAAATAGAAGAGGAATCACCTGGAACGTGACTGATACATTAGAAGGGTTAGAATACGCTGTATGATTTCACACAGTTTACAACAAATGACGGACAAATTGAATCGAGTAAGAGGGGACTGAAGTTAAATAAATAGAAGACAGAGCAAAATATAATTGAGTTACGGTGCTATGGGAAAATTATAGAAAGCATGTGCAGTTTTACTTATTTGGGTGCGGTAATAACTAGTGATGGTGGATCCTTGAAGGACATTGAACAGAGAATTAATAAAGTTAGAGGCGTGTTTTGCAATTTGAATAAAATCTGGAGGGCAAATAATGTAAAAATAAATACCAAATAAAAAGCTTTTAACAGTGTTCTTTAGGCTCTAGACTTTGTAACATTCAAAACGTATTTCATTGAATAAACTTATTTAAAATAAGAAGTTCTTTGATTAAAGTTTAAATTAATCATTACATTCCTTACTAATAAAATTAAAGTGTTAAATCCTAAATGATCATAACAGTAAAGCCGATGTTATTATATGAAGAATGCAATGCTGGGACCCCAATCACAATTGATGAGGTGAGGACTGCAACCAAAAGCATGAGAGATGGTAAGGCAACAGGATTAGACAATTTCTCAAAATCATGAATGATGAGTCATAAAATGGCTTACCTCCACGTTTAATAACGTTTATAACTGGTAAAATCCCGCTGGTTGAAGTCCACCTGTATAAACCTGCCGAAAAAATACGAAGATTACAGAATAGTTAGCCGCATGAGCCATCTGTTAAAAGTATTTTTGAAAATTATTCACAAATGAATAAAGAAGAGATGCGAGGCACATGTTTCTTGCACTCGGTTTGGATTTCAAGATGTGTTACATACAAAAGACGCTCTTTTCCTTGTTCAAGTTCTATGCCAGCGTTGCAGGGATGTTAATTGTGACATATATAGGCCTCAGCAATTAGAGTTAGACATGATAAACTACTGTCGATACTGAAATCAGTCAGTCTAGATAACAAAGATTTTAGGATTATAACTACTACAATCAAACAGCTGACAACAAAATAGATAATCAGTACCTACACAGAAGAGATTATAATAAAGCGAGGTGTATGCCAAGGATGTATACTATCCCATTTTACTTTTTAATATTTATTCTGAAGGAATAATTAAGATAGCACTGGAAGAAACTGATGAGGGAATCCTTGTGAATGAAGAATGTCTGAATAATATCAGATATCACCTGGACAACCTACTAGTTGATCAACAACAGTTAACAGCTATCTGAGCACAAACACAAATAACCAGTGGAACCACTCAGTTGAGATACAGCAGTTCATTGAGAAGGCCAGAACTGCATGCAGCAAGAAGAGGAACATCTTACTTACTTACGACATCACTAAAAATTAAAACTCATTTACTCCGATGCTATATGTTTTCAGACCTCCTTTACGGAATTGAATCTTGGACATTGACTGAGGCATGTATGAAAAGACTCTAGGCTTTAGAAATGTGCTACCTACTACCGGTGCATACTGAGAATTTCCTGAGTAGACCGAATTACCAACGCTAAGGTCTTATGCAGAATGGATAAAGTATGTGAATGAGTATCTCGGCCACATTATGAGGAATGAACAACACTACGGCCTGCAGCTTATTTTGCAAGGGAAAGTATATGGAAAAAGAGGCCCAGCAAGAAGAAGAATCTTATGGCTCCAGAACTTAAGGAAATGGTTCTCCCTGACCACTATAGGACTCTTCGGTGCAGCAGTTAATAAAGTTAAGTTAATGCTAGTCGCCAACGTGTGGAACGGATAGACACCACTACAAGAAGAAACTTTATCTCTTACAAATATAGACAAGGAGCATAGAAGAAGAAAGTGTTTTAAAATTCATTAATTTATAGTAGTAGTATAGTAATGCTTTTCAGAAATAAAAGTACTATCTTAAGCTTTGGTTTTAGTCGATCCTAAAAACATCAGGTACTACTAAGCATGCCACTCTTGGCGGTAAATCGTTAATTTAAAATTACCCCTAACACAATAACAGTACCTGCTTATCTTCAATCTTGTAAGATAGTCCTTTAACAAAATAATTTAAAACGCCAAACAAAACAATTCTCACCGCATCACAACTAACCAACGCAAAAACCAAATAAACAATGACGACATTTTCAGGTAAGACAATAGCCACTGATCGCTATTCAAATCGAATCTAAGTTGGTTTATGCGCCACCACCCACCCCCATGACCATGAGATTTTTCTACTTACTTTGGTTGAATTATTTGCATATAAAATGTTGGGAGTTTAAAATTATATTGGTACCACCTACTTGAAAGCGACTTAGGAGGCCTTAACCCTCCATGTTGTCGGCCATACTCCCTCGCGGAGTTTAAGTGCTGGGGGGTTATTCTTGAACCGGTGATATTTTATTTCGCATGCGTAATGCGGAAAAATTTCGCATTCCGCCTGCTTTGGTATTCTTGAACGAAAAATGGTCAAATATCGGGTGATATTTTTCCGCTTGGGTCAGGGCAGACGTAATTTGAAATATCGCTATCATGACGCGCACAGTTTTAAGTACTCTTTTATCACATAAATGTTATATTTGCACACAAAAAAGTGTATTTGGTACAGATTACTGTAATTTACGTTTTAAATTCAGAAAA
Organism: Melanotus villosus; assembly: GCA_963082815.1. Classification (NCBI taxonomy): domain Eukaryota; kingdom Metazoa; phylum Arthropoda; class Insecta; order Coleoptera; family Elateridae; genus Melanotus; species Melanotus villosus. Next base: position 12,278,566 of record OY720425.1, on the reverse strand, counting down.
CAATTAATAAAATTCTCATTAATTTGCTCCAAAAAATTAATTACGTCTTTAAGTGATAAGTTTGGCATTTTAATTTTGAAAATTGTAGTGTTTTTACCAAATTGTTATGGGGGCTGTACATAATATTGCAGAAGAAGCAGCTGTAGCACCACGTTTACGCAACAGACAAGCTGCATTCGAACTATCAGACCAACAATTTTTAAATTAATTTGATACATGTTATAAAAATAAATTAATTTTAAGCTTAGTGGCTTCTTTAGGATATTTCGTTTAACAAAGCCATTGGTTAGAGAACTTACAACAATGCTTGAGCCACATATTATGCCCGCTTATTGCTAACTAAGGTATGTTGTATCAATATAGTAAATAAAACAGCACTTAATCAAACCAAAATAACCGCAGGTTTTAACAGCTTTACAATTTTTTGGAAGCTGTAGTTACCAGTTAAGATATGGGAAGTAATTATAATTTAGCATTAAGGGTGGGTTTTAGTAGCACCTTTACGCGCTGAAAATTGTGTAATTTTAAAATAACGGTACGGTTAAATAATGACAGTTAAAAAGAAGGACGGGTATGTATTAAACTTTTTAGACCTTTCCTTCATACGCAACAAGGCCAGAACGACCAATTTTAATAATATAGTAATTAAATTATGGCCTATTATGTAAAACTTACAAAAAGGGACTTACGCAAGACATCCATCAACAATGTATTGATTTTTGCATGTCGCGAGGTGGGTTTCAATATTATCTTCCTATGCATGTATCGACCCTTTTGCAAATTTGTATAATTTTGGCGTAATCTTTATTTGACTTTAGAAAAAATTGCTCATATTTTTTAAAAACTGATTAAAGATAGGCAACCCAACGGGCAAGCCAACAGTCACCGACTCTGTTCATCATTTCCAATGTTTACAAAGAGGTTTAAGAGATTAAAAATCGGTATTCGCAAATACCTACTTATACTTAATTTTGAAATTTTGTTAGGTAGAAGCAATGCTAGAAGATCCAGTCCTTTCTTGGCTGTTTTTAAGTCAGGCAACCCAAAGTACTTAAAAACTAAAAATATTTTTACTAAAACCCACCCTTAATGACCGATTTCACCCACAATACTTATCACCAAAGCTTAGATAAGTAGTTCTTAAAATATAGTTCTTAAATTTGTGTTTGTCTCATCAAGCGAGTTAAGTCGCTACTTAGGCAAAGTCTAGTTCGATTTCTACCACTAAAGCGGCAAAGGGCTTTTACATTGGTTAGCATGTTCGAAATCGATAAACGGAAGTACCGCTTCATATAAATGGGGATATGACTGAAGAACTAATGTAACTTCACGTTATTATTATTATCATTATGATAATAACCTCACTTACAAGTTATGAATATACTCCAACTGGCCCTCGATAATTTCTAACAACATTAACACAGACTGTTTGGTGATATTTTTCCGCAGGTGAAATATTTCTCACCCTCAAATTTCACTCGAAATGCAAAACTGGTATTCCCGAATCTCGGGTGATAATTATAGGCTAGCAAGTGGAAATTCCGTTAGTCGAGGATTACTCCGTCCGTCGAAGGTCGTTCTTGACCAATCAGGGTTGCTTTCACGGCATAATCTGTTTCAATTTCGGTGACATATTAAGCGCTACTTAACCTATAAGTTCTGTCGCGTTCTGTCAGTAAAAAGAAGGGAAACTTCAAAAATGGTCAACGATTTATTATTTCTGCATCCAGACGATAATATTCTATTTCATCAAGTAATTATTGATATTATTTTTAATGGAATTCCACGAGTACCTATATATGTCAGGAGTGTCTATTTTAATACAATGCAATTTTCCAAAAAAATCGTAAAGCTGCTAAAACCTACGGTTATTTTGGTTTGATTAAGTGCTGTTTTATTTATTATATTGATACAACATAGCTTAGTTAGCAGATTTTCTATAAGCGGGCATAATATGTGGCTCAAGCATTGTTGTAATTCTCTAACCTATGGCTTTGTTAAACGAAATATCCTAAAGAACCCAATAAACTTAAAATTAATTTATTTTTATCATCATCATTCCTTTTGCTCCTGTAGAAGCGTAGGGCGTCTTTCGACGATTCTTCCGGGTTAGTGTTTCCACCTATATAGTATCAGAGTTGCCAGCTCTGTACTAATTCTCTTTAATTCCTTTTCTCATTGTTCGTCACTATTTATTTAACTTTTGCTGATTCACTACACTACACACAGTGATTCACACAGTTTTTTTCTATTCGGTTTTATCCTTTACTTTTACTTTCACTTCATTCCATTTTAGTCCTTTATCGGTGATTTCTTGCTGTGTCCTCTTCCTCCAAGTGGCTTTTGGCCTTCCCCTCCTTCTTTTCCCTCTAATATTGTATTCTAATGCTTGTTTTGTTATATCGTTATTCGTTTTCCAGAGCGTATGTCCTATCCAATTCCATTTTCTTCTTTTTATAGTTGTCTGTATCGGTTCTTGTCTCATTTTTTTCCATAGTTCTTCATTTGTGATTTTTTCTGGCCAGTATATACCTGGAATTCTTCGGAGGCATTTGTTTATGAATACTTGAAGTTGCTTTATATGTTTTTCGTTTACCGTCCAGGATTCTGCCCCGTATAGTAATACTGTCTTTACATTTGTGTTAAATAATCTGATTTTGGTTTTCATATGTATTTCTTTCGATTGCCAGATTTTTTTGAGGGTATTAAAGGCACCTTGAGCTTTATGTATTTTTTCTTTTATGTCCCTTTCGCTTCCTCCTTCTCTATCCATAATACATCCTATTCTTTTTTTTATGTCGTCCTTATCGGTTTGTTTCTTGTCTACATTTGTTCTATTTCCGTCTTTTCCTATTTCCATAATTTTGGTCTAATATAATTTATTTTTATAACATGTATCAAATTACTTTAAAAATTGTTGGTCTGATAGTTCGAATGCATCTTCTCTGTTGCGTAAACGTGGTGCTACAGCTGCTTCTTCTGCAATATTATGTACAGCCCCCATAACAATTTGGTCAAAACACTACAACTTTCAAAATTAAAAATACCAAACTTATCACTTAATGACGTAATTAATTTTTTAGGGCAAATTAATGGAAATTTTCATTGTTTTCTGAATTTAATATGTAAATTACAGTAATCTTTACCATATACATTTTTTTGTGTGTAAATATAACATTTATGTGATAAAAGGGTACTTAAAACTGTGCGCGTCATGATGGCGATATTTCAAATTACGCTTGCCCTGACCCAGGCGGAAAAATATCGCCAGATATTTGACCATTTTTCGTGAGAAATTTACGAACTCGCAGTTCAAGAATACCAAAGCAGGCGAAATGCGAAATTTTTCCGCATTACGCATGCGAAATAAAATATCACCGGATCAAGAATAACCTCCCGATCGCTCATTGCATTGACATATACTTGTCGTGGAATTCCATTAAAAATAATCTCAATAATTACTTGATGAAATAGAATATTATCGTCTGATGCAGAAATAATAAATCGTTGTCCAAGTGCATTTTTTGAAGTTCCACTACTGTTTACTGACAGAACGCGGCAACTTATAGGTTAAGTAGCGTTTTAAGTCACTGAAATTGCAACTTATATTTAGGATGTTTTTAGAGACATAAGTAAGACTTAAATTGACGGTGAGACCGCATAAGTATGTCTTAAGCTACTTAAGTCTTTCTTACATTTTAAGAACGCTCGCTGAGATCGGCCATAAGTCAACTTTCAATTAGTCGCTGTATTTATGAAGTATGCTGTGAAAGCTACCCTGATTGGTCAAGAACGACCTTCGACGGACGGAGTAATCCTCGACTAACGGAATTTCCACTTGCAAGCCTCTTATTATCACCCGAGATTCAGGAATACCAGTTTTGCATTTCGAGTGAAATTTGAGGGTGAGAAATATTTCACCTGCGGAAAAATATCCCCGGTTCAAGAATAACCCCCCTGTTATCTTTTATCTTTACCTTCACCTTTTCCTTGATACGTCAAAAATAAAAACCTAATTAATATTTATTTTAATCTTGTATAAAAAATGTACCTGTGTAGTAGTATAGTTTTCGTTATAGATGTTGACTTATTGACATTGCACGTCATATTTCTAAAGTTTATTAAATTATAAAAATGAGATGAATTATAATATTTAGTATTATATTGTGTTTACCAGTAAAAATGTCAGATTCCGAGGAAGAACCTAGTTATTTTGGCACACCGTTGGAACCTTACGATGAAGGTTTGTATTTATAGGTTATGTTTTTTTTAAACTTCAAAGTTAAATAATTTAAAACATTTTTATTTGTGTTTCGTTATGTATTTAAGCTATAACAAATACTACGGATAGATTAGCACTTTTGATTTTATTTACTCCAAATAGTCGATATAATTTTTTTATGAGTAATTAATAAACTCCTTCGCTGTTATTTTTATAGTTGCAACTGCTAAAGTCATTGCGTTAAGTTAATCTAAGCTAAAGTAATTAAATTTGTATCCCAGAGGTTTGAAAAATTATCTCACCACCATCGTGAATCTTGAATGATTGTAAAGCAGACTCTCACTTCACCCTTTAAAAAGTAATATTATATGATTGCTCAGTAGATAATTCATGCATTTTAACATATATCTCAAACTTAAAGTGTTGACAATCTCTTCTAAATATAAGTTTAACGGTAGTCAAAAATACACACAATTCAACTAACCAAATACTATAATTACAGATGCTTTCCCAAAGAAAAGACCGATAACGCTAGAAGAGCAAGTAGCAAAAGATGCTCAAGGACGACGTAGATTTCATGGTGCCTTCACGGGCGGGTTTTCGGCTGGATTTTTTAACACAGTTGGTTCGTTGGAAGGATGGACGCCTGCAGAATTTAAAAGTACACGAAGTGACAAGGCACAAAATAAACATCAAAAACCTGAAGATTTTATGGACGATGAAGATATGGGAGAATTTGGAATTGCACCGCAGATCGTCAGAGCTACCGATGATTATTCTACCAGCAAAAAACGAAAGAGAAAGGTATGTGAATTTTGTGTAGCAATTTGCACAGCTTTAGATAAGAATGAACACAAATAAATATGTTTTTAATTCAAAAAATTTATTGTTTCGAACAGAATTCATAAGTTTAGTCATAATATTACATACCTACTAAAAAAATTAAATGTCCACATGCTTAAAGATTTACAGAAGTTAGGCGATTAAATAAGACAAGAGTTGTTTCCGGTGATTTTTCTGAAAGCGCACCACTTTGAAATCTCTTGTTTGTAGTAGTTTGACCTATCTTGTAATGTATCGGAACAGCATCGTAAACCAGCCTTTTCTTCAGTGAATTCATGAAGTGTTTTGCAACAAAATGATTGGCACATATTCGCTTTTTACACAGTTGTTCTCTATTAAGTTCGTATAGTTGAGGGTTCCCACAGTTTTCCAACCACTTGTCACTTCTTTCCTTGTCCGATGGAAATTTGAATAAAGTTAATTGGCGATTGAATTTTCGACTTTGGTTGCACTTGAAGTACACACAGTATTCTGTAGGAAGAGCCATAACGTGGAAAACTTGTTAATAATTTCAAATTACAACTACAATTTTTCAAAGCACAAAAACACCAAATGAGCAACTTGATTCAACCTCTTTGAGAACTTCAAATGAACTAAAGTGCAGTTGTGCAGACCATAACTGAATTTCTAAAGCCTTTGTTTTGCTTTAGGGCTTATGCAGATTAGTAAGTACTTAGTAATGCATTAGATGGCCAATACCAGTTTAGGGTTTATGTTGAATGAATATTTCAAAGAAAGCCATTAAAGTGAAATTTTAATCTTTGTTTGCATGGCATTTAAATGTTTGTACTTGGAATTTTAAAGTTATAATCTGCTTTTGGTAGTAAATATGAGGTAATCTGGTCTCTACATAAACAAACAATTAATATAAGATGACAGTTGTTGAATTTAGACATAAAAAACTTTGTTATGCAGCCTGTGAGTAATCTGTAAAACTTTCAAAGGTTTGTTCTTCAAATACAAACTTAAAAATATCAGATTTTTCTTAAGGTAAATTATATCTCATGAAATAATTTAGTCAAAATACAGTATTCGCTTATTTTTTTAGTACATGTTCGAACATGATACAGTTAGAAACTTTATATTATCACAGTATAAACCTTACAGTAGTTTCACTTACCCTTAGCGCCTCTGTTCTCTGTGTATAATTTTGTATGTCGCGCATTTCAATGCGTATTGGCGCATGAACGGAAAAGAACGGAACTAACGCAGTTAACAGAGATGTATTACGTGATATAGGGCCGTACTCGAATATTTCGCAATGAAAATTATTAAAAAATTTTCATCCTAACATTCGCTTTTTGATGTTTTGAATTCCCAAACTTTCAAGGCTATATTAAAATTAGTTTTAAGGTTTACGCAACTTAAAAATCTAATTTTTATTTTGCCTTTTTGGTGGGTTTTTAGTGATTTTGCTTATTTAAATGATTTTTTCGTTTAAATGGCCTTCTTGTTGCCCTTTTCAGCGAATATAATTGTACCACTTGAATTTTTCCTTGGTTGCAGGATTCCTTTATAAAAATTTAATTAAGAAATCCCAAAAATTTTAAAAACTTGGCTACGATAAAGAAACTAGTTTTTAATTTTAAATCTCAATTCTCAACAACAGCCAAGTAGAATATAAATTTGAAAGGTTCCCTTGCTATCTGCTGAAATAGGCGTTAAACCTTAATCATTCTGGAAAAGTAAGTGAGAAGCTTAACACGGTGTTAGCAAGACATCCATCGCTAGCCAAACTGCGCAAAATTTCTGATATTCAAGAAGGAATATCCACATCACCCGAAGAAAATCTTTCAGTAGAACTATTCCCAGAACAGCTCAGTTGCCTAAAATATGCTCCTGTCACGTCATGTGGCATAGAAAGATAATGTTCAGATTATAAACAAATTCTTACTGACAAAACAACTAGTTTGAGTTCAGAAAATTTGGAAAAATTACTTGTAACTTGTAACTAAAATAGATTTAAGTAATATTTAACATATACTAGTATCGGGAAAGGGATTTTTTAAATAAAGCTTTTTTAAGTTCCATTAGTTTGTTTTTGCCTTTTTCAGCTAATTTTAGTGTTCACAATGCCTTTTTTTAAATATTTTTCTTGTCTTTTGCCTGCCTTTTTTGGTACTTTATTTTGCCATAATATTCAGTTGCTTAAAAAAAAATCTTTTAGAACAATAATTGTTTAAATTTGGTCAGATCAGCTAAATATTGCATACAATCGTTAAGTTAGGTATATATCATAATTGTTATTAGATAACATATAATACGTTATGAACATCAATAAACGCGAAATAGAACTCATAATTTTTGAACAAATGCACCACATGGTTAAAATAAATATAAATTTTATATATAAATTTTCCTTTTTATATAGTTTATAGTTATGCTATAATATTAAAAATTTTTTTAAAAAACACCCAATTTCTGTTGTTGCATAGATCGTATTTGTAACGAACATTTCATCAAAATTATAAGGCCTTCATTTTTAAGAAAGAAATCTCAGTTTAATGAGAAAGAATCAAAAAGAAACATTAAAATCGCCAAAGAAAGAGTTCATGTAGAACGTGCAAACCAGCGCATAAGAAGATTTGAAATTTTAAATACCCCATTACCCTGGAAACTGGTTCGGCATGCAGATGATATCTTTGTAGTATGTTGTGCAATGGTAAATTTAGAATCACCAATTTTAGCTGAAGATAAATTTTAACTTTTGCTTTAGTGTTAATTATTTTAGTTTTTAAAATTAACTTTTGTAATTATATGCACACAAATAAATTGTTATATTAAGTATTTCAAAGCTGTCATTTAGGTACTTTACTTTTCCTGTAAAAACAAACTTAAAACCACTACAAGTGCCATAAAAATAAAGGAAGAAAAATAATCAAAATGTTTTTTATTAAAGTAGACAATGTCGAACTTGCAAACCATATAAACAAAAGTCTTGCAGTTACAATTTTTAATTTTTGCTGTAACTTTTAATAGAATTTAACATTTGTAGGAAAATAACATTTTAATCCCTAATTAATAAACGTTTAACCCTTTCACTGCGTATGACACGGATTCGTGCCGCAATGGTTCTACACGCAGTGCGCGTGGCACGGATGCGTGACACCTACAAATTTGAATTCTATACACCAGCACAAAATCAGGGTGGCGTGAAGTGCTATGTTCATGCAGTAGCGTGTAGCCAAGACATCTGGGCATCTAAAAATTTTTGCCGTTTCGGATTTTTTCGTACGTGCGTGCGTATGGACGCTAGTGGGGCGGGTCGTCCGTATGGTCAGCTTCTGGGTAAGGATGCCTTTCTGGAATAGCAGTGAAAGGGTTAAACATAACTTTAACATATTTTATTTACTAGCTACTTTTACATAAAACAAGTAACATATTATCAAAATATTTATGTGTAACATTACATATTAAGTTTTTCGCAAATTCCATATCAATTGGAACTTCTAGTTTTAAGAAGCTATCCGATTTAGACGAATAAATGATTAAATCGCATATAGGAATATTTAATATAGCTAATCCCAGCTGAATATGTCCATAGTATGCATGTTTTTTCTTTAACTGAAAACCTTGTGCGGTCTTAACGATATAGCTACAAGAACTTAAACATGTATCGATATCTTGTTCTAACCCTACAAATTACACAAACTTAAAAAATTAAACATTAATTATTATATGTAGGGTTATCTACGAGCCCAACGTCAATGAAATTCGTACACCTCTATTTTTCGTTACACCTATACTTTTAGAATGCTAAAAAGCGACCCTTTACAACGATATTCTGAAAAATTTATATTTAGTGTAAAAGTTTGATTTCTTCCTTAAAAATAGGTGTTCTCATTTTGCTGAATTTTAATAATTGATAGGAATTATATTAAAATCAAACCTAGACATACAGTTCAATGAAATTCGTACACCTATTTTCCGAGTTCACTGAAATTCGTACACTTAGGGATTTAATTTAGTATTCATCTAATTGCTATGTTGTTAATTGTTATCGTGTTTGTTAACAACACGTATGTACAAGCCCGAAGTCTATGAAATACATATACCTGAAATTTTTTACCTTAAACATGAGAAATTTGTTAACAAAGGGCTATGCAAACAAATTTAAAAAAACGGATTTGCAACATATGAACTGAATTTATTGACTTTTAATTACATGAAGCTAAACATACTTATTGAGGCTTTTATTAAAAATTTGGTGGCCAAACAGAATATCAAATGTTTAATTATGGAGAGCAGATGTTAATACAGAAATTAGATGAAGGAAATTGAGATGGTCGGGGCATGCTCTGAGGAGAGCCAGGGATGCTCCAAGTCATGTTGCGTTGGAATGAAACCCACAAGGTGGGAGAGTCAGATGGGGCCCCCGCATTACATGGAAAAGGGCAGTAAAACAAGAATATGGAAAAACCATCAGACAGTTATGTGCAAATGCCCAACACAAGAAAGAGTGGAAACAGTTTGTAGTAAAATGTTATATGTAGATATGTAAATAGCCCCGAAGTAAAATATATTATTTTTTTGTAAATAACCCTAAGGCCCCAAAGGGGAATAATGGGATTTAATGATAATAATAATAAGCATACTTAGATGCTACGTAGTTAAGAAAACCCCATTATTTACAATATCTATGTATGTACATACTGGTATTGGGTGGCATCGCCTTTATTTGCAATGACTGTTCTTAGACGCTTGTTTATGCTTCCTATTAGTTCTTGGCACTGCTGTGCAATGATAGAATTTTAAATCGTGGTTATTTTTTCTTTAAGAAGAGTTTGCGTACTAAGACGATCTTTATGTAGAATCATTTTGATAATTACCTAACGGTTTTCAATGGGGTTCAAATCGGGACTAGATGACGGTCAGTCCAAAACATTGTGCTGTGATTTTGTAGCCACTGCAACTTAACCCATCTTGTTGAAAAATGATGTCTTCATCGGTATATAACTTTTTCATTGACCGTAGAACATGATTCTTAAGAATACTTTGATATTTTTCGGCAATAACAACATCGTCTAGAAAGTAAAGGTTACATTGGCACTCATGTAGCCCCATACCATTATTCCATCAGTGAATTTAACTGTTCACAGGGCGAAAGACTTCAAATTTATTGTGAATAACGCTACCGTGGTAAATACGTATCAACTGGATGAATACTAGACCAAACTCGTAAGTGTACGAATTTGATTGAACTCAAAAAATTGGTGTACGAATTTCACTGAACCGTATGTCTAAATTTAATTTATATTTATTGGTATCAGTTATTAAAATTCAGCAAAATAAGAATATCTATTTTTAAGATAAGAAATCGAAATTCTACGGTAAATATAAATTTTTTAAAATATCCTTGTAAAAAGCTGACTTTTAGCATTTTATAGGCATAGGTTTAGCGAAAAATACAGGTGTACGAATTTCATTGACGTTGGGCTCGTATATTTAAGCTGCATTATGGAAATAATGCAGAAGTATACGACTTTCGACGGAATACATAACTAAACTTTTCAAACCTGCATATGGACATTTTATTTCAATTAATTTAATTGGTTTTTCATTATCTAATGCAATACCATCAGGCGAAAATCCAAGCCATGGGAAAATCTTGCATACTATTCAACCAAAGTCTGTTATTACTTCATAGATTATGCTGGTCTTTTTGTATGCGTTTAAAGCATGTTTTTCATTTGAAATACCATGCCGAACATATTTATTGCTAAAGTATTTAGGAAAGAAAAGGTTCTTTGCTTTAGTTTCCCAGTTTAGTTTGGAATAGGTAAAAACAGAGTAGCATGTAGATCCTAAACAAATAATAATTTTTAGATAAATGATTCTGTAGTACAAGTTATAGTTGCATATTAGTACGAAATATTAAAAAAAAAAGTTAAAACCGTGCCTGTTATACGTAACTTCCTCATATCTTTCCACTCATCAGATTGCTGTTTAAATAATACAGCTTCTTCAATATTTACATCTCTGATAACTGATAACAGATTTGAACAGCAATTTTGTAAATTAAAATTCTCCGGCTGCAAATCTTCAGACAGTTTCAGTAAAAATTCTGATAAAGCTGCATTATTTAAAACAGACTTTATGTGGTCCGGAATCTCTGGCAAAATAGTACTAGGTGCTACTAAAACACTGTTTCGCCCTACACTAAAATAATTTTATAAATCTCATTAAAAGTAATTATGCTCCGTGACTGGAAATCTACTTATAATAAATTTACTTACATATGCTTACGCAAACTTGATGTGGTTGTAACTGTAACTAATTTATCAAAACATACACGACGTTGTTCATCGGACAGCAGACAAACAATTTTCCTTTACTTTCTTGTTTCTTGTAAACATTTGTAGGAAGCTACAAGAACTGGCAAATAGTTGTCTTTTACGTTGCTTTTAGTTTTGGTCCAGTAACATTCAACGTCTGTTGAAGAAAACCTTTCAAGAGCATTTATACTAGACCTAAAACAAATAAACAAAAACGATAGAGCAAAACTATAAAACAAAATGTGCTTAAGTAAAACATTTGTATTCTAATCAAAGTAATAAAAACTTATACAACCTGGCATAGTACAGCAAAATTGCAGCAACATGTTTACAAGTTCCAGAAAGTCCAGCTTTGCATGTGCAGACAAATTTTTGTATTTCTACTTTGCAATTATTAATACAAAGCTGTCCAGTAATTTGATGTGGATTATTATATATTCCACTTGTCTGCAAACATAACCCAACAATTTCAACTTTATTACAATTACTAATGTTTTTGCATCCACACAATAACACATGTTTTGCATTTAGCACTTGCTCCCCTTCAATTATACATCTGCTATCTGGTTTTGCTTGCAGCTAATTAAAAATTGCACTTAAGCTTAAAAACAATTCACGTGTTGCATCCATAATCTATAAAAAAAAAATAAAACGCCCTTTGAAATTATAGAAAAACAACGTAGAATTAATAATACTCACCCCTGAAACCACGCAGACGTTTTATTAACGAAAAATTGAAAAACTATTAAGCATGGTCCACACGCAACGATTTATCGTTCGATTTGCATGTGCAAGTAAATCGTTGCAGATAAATCGTTGCAAACTCAGTGCGTCCACATTATAACGACTCCTCGTATCGTAATTCGAAACGTCACTTGTCAATTTTTCCCCGCTGTGTTATAATCATGGAGGAAGTGTTATTATGGAGTATTTTGGCGGTTTGTTTAAATGTTAAAAGAAAAAGAGAAATCAGAAAACGTCTAAATATAACTCGACGTTCTAGATGGTCTAGATCATGGTTATTAAAACGACATTTATATTCTCATGTACATTTACTTAAAGAGTTGCGAGGTGAGCCCGAAGACTGGCGAAATTATTTAAGAATGGATACCGAAACATACAATTATTTATTAGAATTAGTGAGCCCACATATTGAAAAACAAAATACCTGTATGAGAAAGGCACTGTCGCCCCATGAAAGACTTACAGCGACATTAAGATTCCTAGCGACTGGCAGAAGTTATAAAGACTTAGAGTTTACAACAATTATATCTAAGCAAGCGCTAAGTGTACTCATTCCTGAAACTTGTAAAGTCATATACAAAGTCCTAAAAAAGGAATACTTAAAGGTAAGGAAAACAGCTTTTTATGTATATATTTTTTAAACGAATTTATTTATCAAATAATGTCTAAACATAAACATTTTCAGTAAAACATAAACATTTTTCTATTTATATTATATTTTTAAACATTTACGATACCCACTATTGATCAGCTTCAAAAGTGGTGTAATAGTCAAAAAGTGACGAATTTTCTTCCCCGGATTTGGAGCATTCGGTCGCTGTATTTTCATCTTGTTGATTTACTGGTGGAACTGGCTGCGACTGCTGGATATTTTGATATACAATATGTTGCTGTTGTGTTCTATGTATTTTAGATTGCTGTCCATTGTCTTGCTGATAGTGATAATAGTTACCTAAACGCTGTGGAGCAGGATAATAGAGCGCAGTAGGGTTTGGGGCTGTTACACGAAAAACTTTTGATGGGCCAAGACAACTCTGAGACTCTCCATCGTCAAGAACCTTAAAAGTTCTAGTTAATGATTGCATTTCCGCTTCAAATAAGACGTCATTAATTAGTTTTTGGGCAAACATATTTTGTTGTTTACTAACGCTTCGAAGTTTGTTAGCAACATGCTTGCCAAACACATCGAAAGGATCATCTGGTTTAAGGGAATTTAATTTTGTTCCTACTAACGACATCACCTCCATAGTTTTTTCATCATCTTTTGCTTGAGCCACCTTCCTTTTCCGAGTCGAAGACTGTGGACAAGTTGAACTTGACTCTCGCACATGACTTGAAACTGATGAGACTGGTGTTGCAAGCACTTCAAGGGCTTCAATATCACTTCCATCCTGACTTTGGTCTTGATCCTGACGTTGACTTTGATCTGCGTTATCCTGAAGCTGAACAAAAAACAATAAAAACATAATATCCAGCTTAAAAGTAATATTTTGTTTATAATTTATTTTTTAATTCTTTTTTTCAGTTTCCAAAAACTCAAGCCGATTGGATACAAATTGCGGGTGATTTTGAAAAGAAATGGCAATACCCCAACTGCTTGGGTGCTATTGATGGTAAGCACATCAGGATTATAGCGCCTAAAGGAAGTGGATCTTATTTTTACAACTATAAGAAAACACACAGCATCGTTCTCATGGCAATAGCTAATGCAAATTGTGAGTTTATGTATTGTGATGTTGGTACTAACGGCAGAGTCTCAGATGGCGGAGTCATTAATAATACGGCATTTTTTGAAAAACTTGAAAACAACAACTTAAACATTCCGGAACCCCGATATGTTTCAAATTCAAACCGAGCTCTTGAATACGTTTTTGTTGGCGACGAAGCCTTCTCAATGCGCAAAGATCTGTTAAAACCATATCGCCAGGAAGTATTGAATAAAGAGAGAAGAATTTTTAACTACCGTCTATCCAGAGCCCGACGTGTTGTTGAAAACACATTCGGAATTTTGGCGTCAAGATTTCGTATCTTCCATACAAGTATAAATTTACAATTGGACAACATTGATACTGTTGTTATGGCATGTTGCGCATTGCATAATCTTTTACGCAGAAGATCAGCAGACTCTTATACCCCACCCCAAAGTATGGATCGTGAAAACATTGAAGAAGGTTCAATAGAAACAGGCGATAGATGCAATCCAGATTTAATGCACGGCCTTCAACGTGGTACAAGAGGGCAAATATTTCAAACTGCTGTAGTCGTGAGAGACCAATTTAAAGAGTATTTTAACAACGAGGGGAGTGTGCCATGGCAGAATAAATTTGTAACTTAGATATAACATTTTTTTTAAATGCTAAAAATAATATTTTAAAGTAACGTTTTGGAAGTCCAATCATTTTTATTTACCTTTTGTGATATAATTTATGTTTAGGTGCTCGTAGGTTAATTATGAATATAGTACCTATATAAGTATTCTCATTATTTTTAATTTAACCAGTATTAACAATTAAATATTAAGTATTTAACCAATTTAGTAATTTAACCATAATATTTTTTTCGTTAGTAATTTAAAAAAATAAACGTATTGGATTCACAGCATATCTGTCTATTATGTATTGTGTTCTATACCTATACAGGGTGATTTGTGAGGAACCCCCCATATTTGGATAATGTGTTCAGGGAACTAAAAGAAACAAAAAAAGTATAATAAACATATGGTCAAATTTCAACCGTTACTGAGATATTGTGAAAATGGTTTTTTGTTCCTTTTAGTTCCCTGAACACATTATCAAAATGTGGGGGGTTCCTCACAAATCACCCTGTATGTACCTAGTAATTTTTCTTACCTCTTCTGTTTCTTCCGTAAGGGCATCATCACTTGCATCCATCATTGAATTTTTTGATTTTCTAGGTATTTCTTGATCATACAGGAAAGACAGCAAGTCAAAATACCATAACGTTGGCTTATAAATGTCATCCTCTCCTGCTCCGGAATGAATTGACTTGTTGACTTTTAACAATTCCTTCCTGTAAACCGTTCGAAGAGAATTTATTTTTTTTACAACGGTTTCTTTGTTTGCCACCTTGTCCACTTCTTTATACTTTTCAAGTAGAACTTCATAAGCTTGCCTTTTTTTGTCACGATCACTGTACTCTCTTGATTTGATATGCCATAGGCATGGAAAACTTTTATACAAATCCAGAAATTCGATAAGAAAATCA
Organism: Melanotus villosus; assembly: GCA_963082815.1. Lineage (NCBI taxonomy): Eukaryota > Metazoa > Arthropoda > Insecta > Coleoptera > Elateridae > Melanotus > Melanotus villosus. Next base: position 12,263,257 of record OY720425.1, on the reverse strand, counting down.
TGTGAAATACTCGACATGTTTTTTAACAACTGTAGTAGACTTTACCAGAGTACGGCTAGTATATGCCACCCAGGGTTGTCAGATATTTTTTCACTGATGTAGCCAACTTTATAGTGCAAATAGGCCAAAGTAGCCGACTTTGCACAATTTCAAATTTTTGGCGGGAAATTTTAGTAAGTTTCTTTAAGTACACAAAAATAAGTCTCCATTTCTCGAAAATATATATATTTTTTAAAAGGATACAAAATAAGTAAATAAAATAATTTTTTTTTTTTTTTATACAGGGTGTCTCAGACATGACTCCCCAGGTCTATAACTTTGTTATTTTTAAAAATAACTATAATAAACTATATATATTCGTAAATGGGAGCAAATTCTCTATAAGATGGGGAAAGAAAATGTTAGAAAATCTGTACTCCTATTATGACAGCGATATTCAACTTTTTTTTTTCAGATTGCACACTATGCTTTTTTCCGGTAATTCTGTTAGTACTTTTTATTCTCTTTATAACCATGTAAACCAATATTGGTCTTACATAAGAAAATTCTCCAACAAAATACGATTGAAAGTTGAAGTCTAGGTTTGCCATGGAAACAACTGATTGTTGTAATTTGTACTCGTCGGCGATAAAAACAATAGCGGATACCTTTCTGCATACAACCTTGCTGCTCGTCTTGCATTCCTCTCGCATAAACCATAAGTAAGGATCATATCAAGCTTTTCAGAATTAGTGTAATTCCTTTCTAATACTACTATGATTTTAAACAAGGACATACAAATACAGAAAGAGCACGTGTCATTCTTTACAACGTAAATTGCAATTGTTTTACAGCTATACGCTATTGTTTTCATCGCCGACGAGTACAAATTACAACAATCAGTTGTTTCCATGGCAAACCTAGACCTCAACCTTCAATCGTATTTTTTTCGAGAATTTTCTTATGTAAGACCCATATAGGTTTACATGGTTATAAAGAGAATAAAGAGTACCATCAGAATGACCGAAAAAAATCATAGTGTGCAATTTGAAAAAAAAAAGTTGAATATCGCTGCCATAATATGAGTACAGAATTTCTAACATTTTCTTTCCCCATCTTATAGAGAATTTGCTCACATTTACGAATATATATAGTTTATTATAGTTATTTTTAAAAATAACAAAGTTATAGACCTGGGGAGTCATGTCTGAGACACCCTGTATATTAAGTATAGTCAGTTCAGCGATATATTCGCTATGCATGACTCATATTACAATAAGAACATATTGTGGACATATGAACTAGTGGATTAAAATGCCTAACTAAAACCTTGTCTTTCGCTTGCAGTCATTGCACTAATCACTATTATCACTGGTTGAACTTAGATATAGATCTTGCGGAAGCTTCCTTTTGAGTCGGTGATGAATGTTCCTAGAGCCGGTTGCATATTGTAGGGCACTTTTGCATCGAGAGATGTTAGCAAAATATCTTCTTTTATCATATAATGTTGCAAAAGGAAAAAGCACGTGTGCAACAACACAAACACTATCAATATAACCACACAACAGAATAGCAAAGACAAGAACCAGAATAGAATCACACATCACATATAACACAATAATTTACAGTTCAACAATTAAATTATTGAATTAAATGCAATCTTGTTCAAACATTAATGGTCGGTAGGTAATTATACTGTTTATGAGGCAGCTAAAAACTGAACAAATCTCGATCGAGCGTCCACACGATACGACTTGCATGCGCAAATCTCCAAAATCTATGCTATTTTGCTCAAACTTTCAAGTCCGACTTTCGATTTTGCGCAGTTCTAAAATTTGTTCAAATGTGCTGTCCACACGTAACGATTCATCTGCAACGATTTACTTGCACATGCAAATCGAACGATAAATCGTTGCGTGTGGACCATGCTTTAAAGCCTAACTAAACTTTTCACTTGAAACGCATGCACTATCGTTGACACTATACGCGTTTGCGAAGTCGACCGCAGCGCCTCTATCGGTACTTTTAGTGCTCTATAAGCTTAAAGAAACAAACTGGATAAATATGGAGAAGCGGCGCTTTTTTCATACTGCTCTTTTCTATCACAAAGTTATTTTATTTATTTAAATTATTTAAATCACCTGCATATCTTTATAACAAAATTTCTTTTTGAACAGATATTCATAACCTTAATCTTCGTCACAGGGATCTGTTAAATATCCCCTTACGTCATTTGGAACTTTTCAAGAGATGTTTCACTTACACCATTTCGGACATATACAATGCGCTACCAGCCACACTTAGACAGAAAGAAACTTCCTTGAGAACCTTTAGAAATGACTTATTTTACTAGATTATTCTACAAAATTAAATCAGTTCTCCCTCCATTCATTATAATGTTCCATGCTGCAACCCAATAATTCATTAAGATTAAATTTTTTTTTTTCAGTATTTTCTAAACTATTGAATCATTTTGTTTATTTTTACTATACCCCATTTTTCAAGTTATTTAGATATAAGTATGTTATTTTGTTTTTAATGTAGCAATCCATTTTTAATAACCTTCTGCTATTTATATTTATATTTATTATACGTACGGTGGTGGGTAGAGCAGGGGTTTCCTTATTTGGAAACCATCTGATCACCATCGTTTTTCCTTTTCCATGTACTTAAAATAATCTAAATTGTACTTTTTATTTATTATGGAACTTTTTGGGAAATGAAAAAGTATTATTATTATTATTAAAGATGTACTAAAAAAATAAGCGAATACTATATTTTGACTAAATTATTTCATGAGATATACCTAATTTACTTGAAAATGAAATGAAAATGGCTCCTAAAACTTGGAGATGTTTTCAACACATTTATACAAAACTTGGAAATACAGCTTTCTTGATAATACGGCAGTATTTTTGATTACTTGTATCCTTTTGTATGATAGAATTGTACCCGTATGGGTATCACCATAAGGCAACGAGAGGAAAAATATTTGTAGTTTGCAGATTTCCAAATGAAGGAACAATATAAAATTACTAAAAGCTTATTCGTGGCACGATTAAAGATTTCTTGTAGGAGTTAAAGTCCCTTGGGCTCAGCGGGTAGTTCTAAATGAGCATGGCAGTCAACGTGCCACCCAGCAAGCTCAGATTTCACCAATTGGTGCAGCACTGTCTGTTAAGTTCATACAATAATCTTATCTAACAGGAGCGAGAGGATGAAGAAGAAGAAGAAGAACAGGATTCAAATTCTGATGCTGAGTTGTCATTGAACGGGTTACGAATCTACCACACCATACCAGACCTCCCAAATAAAATCTTTCTCTGTACTAAACAGATTATAACCTCCGCAATTTACTAATCTTTGTTGTTTAATTTCAGGTATTTTCGGATGGACCAATACCAGGAGAACCAGTTCTAGAAACACTTCTGCAAGCAGGAAACGAAACCGTTGGTTATTTCCTCATAAAAAACATGAACCATAAACATAGATCAAAAAATGAAAAATCCGGTCCGAAAGTCTACGGTTGTGTAATGCCCAAAGATTTACCGACGGACGAACCTGAGGAATATTCCGAATACCAATTACATGAAATTTACAAGCAGTATTTAGCATCGCCTAAGGGTAACACCTGCGGACTAGGTTATGTTGGATTGGACAAAACACACATCGCCCTGTTTAAACCGACAAGTTTAAAAGTACGCGAACGAAACAACAAAAAGTTATCAATTTCCGGCCAAGCTTTCGGTGTTGGTGCTTTCGAAGATGATGACGAGGATATTTATGTTAAAGACGATATGAGCAGGTACGATTTTGAATTAACTTCCGAATCGGCTAATCAAAAGAAGGATTCGTCGCAGAAGAAGGAAAAAGCCGTTTTTGATATTTTCATTGCATCCAAAAATAAGTTAACCACTATTGAAAAGTTCCCTCCACCAGTTATTCCCAGCAGTTTCACTGGAAAATATAATGTTAAGAAATCACGGTTTGAACCGCTACCGGAACAAAACAGAGTTCCAGAAAGAAAAAGTATGGACGCACAAACTAGGGCAAAGTATTTGGGCGAGGATTACGAAGAAAAAACTTACACACCTTCGAATCAACAACATAAGCAGACGACGGTAGCCAAATCGAATGAAAGTCAAACTAAACAACCGACAGAAGTAAAAACTGGCGAAAACCAAAATGAAGGTGCAAACAATACACCTTCGACCAGTTGGCTGAACTTCGATCGGTTTGTCTCTGCGCAACAAGATGACGATCCTACAAATATGTTAGAAGCCGTAAAACCCACAGAAATGACTCATGGTACGAAGGAAATGCACGCTGCTGTGCAGATGAAAATGTTCGGTCCGTTAACTCGAGTTACGTTATCATGGCAGCCCAATTCTTTCCTGTGCAGGAGGTTCAACGTGCCTGAGCCCCGTCTTGAGTAAGTTTTAAAGTTATTTAAGTTGGCTAATTTTGATTCCCTTTTTTTATTTTAATTACATAGACTACCACCTTGATGGTTACATTAGGATTTAAACGTGTTACAAAGCAGATTCTTTAACTCTTAAGTGCGTCACCGAAGTCTGCTGATTTTCTACTTTGGTTGTTTATTTGTAATTAGTTAATGCATTGATTGAAACTACATTGGTTTCACCTACACCTATTTACAAAGAATTCCAAGCAGCTGAGACTTAAATCTATTTACTCAACTTTTTTTGTCGGTAGATGATACTCCCATAGGTTTACTTTAAAAGATGATCACAGCAAATCTGTTCTATTTAGCCGTCTTATAGGTAGGTAATCATTAGCCAGCTATTGTACTAGTTCGTAACTGTGTCCAATGAGCTTTTGGTGATAATTCCTAGCGCATCTTTTGATGTTGTCATCTATGAATAGAATACCGAGGCCTTCGTGTGTAGTTTGATTGGTGACATACCAAGATGCGTCCACTAGTGCACGCAGTGTCTTACATAGGAATTGTTGCAGTGTTTTTAGTCTTGTTGGCAAGGCACATCCCTAGAATTATATACCGTTTATTGCTGAATGACAATTTGAACTTCCTACCAAGGAGCCAGTACTTACGTGATGGCCTTTGCATCCTTGTTCAGGCAAAAGGCCTCCTCCATTCTTTTCCAAGCCTTCTGATCTTTTGCATCTTGTTTCCAGTTTCTTCCTGCAAAGTTAACAATCTCTTCTAGCCAACGTCTTTCCAGTCTGCTCGTTCCTTTCAGCCAATGGGGATCAAATAGTAGCCTGAAATGCCCAGCGTTCTACTGGTAGCCGCATAAGATGACCTGCCCAGTTCCATTTTTGTTTTTTACATCTGGTTATCATGTCCTCCAAAGCTGTTCTTTTTCGGATTTCTTCCAGCCTTATTTTATCTTGGCATAAAACGTTCCATTTTTGTTTGTGTCACGCTTAATTTCTGGTAAGACTGTTTCGGCACCTTAAGTAAGTGGAGGGCAAACGCACTCTTTTTTAAGCTTGTTTTGCCCTCACTTTTTAAAATCTTGATGAGTTGTTGCCCAAATATCAAAATACTTATTTTCGTCACCAGTGTCAAGAAGGTACTGTATTGATTAGTGGAGATGCTGTACCTGGGAAGGCAATAAATAGTTGAGGTAACAAAAGACCAAGAAAGTGTGTTAAGTTTAACGTAGGCTGTGGAGGTTGAGTTCAAAAGGAATTTTTGGTCGGTGGTGTCTGAGTCTTAAAAAAATGTATCGACTCTGATTCCGAGTCCATGTTTAAATTTTATAGCAATAAAAAGGTTGCCGATATAGACCCCTTTGGGAACCCTAATTTAAATTAAAGGAATTTTATTTTATATTAATTTTTTACTTTGTTTTCGTATTTCATTTATTTTAAATAGAAAATGCTAGAATGGCAATTTAATTCATTAAATCTTAGTATTTTTGTTTTGAGTAGACTCATTTGAATTTTGCCTTCAATTTTGAATCATTTTTTATATTTTTCTTTAATAAAAAGCCTTAGTAGGTATTTAAGTTTTTTGTTAGAGTCGGAGTCGGAACTACTAAAATTATCAGGAGTCGGAGTCGAAGTTTTTTTACTGACTACAGCCGTGATTTTAATAATTGTTGCCTAGATTTGTTCAGTTTGTTATTTATCTGACTCATTGTATGGAATGGAATTTTTGATAATCACCGAGGCTCCCACATGGGTTGTGCCATCTGGATGAGTTGCAGTGCCGTATCTAGGCAATTTTGCGCCCTGGGCAAACTTGATTCCTTGTAGGATTATCTGAAAAAACATGTACGAAAAAATATTTACTTCATAAAAACATTCCATAACAAAAAATATATTCTATAAAATAAATAATAAAAGGAACAAAAACGTAAAAAAATAATTCTAAACATTTATAACATGGAACATAGATACCTACTAAATAACCACCAAAGCGAACCGCAATGTCAACGAACAACGCCGGTAAACCCGAAACCTTTACTTTGTGCCGTGTTGCCAACCCTACCGAAATTTCGGGAGATCTACCGATTTTGTCTTGAATCTACCGATCTACCGATTTTTAACTCATTTCTACCGATTTTTTTTAAGTTTATTAAATAACCATAAAAAATTCTGTCTTGCTTATCTTGACATCACAAATTGCACCTGACTCGGAACAAAATTTTGTTTATCAAAATATGTACATTGTTTTAAGATTCAACTAAGTGCCAATTACACAAACACTTTTTCGTAATGATGTCGAATATTAATAAAGTCTATCTTTCAGCGTTGGCAAGTTTAAGAAGTCAGCAAATTTTAAATTTATCTTTTTAATGAATTCTAATTTAATAACTATTATATAGAGCAAACCCATTATAGGGATTTCAGTGTTAATTTGTCAAAGTACAATATTATTATTGTCTCCCCTAATCATTTTTGAGCTAAACTCTGGTTATATTCCGATAGAGAAAAAATTCTGTATGCATTTGTATTATTGTTTATAAAGTTTTGTCATCCGGGACCGGAATAATAAGAAAACTATTAATGCTATTTTGCAAAGATCACTAATACCATGGAATTACGAAAACAAGTGTGTATTATTATATTCTGTGCTATTAATATTGGCTGGCTATGGTGACAAAATTGACAATTAGGATATACCTGGTGTCCACGATAAGACGCAACATAGGGAAACGTCAATGTATTTTTTTAGAAAAGATCTGGGTTACTTCCGGATTATGTAGGAATTCAGTACTCAACCTGCGTAATTGGGCTTGCTTGATGCTAGAATGAGATAGAAATAGCGCCGGCATCTGTTATCGCGGCACACAACTATTGTTTAGTTTTTATATCTGTCAATTTTGACAACAGCAAAACATCAAATTATTAAACTTGTTAGATTTATCAGTTACTCAAAAATCTACATTTACAAATATTAGTATGCTGAAAAAGTGCTAATTATTAAGATTTATATATATAGACCCGAACCCTTTAAACATTTAATATACTTGTTTAACCCCACTATTTAATTTCACAATCATAAAAACTAATCTTTTTAGGGCTACAAACTACAAATAGTAAAAAAGAATTTCTGATATTGATTACTTACTGCAATGAAGCACAATTAGAGATACTAAATATAATTTAAATATAATATTACCTCTGTATTTACTAAAATCACTACGTATAACCCCTTTATTGCCAAGTTTTTCTTCCACAACAATCCTCTGTACTTCACCAAATTATACATTTTTCTCTATGTGAGCAATTTCACACCAATCTACATGAACCATTAAGATTTGTAAGTTAATACGTACGACAGATTTTAGTACAACTGACTGCACAAATTCTTATTTCAATATTTTCATTACATCTTAAGTTCATTTGGTGTCTAATTGATGACTATTTGCTCTTTTTCGGTAGGGTTCAATGCCATTGCATGTTTTTAGTGATAGAAACTCGACAATAATGAACATTATTTGCTGGTAATCTGAAATACTGTAAACATAACCTCACATTTTAATAGAATTTACTTACGTTTTCTTTACGTATAGTGTCGTAATAAAGCCAACTCAGTTTAAAATATGCAAAATGCGATCTAAAAAATACCCATTTTGCGTATTTTTATTGTAAACAAAAGTTGTAAGTCCTCCCAAAATTAGCAGACATAAAAAATAAACAATTAAATAATCGCATAACGCGCAAATAAACTCCTGCGTTATTTCTATCTCTTTCTAGCAATAAGCAAGTTCAATCACCCACGTTGAACGCTGAATCCGTACACATTTCTAAGGTTACCCGGATCCTTTCTAAAAAAAAATACATTGCTGTTTCCCTAAGTTGTGTCTTGCGGTGGACACCCGGTATATTTTTTCCCTTTTCAACCAGTTTATTGATATTTTCTCTTTGACATCTCGTAAATATTATAAAAAAGTAAGTAATATTTAGGTTGTGCATGTCTATGGTGCATGTCACCCAAACGCCAACGTATCAGACTTAAATACATTTTTTAGTTGTTTATCCTTGAATTTTATAAAAACGTAAATAATCATTACAGAACTTGGTAAAAACTTAAATTTTTCTCAGCTTTAATTTGCCTCCCGAAAATCTTCGAAATATACCGAAAAATCGAAGAGAAAGCTACCGAAACCAGAAAATATTAGATGGCAACACTGCTTTGTGCTCAGTTTGCGTCTTATAGTAGTAGAGGAAAGAGTCTGAATTTGCGCCCCCTCTGAGTTTGCGCCCTGGGCAGGTGCCCCTATGGCCCTGCCCTAGATACGACACTGATGAGTTGTACTGTAGGTAGTATAATGGGGTATTTTAAACCTGATTCTTTCAGTGAAATATGTTTCATATCAATTTTATTTAAGTACAGAAAAGCAATTAATTCCAAGTTTATGGTTTAAGAGACATGTTGCAATTCATAATATTTATGTGAGACTTACTAATTACAGTTGACAGTAGGTTGAGCATAATATTATTTTGATTCATCAGTTGGGCAAATATGTTTTTAAATTCGGTGAGGAAAGTGGTTAATTGTTCCCCCAAGTTAATTTGTTGCTCGTTGGAACGTGCTTGTATAATTTGAGCGTATTGGTTTATTTTTTTGTGATGGCATATTGTTGAAATTTGGAAAAGTTCGGGTGGACAGTCGTGGTTGCAATTAATCTTTGAATTGATATAGTTTTATTGTTTGTTGTTTCTTCATCATTCTCATAATCCGACCTCTTCTACCTCACGCTGTAGAGGTATTGGCATTGAGTTTTCTCCGTTCCTTCCGGTTTTGTGCTAGAGTTATAACTTTTTGTCAGTTCAAGTTTCTCTTCTGCAATACTTTCCCGATTTCGTTATTCCATGTCTTAATGGGTCTTCCTCTCTTGCGCTTTTTGTCACTGCCCACTATACATATCTGTTTAACCTTCTGGTCCTCGCCCATTCGCGACAAATGGTTGACCCACATCAGTTTTTCGTAACTTCCATCACTGCCGTAAGGTCTCGCTCGCCCGTATTTTGCTTCTGCCCCTGTCATTTAAAGTCCAAGTTTCGCATTCATACATTAAAATGGGTATGTAAACACTGTTAAAAATACGGATCTTAGTGTCCTTGTTTATCTCCTTCTTCCGGATGAAGATTTTATTCAATGCATGATACATTTTAGTAGTACTTGATATACGGTTATCTAGTTCAGGATCTAATTCTCCTTGTGCATTCAAAACCGAGTTGAAATATTTAAAGTTTTCACTTTGTGTAATAGTCTTATTGTCGAAATCGATGTAACCCAGTTTTTACTGTCGATACGATTTCAGTTTTATCAACATTAATGTTCATGTCTGAAACCCTCATTTCACACCTTGATATTACTTTATAGAATTCCCTCAGAGGCTGCCATAATCACTAAATCATCTGCATATATCAATTCGGACACGTAAACAGGTTGCAAGTTACTTATGCCCACTCTCATTTTCTTACATTTAAATCGATACTCCATCAACAAAATAAACGACAGTGGGCTTAAAGCATTATCTTGTCAAACCCCCATCCTCGTTGTAAATTCTTGTGATAGCTGGTTATACGTTCTTATTTTATTCCTAGTACGTTTATATATGCTTTTAATAGCACAGAGTAATTTACAACCTACACCTCTTTTTTCTAGTATCTCCCAAATTTTGTCCCTAGGGGCAGTGTCAAACACCCTCTGCAGATCAACAAAGCACACGAGCAAGCTATCATTATACTGTAATGACTTTTCTGTTAATTGCCTCACTGAGAAAATTAGGAGCATTTCTTAAAGTCTCCTTTTTTAAATAGCGGTAGCACGGTGGCCAAGGACGAATCCCTAAGTATGCATCCTTTTATCCAGGCAATGATTATTATTCTGTGCAATAAATGTAGCGCCGCTTTTACGTTGTTACAGCCTGTGGCTTTTCCATTTTTTAACTTGTGGATTGCTTCACTCGACTTTTCCAAGGGGATCTAGATTGCTGTTGAAAAGTCTCTGCCTCCTGGTTTCCTTGTTTATCAAGCACTCTTGTTTCTTCATCCGCATTCAGGATTTCTGCAAAATATTGCCTCCATCCCTCGATACTAATAAATTACCATCTGAGTCTTCAGTACATTTTATTTTGTCCGTTTTTCTCTTCTTACATTCTTTAATGTTTTATACAGTAATTTAACGTTACCTCTGCTATCCCTTTCCATTTTTTGACTAAGCTCTTCCCATTGTTTCTTTTTACCTTCTTTAACTGCATCCTTAATTTTAGCTCTCTGTTCTTTATATTTTATATAATTACTTTCTGTCTTATTGCCCAAATATATCTGCTATAATTTTTTCTTGCTCTTTATTTCCCTTTTAATGTCGTTATACCACCTAGATGTTCTTTTATTTCTTCTACTTTCCATTACTCTACAAACTTCCTCTGCTGTACTGCAAATTGTTCGTTTGAGTATCATCCAAAGGGCTTGTACTTCTTTCTCTTCTTTCCGTTGCGTATTTTCCAGTTTTTTGTTTAATCTCCTACAGTATTCAGTTCTGATTTCTTTTTGTTGTAATTTATGAATCCTGAAACTCCTTTGTTTCTATATCTTCTTCTTCTTCCTGTGGCACTACAGCCCTGGGTGGGCTTTGGCCTCTTCAACAATTCTTCTCCACTTTATGCTGTCGTTGATCGCCAGTTTCCAGTTCCTTTTCTTCATTGTTATAAGGTCTTGTACAACCATCTCTTTGCTGGTCTTCCAATTCTTCTTCCTTCCATGGGTTTCCATTCCATCATCTCATTGTTTGTCCATTCTACTTATATGACCTAACCATTGTATTCTTCTTGATTTTACACATCTAATTATATCTTCACCTCTAATTAATCTCTCTATTTCACTATTTGTTTTTATACGCCACGTACCGTCGCCATTGCGCGTAGTCCTGCACATTTTACGACATATTGTTCTTTCGAAGATTCTTAAGTTGTTAACGTCCCTTATTGTTAGGCACCATGTTTCGCATCCGCAAGTTACCACCATATTTTTAAATTATATGTTTTTACTTATTACTTTAGATTTCAGTAATTTATAGTTGGTTCGGAAACACCTGCTACCCAGTTGTATTCTATTTTGTATTTCTTCTGACATTTCGTCCTTCGATGCTATTGTTGATTCAAGATTTCTAAATTTTTTTACTACTTGATAGTTGCTATTGTTAATATTGTAACGAAGTGCTTTTTGCATTTATTGAGGGTTAGGGCCTCTTATGTTATTATATTTATTATGATGGTAGAGACTTATAGCCAACTTCATTACAAGTGTTTAGGCTTGGCTTTTGCAAGAGGTTATATTAAAATACAACATTATATAATTTAGTTACAAACATTATTTAATTGTTCAACAAACGTGATCCAAATATTTAACAAGTCTTAAGTCTGATTGACTTAATACGGTGTACAAAACATTATCATTAAGTTATAATAAACATTTACTTACGTGCAGAACTTCAAGAAGGCACACATCTTTGTAACAACCAACCCTTGGCTTAGGGCCAAGGGTAGGTCCTGTAAGGGCCTCTTGTCTGAATATTAATCAGGCATCGTAGTGAGACTCTATCAAGAGACTGAATTCTCTATGGCAGGTTTCCTATATTTATACTTCCAAGATGTGCTCTTTCTCTCTAACATTTAACATCTGCCTATGTTAGTACAAGGGTTCCATTCATTCTTACATTGTATGAATATAGGTCAGTTAGTATAAACTAATGCAACTTTGTATTACAATGTTATACTTGCGTAATGCAACCAGCTGTCCATCTGACTCATATTTATACAAGTGCATCTTTAGCTAGTAAACAATTTTAATGTTCCTTACTTTGTAATGATTGCGAAACTTGTTATATCAGACCACACCTAAATGCCAACTTATTTAATTCATTTCTTATGGCGATTGCTTTATTGTATTTATTAATTAACCCACTACCTTACAATATTTTTTATTCTTATATTGCTAATTCTGTTCTCCATATATTTGTTTTTGTTTATCTGTAGTCCTCTCCTTTTGGGCTCCAATATTTCTATTTTCTGTCAATACGGCTTCATTCCTTGAAATAATCACCATGTCGTCTGCATATGAACTTATTTGGATACTCTTGTTATTGATGTTTCCCTTAACTTCCATTTTATTAACTATTGCTTCTAAGCACAAGATAAACAATAATGCTGATAAGCTGACGTCTTGTCTCACTCCTTCATCAATTACAAATATTTCTGTTTTTTGTTCTTCTATTTCCACTGTTGCTTTCGATTGTTTTATTGTCATTTCTATCAGTCGGGTTAGTTTTTCTGGTATTCCTAATAACCTCAGATCCTCTATTAGTTTACTTCTATTGACAGAGTCAAATGCTCTCTGGAAATCAACAAATATCATACCAACTTGTATGTCGTATTCACGAGTTTTTTCCAATATTTGTCTAATTACATGAATGTTGTCGATTGTGGATCTATTTCTCCTAAAACCGTTCTGATGTTCTGTGATTATCTTCTCGATGTAGGGTTGTAGCCTGTGATTAATTAAACTGTTTAAAATTTTATAACAGGTATTCAGCATAGTTATTCCTCTATAATTAGTGCAAGCCGCCTTATCCCCTTTCTTGTGCACTGGTATTATTATTCCGACTTGCCATTCCTGTGGAATTTCTTCTTGACCCCATACTTCTATAATTAGTCTGTGCAGTCTTTTCTTCAGTTGTTCTCCTCCATTTTTAATTAATTCTATTGTTATATTGTCTGTTCCTGGCGATTTCCCATTTTTCATTTTTCTTATTATATCATCTATTTCCTGTTTCGTTGGGAGCACTTCTTCCTATTCTACTGTGTATATATTGTAAATTCAGACCTTTCTTCGTTTTTAATTTCCTCATTTTCCACCAACAGTTCTGTTGTTCTTATGTATATCTTTACACATGCTGTGTTCTTTGGGCGGAATTCTCCTGTTATATTATTTATCTCTTGGTAGAATTTTTTCTGGTTCTTTTGTCTTGCATGCTGTTCTATGTTTCTTACCATTTCTTTCTTTTTTAGTCTGCATGTTCTATTCGCCTCCCTGTTGTTTGTTATCATTTTTGGAACGTCCATAACAAACAAAAACAGTAATCTTTTGATTGTTTACTCTACTGTAATCTAGTCTTAATAATCTTTTTGATATGATTTTCCAATTAGTAATCTCGTTTAGAGCATCCTTGTGTATTATTACCGCTACACCTGCTTGTGCGTGTATATCTTCTTTCACTCTTCCATATATCAAACAGTGTCAATTTTTTAATGTCATACATCCTAACCCATTTTTCTTGGTTCCGGTCAGACCTAATAACTTCATGTTGGCTTTCTCAAATTCCTCAATTATTTCTTGTCCCTTACTGTTCAATCCCTGTATATTCGAAACTCCTATTTGCCATTTACTTGCTAACTTTGCATCCTTTGCTGTTTTTGAATCCCATATCATAAGGTACCTTATTCATTGCCATGTTCGTCCTTTTTTAGTCTCCATTTCGCTCATTTTTTGGCTGATTTGTGTGTAATTTCCGCTGAACTGGATCCCAATCATATCTTTCTCCTTCTATGATTAGTTTCCTGTAACCCTTGATCACATAACAATCAGATTCGCCAAGTTAATGTAAAATGTGGCAGGTAGTTTTATGATTACTTTGCATTCGGTTGTCAGGCGGCGCCACCATTGCACGAGCAGAAGCGACTCTAAAGTGCTTGGAATCAGCTGATTTGTATGATTCCAAGCACTTCAGGGTCGCGTCTGCTCGTGCAGTGATGGCGCTGCCTGGCAACCGAATGCAAACTAATCATAAAACTGCCTGCCAAATTTTACATTAACTTGGCGAATCTGATTGTTATGTGATCAGGGCTGAAACCTAGTTTAACATCTTAATCATTTTCTTGTTCTTCTTTCATAATTTTATACAGTTTGTCTTGTGTCTTTCTTTCTTCGTATGTCATGTCGTTATCAATACTGATTTTTGTGTCTCATAACACATTATTCTTTTCTTCTCTTCCCAAGAATTTATTTTCGCAATTATTATTTTCCTATCATCTCTTCCTTTTATAGCAAACATTTACAGTGATCTTCAGCTTGTCCCTTAATAGTTGTTCACCACCTTCTTTTATCATATTTTCCTCCACTTTTGCCCCCTTTGTCTTGTCCATGTTTCTCCATCTTGTTCTCTAAAATTCGGATTCTCTTTTCGAGGGTTTCTTTTTCAATATTCCACTCTCTGGTTTTCTTTTCCCATTTTCCTTGTTAAACTTTTCATTCAGTTTTGTAAATTTTTCTTTCGTCTCAATGTGCTTATTATTCATTTCTTTCTTGTATTTATTATATTCTTGTATGCTGAGCAGCTACTACATTGCTAGCTAGGACACATCAATTTTGGGTTGGAATGTTTGTTTGATCCAATAGTATATTTTAGCTGCTATCTTCGGTTTCTTCTTCCATATTTTCATTGTCAAATAATTGGATCATTTATTGGCAATATAGTATGCTGTACTGTATTATTGTAATAGCTATGGATAGGCGTGTTGGGTGTGAGAAAGGGTTGATTTGGCACTAGGTTGGGTTAAATTGATTTGGTGAGGTTTGCTGATTACTGTGAGATAATTGCTCTTGTAGATACTGTTAAATTTGTTACATAACCCAATAATGCGAATGAATATATCAGTGCACTTGATCTAAGGTTAGCACAACACGCACGGTTATTGTTATCTCAAAAACACTTTTTCGCACACTCTTCAAAATTCAAAACGACCAATCCTAATGAACATTTGAAAACCAATAATAATCTTACTATTATTTACATTACAGAGAATTAAACGCACAAAGAAACAAGAAAAGAACCAAAAACCTAATCTTCGAATATCAGAAGCATTCGGAAAACAATTCATTGTGCAAGCCGGGACTTTCCGTGCAAGCTGCGACTTCTTCAACAGAAATACAACCAAATACTAGCGAAGTTCAAGAAACCAATTCAACTCCAAGTGTAATAAAAGAAAGTATACCTGAAAGTAATGCAGACGAACAACTAGCATCAACAAGTAAAAGCGAGGAACTTCAGTCGAATACGGAAGAAACCAAAGAAGAAACGTCCAAGGAAAAAGTTTTCGATATGACCGAGCGAGTGGACGTTGCCAAAAATATGGATCTTTTCAAGGCTATATTTTTGAGTAGTAGCGAATCGGAATCCGAAGACGAAGCTGAAGGAAAGGACGAAGAAAAACAGAGAAAGGAACAAATGACTGCCAGTGTTTTATTCGAGCCTTTAGTTCCTAAAATAAAACCGACAAAGGAAGGTATTTTATCGAACATCAACTTTACCAAGTTCCGTTCGTCATCAAACCGGGAAGGTACTGGTGAGGAACGCAAGGACGAAGTGGATTCAAAAAGTGAAACAGTGATAGTGGATGACTGTTATGGCCCAAAGTTGCCTAACGCTGTATCGAGTGTTAAAACGGTGGTTGTAAACGATGCCGTTGCAAATAACGATAAGTGGGTGGAAAAGGGCAAACAAAAGAAACATAAGAAAAAACATAAAAAGGAAAAAAGCAGAGACAAACATAAAAAGAAACATAAGCATAAATCTAAGAGGTAGAAATATTTTAATTAAATGTCATTTTATGTTATTACTTATTTAATTTTCTTTGTAAATAAAATGCTGGTTTAAAAAAAATTGAATGATTGAAAACGAAAGCAGTTGAAGCTTAGGTTTTTAGTGTCATTGTGGGTTGTTCAGTTATATAAAATAATTGCTTGAAACATTGATTGAATTTACTGGTAATGGAGTGAATTAGAATGCAGGACTGACAAATAAGGATTGCCTCGTCCATTTAGAATACTTAGCGAGCGTGGAGGTAAGTTTTAATCAGAATTTTCATACATTGTTATATATCGCCAAACATAATATTATATAACTTACTTTTGACTAATCATTCGAGTTTAGGCGTTCAAAGAGTGCACACGCTAAAGTGAAAGTGCGCTGTGCTATCAAATTGTGAGCTTCGAACTGCTGACCTCAAGGTAGATTCTTTCTTTTTTTCTTTTACTCTCTTATACCTTTATATTTTTTATTTGGTAAAAGAAAAACGAAGAGCCAGGGCAAAATGGCAACGTATTCGCAATATAAATGGATATAAGTAATCAGCTCTTCAATAAATTAAAAGCCGCTTTAAGGAATGCACGAGATGAAACATTTCGTCATTATTTAACAAATCGAAAGACAATAACACCATTTGGAAGGCCACAAAACGTTTTAAGAGGCCACAAACACAAATACTACCATTACGTGCAGAACACGGTTCTTGATTCAAGATCCCAGCAAGAGAATATTTGCGAAACACTTAGCCCACTTCAGTTATCAACCCCAATAAGCAATTTCACACTCAGCGAACTTTGTGACGAGATGAAACTTCGAAAAGACTATAAAGCACCAGGGTACGACCTAATAACTGGGGAAATTCTCAAACAGTTACCAGAACGGCACAAGCCACCACAACCGAAGATAGCACAAATCATCTTAGTATTGTAACGAGACACGTCAGCGGTCAGTGGAAACACGTGAACGTATGATTCAACCGCCGACAAAAGTTTCCGGAGTTACCGCGACTATTCGATGACAAATCATCATTGGAGCGTTCTCGAGGCTACAGTTGATATAAAAGGCGCATTCCTTTGAGCGAACGGGCAGTCTACCAGGGAGGGTTCTACCAAAAGGTATCGTCGCGACCAAGTGCTCGTTTAATATAAATGTGCGCGGATTAAGTACGAATACATACGTGAATATAAATAAACTGTATAAATAAATTAATTAGTGTTGTGTTTTTAGTGTTTAAGTTGTTGTTTCGTGTTATTACGTTATTTAAATCTGTTAATAAATAACTCACATCACTGATCCGAGTTTTAAATAAACGTTTTAAAAACGTTCGGTATAGTATTAAAACCAGGTAAACCACCAACTGAAGTGCAACCATGCCACCCAATTAGTCTGCTACCAGTGGTATCTAAACTATTGGAAAAACCTTAGAATATAAAACTACAGGAGTGTATCGCTCTAATAGCTATACAAAAAGTGTGACGGAGGTCTGCTCATTTGTAGTCGTAGTTTTGAGGCTGACAGCTGACAAATAATATGGTTAGTTGTGCTGTTTGTGGTTTTTCTCCAACAAGGACAAATAAAATTTAGGAATAACTTTCCATAGGTAAGTATTTACCTTCATTTAATCATTTAATGCAACTACGTTTATTGCGAATAATATTTAAGAACAATTCGATGTTATAATTTCAATGTCAAACACAAACCTTCCTAGCAAGAGAAAGTTGAAGCGGCGAAGCACGCACCAAAAGCTCTATGAACAAGTAAGAGCTCCAGGCTTTGTTGGGTTTGCTTAACTTTTATCATAGTTTCCTATAGGACAAGGCAACTGTTGCAGAACCTTTACACCAACTGCTACACAAGGACAAGCCGTGGCAGTGGGCAAAGACCGAAGAACAAGCGTTTCAGAAGTTAAAGGAATGGCTGTTAGCCCACTAAGACGAAAAAAGACCACTGATACTTACTTGCGATGCTAGTCCATATGGAGTGGGCGTAGTGTTAGGTCAAATTATGGAAAATGGGGAGGAAGTTCCAGTAGCATTCCATAGCCGAACACTAACGAAAGCAGAAAGGAATTTTGCCTTGCTCGACAAAGAAGCGTTAGCTATCATTGTAGGAGTGAAGAAATGTCACGTTTACATGTATGGTCGCATTATAGAAATTAGAGCGGATCACAAATTGTTGGGGATCCTAGGGGAAAATAGATTAACTCCAGAAGTGCTGAGGTTAATCCTAAGTGCATATTCCTGGGAAACAAATTCAGCATGCCGATGTCCTGAGTAGGTTGCCGTTAGCGCCAGAAGAATTGATTGTTCCACAGGCTCATGATGTACTTATGCTGGAAGCAGTACCAGAACCAATGTTCACAGCAAAATACGTTGCCGCAGAAACAAGAAAAGACCCGGTGTTGTCCCTTGCCCTCAACTGGACGCAAAGGGGTTAGGCCAATAGGTCGCACTACATCCCAGTGGAACTAAAAATCTTCTGGAACCGAAAAAAGCAGCTGTCGGTATACTGAGACTGTCTTTTACTTGGAAGTAGAGTAGTAATTCCACCAAAGGGAAGGACTGAGGTATTAGAATTAGTGCATGCGGGACACCCAGGAGTAATACGCATGAAAGCGTTAGCCAGGTCATATGTCTGGTAGCCAAACCTGGATGCTCAAACCGAACAAACTGTTACAGATTGTAGGACCTGTCAGGAAAGCCGATTCATGCCACCGAAGGTGCCAGTACAGCCATGGGAATGGGCACGAACACCCTGGTCAAGGATCCACATCGATTTTGCAGGGCCAGTACTTTATCACTGTGGTGGATGCATTCTCCAAATGGCTAGAGGTTCGTCTGGTACCATCAACCTCTGCAGAAGCAGCTATCAAAGTCCTCAGGGAATTGTTTGCAACACATGGAACCCCCAATGTAGTGGTCAACGACAATGGAACTGCATTTACATCACAAGATTTTCAAGAATTTATGAAGCGCAATGAAATTAGGCATGCCAGAATTGCTCCTTATAATCCATCGGCCAACGGCCAAGCAGAAAGAATGGTACAATCCGCTAAGAAGAGGTTAAAGAAGTTATGTCAGGGAGACTGGCACTCAAAAGTCACACGATTTCTGCTTCAACAACACATAACTCCGCATCCCACAACGGGCCTAAGTCCAGCTGAAGTATTAATGGGGAGACGTCTAACCACGGCCCTGGACCGCTTACATCCAGACATGGTACAGGAAATGATTAAAAAGCAGGAGCAGAAGGTAAAACAGAAGCATCCTCGGAAGTTCACAGAGCAAGAGACCATATATGCCCGTAATTATGGAGCGAATGGGCCAAAATGGATTCCAGGAACCATTAGGGAAGCAGCTGGGCCTGTATCATATAGGGTAGAAACTCCTGAAGGAAGTGTGTTGCGCAAACTTACCAATCAGCTTCGCAGAAGGTCCGGGGAGACCACCGAAGCAACAATAACTCTCGCAGAAGAGAACCGAGACTTCCTTATAAACGGAGCAAAATAAATTGAACCCTCGGAGACATCACTGAAAGCAGCAGGTTCAAAAGAGATGGCACCAATACAGAAAATACCTCGACCACAACGAACAAGGGTTCGACCAAAGTTCCTCGAAGATTACACCGACTAGGGAGGAGGGGTGTTGTATATAGAGGGTGTTGTATATAGAGGGCGTTGTGTTAGTGAGCAGCCTCGGGTAGTTAAAGAGTGAGGAACAGTTCACGTGTGTATGTTGTTAAGCACGGACGTTTGCATGTGTTAGGCATAAGTATTGTTATAACATCATGTAGTGATATATTAACAAATAAAGAACCATAAGTTTGTTGTTAAACAAAACACTTGTTAAATATGTCTGACCCTCTGGTTTTTCCATAAAGTGACTCAGGACCAATAAGTACTGAGGAAACCGACAAACTTTTACCATGTATTCCAGGAGTCATTCTAAGTAAAAAAGTTCATATAAATTATACAGTGTGTCCCATGATAGATGTTACAATAGGTGTGATGGACAAAAAATTTTTGAATTTTATTTTAAGATCGTGGAATTAAGCCCTGCTTGGTTTGAAGAGAATTTTAAGAATATTTTCAGTTTTTGAAAAACAAGTCGGCCTTGGCATTGAAGCGAAAACTATTTTCTTTTCAGGTAAAGTACCTTTTTTGTTCATGATACGGCAAAATTTTACTAAGAAAAGTTGTTCATAATAAGAAATTATGGCTCTATGCAAAATTTCATGAAGATCTACCTACTTTGATTAAACCGTCACATTTTAGATTAAACAAAATAAATTGTATTTATTCAAAATTTTCTTTGTAGAACAATGAACGAAACAAATAGCATTTACAAGAAATTTAACTTACGAAACATAATAATAACACTGATCGACAATAAATTATTTATTCCACATAACTGCCAGGAGGCCATGAAAAAACTATCGTTGACTAATCTTCCTGAAATTTTGCATAGGGCCATAATTTCTTATTATGAACAACTTTTCTTAGTAAAATCTTGCCATATCATGAACAAAAAGGGTACTTTACCTGAAAATAAAATAGTTTTCGCTTCAATGTCAAGGCCGACTTGTTTTTAAAAAACTGAAAATATTCTTAAAATTCTCTTCAAACCAAGCAGGGCTTAATTCCACAATCTTAAAATAAAATTCAAAAATTTTTTGTCCATCACACCTATTGTAACATCTATCCTGGGACACACTGTAGGTCAATTCTTCTCCATTTTAGAGATATCATCGATATCGACAAAAATAAACAAAAAATAAAACAAATGTCATAATAATTCGCCTCTATTATCTAGGCATGCTACTACTCTTCGACCCATGGAATGCTGCCAATTAATTTCTGGAACGTCATTTCGGATGGAATCCACTGCTTCAATTATTCTTTCAATCAACTCTTCACACGTATCCGGCTTTCCGTTATTGTATACCTACACGTGATTTAAGGTAACCCCAAAATAAAAAATCCGGAGACGTTATGTCAGGTGACCATGCAGGCCATGGTATAGGACCTCCCCTTCCTATTCATCATTTAGGAAAGTTTTCGTGGAGAAACTCCGTTACTTTCCTATCAAAGTGCGGTGGAGCTCCATCTTGTTGAAACATCATACTGTGTCGAGCTTCAAGAGGGACATTCTCCTTATACTCTGGTAGTCTTTCTTCCAGGAAATTGCGATAGTATGTATGTATGTATGGCTTAACACCCGTAGTGGGGTAACGCCGCTCTTCCGAGCTTTCTAGATCCATTTTCACGGGGTGGATCGGTTCCCATCGTAGCTTTTATTCCGCTGCCTCACATATTTTCTTCCTATTCATTGCAGCTTCTTCCCCATCCATGATTCCTGTCCTGTTAAATCACTTTTAATTTCTTGCATCCATTTCGACCTTGGCCTACCACGTTTTCTGTTCCCCTTATTTTTATTATCTCGTCTTCCCCTGCTCTCCAGACATGCCTCAGCCATTTTGTTCTTTGCTGCTTTATTTTTCTGACTATGTCTTCCCCTTTCAGCTCCTGTAGTAACTCATCGGTCTATATTCATTTTCGCCTATTTTAACTGGTTCTAGTATTCTTCCTATTAACTTTCTTTCAGCTATTCTTAGCTGGTGTCGAGCTTCAAGAGGAACATTCTCCATATATTCTGGCAGTCTTTCTTTAAGGAAATTGCAATAGTAGTCTGCCGTAAGACGTCCGTTAATAAAGTGCGGTCCAATAATAGTTCAGCAGGATATTCCGGCCGTCGAGTGCGGAGGTTGTGTTCATACTGAGCTCCGATTTAAGCCGTAAAATTGTAAGTGGAAATTATTGTAAACTTTTAATTTTGCCTACTCGCCGTCTCCTTTATTTATTTATTTTATAAATAAATAATGGCTCTGATAAAGACATGTTTCGTTTGTGATGGAACACTTTCTTATGAAAAAGATATTGTACTGTACTGTGATAAATGTCGTTTACCATTACACACTGTCTGCTCGGGTCTTACTCGTTCAGATATACAACTTCTTTCATCTAATGATACTAAACGAAAACCCACCTTCCACTGCGATAAATGTACAAATCAATCAATTGAATTATCTGAATTAAAGGAAATGATAAAGAAATTAACAGCTGAAGTTGAAGAACTTAAACTAAAGCCAGTTGCAGCAAATGTGGTAGCTAATGATGACTGTTATGAAACAATCATAAATGAAATCAACGAAAGAAACAGAAGAGCGTCAAATATAATTATGTATAATGTAATTGAATCTACATCTGAGTCCAAAGATCAACGCATTGCCCATGATATCGCACAGGCTACAAATATTATTGAAAACATATCGAAGGTCGACGCAACACATTTACATGCAGTTAGATTAGGAAAGCCAAATAGTGAAGCAACACGACCTTTGAAAGTTATACTTAAAAATTCAGCTGATGCTATTCAATTACTTAAAAATAAAGCTGCGCTAAATCGAGGAACCACCAAAAATATACGCCTGGCATCTGATCAAACACCTTTACAACGAAAACACTTAGATGAACTTCGTAAAACTTTAAATAAACGTATCCATAATGGTGAACCCAATTTAACTATTAAATACGACCACGTGGTTCCTAAAATAATAACAATTAATCCCAATGCAAAAAACTAGGTAACGTCAATTCTTCTACCGCAACGCAGCAAAGTAATAACTTAAAAATTGGTCATGTAAACATTAGATCTTTAATATCTAGTTTCGATGTATTTCATCAATTTATACTAAATCAATGTTTACAACTAATTGCCATCACCGAGACATGGCTATCACCATCTTTTTCTTCAGCACTAATTTCATTGCCTGGTTATGAACTAATACGCTGCGACAGAGAGACTAGAGGGGGAGGAATATGTTGGTATGTTCACAACAGCTTATCTTATAAGGTAATTAACACAGATCATCTACCTAAAGTATTTAACGAGCAACTCTGGGTATGTCTAAAGATTTCTAATGTCAAAATCAATGCTGGAGTTATGTATATACCTAAAATGTCTAATTCTGCACTGGAGGAAGTTGAGGTTGCCTTAGCAAACTTAACAGTAAATGCTGACGAAACCATCCTTGTCGGTGATCTAAATACAGATCTGTTAGACCAAAACTCAGGTTACACACGCAATCTAACAAACATTCTCGATTCGTTTGATCTTAGACAAATCATAACTGAACCAACTAGAATTACCTCAGACTCCGAATCTCTAATTGATGTCATGTGTGTTTCTAGAAACATCGATGAAAAAGAGCACGGTAATATTGACATACCTATGAAGGCAACTGATCATATGTTTACTCATTGCTCACTTAATTACACTATTAGCAAATTGATACCTAAAACTATTACGTACCGCTGTTACAAATATTTTCGAGTCGAAAATTTCAATATGGATGCGAGCAGAGTGGATTGGGGTTATTTACACCAACTGAATAACGTAGATGATAAAGTTGCCTATTTGAACAAAGAAATTATAAATCTGTTTGATACGCATGCACCAGTAAAAACAGTTACTATTCGACACAAACACAAACCTTACATTACCGAGAATATAAAACTAATTATAAAATTAAAAAATAAAGCCTACAAAAAATATATAAAAACTAAACTTCAGAGTGATCGTGAATACTTTATTCAGCTGAGAAATTATTTGTCGAGTGCCATGAAGGGGGAGAGAACTGCATACCTGCAGCAGCAGATATGTGTAAATCGGACGAATCCACGAGCTCTATGGAAGCAATTTGCCCAATGGAACATACACTCGAAACCCGCTCCCAAAATATCGGAAGATTTAAAGGACCCGAACCTGATTAATCAACATTTACTAAATAGCATTCAAGATATCAAAGTTACGGATGAATTACTAAACTTCTTTCGTCAACATACGCACAACAGTATACAAACACAGTGTGAATCTACCTATCATACATCTGTTGAGAAAGTTGAAAAAATTAGGTCCAGTTTGAGATCGAATGCTATAGGGGTAGACGGATTAAATTTAAGTATGCTGAGATTGGTACTTCCGTTTTGCATAAATGAGCTAACTCACCTTATCAACTTCTCCTTTGACACGTGCACTGTGCCACAAATATGGAAAAAAGCTATAATCAATCCACTGCCTAAAGTCAGTCTAGCTAAAGATTTCAAAGATATTAGACCTATCAGCATTCTATCGGTTCTATCGAAAGTACTGGAGAAAATAGTGAATAACCGACTTTTAGAACACATTGGTAAAAACAAACTGCTGTCCCCATTTCAGTCTGGATTCAGAATTAATCATAGCACTACAACAGCATTAACTAAGATCACCACAGACATAGCTCGTAATATGGATAATTCAGAAGTCACCTACCTCACACTATTAGATTTTAGCAAGGCGTTTGACACTATCGACCGAAACTTATTGATAACCAAACTGCATTATTATGGTTTGAATACCATTACATTACGATGGTTTACCAGCTACCTAACTGAGAGAACACAAGCTGTCGGTATTGATAATATTATGTCCACCGAACTTCCTGTAATTTTTGGCGTTCCACAAGGAAGCATATTAGCTCCAACCCCATTTATCCTATTTACTGCTGATTTACCCAATGTTCTGGAAAAAAGTTGGAGTTTCCATCTCTACGCGGATGATACTCAACTTTACAAATCTTGTTTGCCTATAAATACCAATTTGCTTATCACTGAACTTAACGAAAATTTACAACGTATTGCAAAATGGTCAGAAACAAATGGTTTGCGGTTAAATCCCAAGAAAACGATAGTGATGTGCCTAGGTACTAACCCTGCTCTTGATAAAGCTAACTCACTTACGACCTATAACCAAGTAGTGCTAAATAATACTGTGCTAGAGCTTGCTGAAAGTTCTCGTGATCTCGGTGTGATCTTAGACAAAAATCTTAATTTTGAAAAACATGTGATTAAAAAATCCAGTGAGTGCTACGCCAAATTAAAATCATTGTGGAAATTTAAAAATACTCTACCGCAAGACGTAAAATGGAACCTGGTCAACATGCTAATTCTAAGTTGTATTGATTACAGTAGTGTAGTATACTATAATTTTCTGACCGCTGCCATGAAATCCAAACTGCAAATTTTACAGAACTCATGTTTGAGATGTGCCTTTCAAGACCGAAATCATGTTACACCTCACTACAATAGGCTTAACATCTTGAAATTAGAAAATAGATTTATGTTTTTGTATGGCACCCTACTATATAAAATTTTAAACTCTGGCGAACCTGCTTATTTATATAATTTGCTTGTAAGACGGTGTGATCTACGCAGCAGTAGTATTACGTTAAGGCAGCAAACAGTTTATAACATCCCACAGCATAAATCAACTAAATTTGAATGTTGTTTCGACTATATCGCACCAAAATTAGTTCATTCACTAATTGATATTTTTTTCTCTAAGTCTAATATTAGTCAATTCAGAAAGGGATTCAAAGCTCATTTAATGAACTCACAATCGGTATGAACTCCAACATTCGTAGGTAATTTTGTTATCAAACGAGGGGAGAGTGAAAAACGACTATGTCGACCTTTCTCCTTTTGAACACAATCAGTATATGTTTATTCACTTTTTATTGTTTTTTTTTTGTATTATTAAATTATATTTATCCATGTTTATGTACACTTTTACTAAAATCTACTAAATATTGTTTTTTTTTGGTGTATATATATACATATATTTTCTTTTTGTGTGTTCAATAAACATTATTATTATTATTATTATTATATGATTATTAAGTAAACCACACCATACGTTTACAGAAAAACGTCGTTGATGATTCCCTACATGCATGTTGTGTGGATTCTGATGCGCCCAAGTATGAGAATTATGGGTGTTGTTTATGCCGTCACGGGTAAATTGAGCCTCAACTGTGAAAAGAATACGCGGAATATCTTCTAAATTATTCTGAAACCATTGGCAATATTGTTCAAATCTTCAGGTAGTAAATGTTGAACTTTTTGTAGATGATAGGGATAAAGCCCATCGTAATGCAAAATTCTCCAAACTTAGCTTCGATGAACACCGGTCCTGCTAGATATTCTGTGTATGCTTGTAGATGGACTTCGTTCAACTGCATTTAATACAATGCTTGTTGATGATAATCCCGCTTCCTTTCTAAATGTGGACGTGGGCAAGATCCTGTTTCTCTCAAACATTGACAAACTTGAAAATGTTGTATGATGTGGAACTACGCGATTTGGATATTGTCGACGGTATTCTGCTAATGCACCTCGACCGCTTCCATTACAAAAAATCATACAAAAAGACCACGTCAGCATATTTCACATTAGTGAAAGTTCTAGGCATAGTTGTTAAATGATTAGGTACTTTGACAGTTTGTGCTACTGATACGTCAAATAAAACAATAGCTACTTTACTAGCATTCTTATTAGAATAGACTTTTTGATTATTAAAGATTTTGCGTGTTTCTGTCGATATCTCTAAAACGGAGAAGAATTGACCATAGTTTATATGAACTTTTTTACTTAGAATGACCCCTGGAATACTTGCAAAAAGTCTGTTGGTTTCCTCAGGGGACACCCTGTATATAAATCGTATAAGATTTTTTTAAACTTTTCTCTGGGGTTTAGTGTGCCACTTTTGGCCATCCCTGACATAGGTAAATAATAAAACATTGAATGTCAAAATATATATTTCCTTAATGAATATAAAAACATATTCATAAATATAAAACAATACTTTTCAAAAATACTTCAGAAAAAATAAAACTTTCCTACATCGTCGATGTATTTTATAAAACTAGCAAATAACACAACCTAAATAGCATTCTGCCCGTTAAAAAACTAAAAGCTACCATTTTGCAATGACTAGCACAACAGGTACTAAAACATACTTTATTTATTATTAACAATGGACGGAGATTCCTGCCGTAAACATTCGACATCATTAAATATAACCTGAGCGCCACCTCCGCAAGTAGGCACAATATCTGCCTTGTATAATTTCGTTTCCATATCACCAGCTGTATCGGCTTCTTGTGCAATTAAACAATACTTGCTTAACTTTGGATTCGTAACATCCTCCGCTTTTTTAAGCTTGTTGACTGACTTCCTCTTTTTAATTGATGGTTGCATAATCGTACCAAGCGGTACTGTTTTAACCGAATTGTGTTCTAACCAAACTTCGCCGGTTGCCGATCTTTGATGCCTTGGATTGGCAACGGCGATGCCTTTTTCGTGAGTGAGTTCAGTTTGAGTTTGGATTACGCTTGATGTGGATGTCGGCATTTCAATGGTTTGAATGACTTCTGTACGGTATTGGGGTTGGTGAAAATTACGTACAGACATCGTGTCGCTTTCTAAAATTTCCTTAACTTTCTGCAATTTAGCATCTTTGACCTGCATCGCTGCCTGTAGATGTTCGCGTTGTCGTCGTAACTTTTCATCGAG